>BMAO01014810.1:0-402808 GCA_019973975.1 Trichonephila clavata | reverse complement strand
CCGCATCTTTTTAAATGATTGCATTCATTCTCAAAAATAATAAATATAAGTTCAATAAAACAGTAGCAGTTTTGTTAAATGTATTTATTGTGTTAATTGCTTATCATCTTTTTATTGCTTTAGAATCGTTTTAAATAAACTAAATTAAAACTCAAAAATTATTCAAAATGAATTTAAATTTTCTTTATCTTAATTTTCTTCTTACAATATCAATTATAAAACTGTATGTTACATTCACCGCATTTACACCGAATTATAACGGTTAGATTGAGGATAGTACCAAATTATGAACTTTGGGAAATAATCTCCAGGTGATCAATAGTGGAGCATCTAATACTGTCTAGATATATATCTGGTCAGACCTCGTCTCGCCTTTGGTAAATATTTGCCGGGTGAGACCATCGGCATAAATGCTTCTATATTCTGCCATTAGTTTCCTTCCTATCGATTATTTAGACACAATATTTAAAAAAGGCACTTTTCGGCTTTTTTCTTTTTTGGCACAAATGTTGCCAAGCATGCTTTATTGGCGACAGCACACAATATACACACAAAAAAGATATAAATGATAGTTCTCATTAGTTTTTCATCTAGTTGTGATATATTATGAAAAATACGTTACTGATACGAAAAGACCGCGACTTGTTTGAAAATGTAGCACTAAAATTTATCAAAGGGTTATATTCCGTTTGGCGTTGGTTGTATTATTTTTGGCGACTTTATCGATTGCGCCAGGAAAACGGAAAAGTACCCAAACAATACAAAAATTATATTCTGCAGTTTGGATATAGAAGGTACTTGTGATTAGCACAGTTAATATATAAAATAAAACAAACAAAAGACAGCAATGTTATATAAAAACCACATTTTTTATGTAAAAATTATACTAGTATTTAACATTATAAAAATGTCCAAATTTAGAAAACATCTGATTCATTACAAAATGAACATAATTCATCATCTGTCTAGAACTGGAAACAAGATATCAATCATTGGCATGGCCAAGTAATTTTAGCGCGTTCTTCACATTTTGTATTTTACAATAATGCAACTAATGAACTTTTTACTAACAGAAAGTAGTACTATACTTAAAAAAAATTGAAAGAAAAATTTAAATATTTTTCAGTTTAAATATGATTTGACTCGTCTAGGGCACAAATGCGACCAAATGCCGAAACCCCGAGGTCAATCAGTTGCTTATTGGCTGAGAAAAAGGTACGACAAAATATGGAACAAAGACGAGGACGAAGACGAAATTTGCGTTCTAATAGCGCTTTTCTTACACTACGTGAAAAACGCGCTAAAAATCCAACATTTAGAAAGGATAAATAATCAAGACTGTAAGCAAAATTATTTTTGAAACTTGCGCCTGCACTTATGTTCTATTAGTAAGTGCAAGAGAATTATGGCTTGAGTAATGTAGCG
This sequence comes from Trichonephila clavata, assembly GCA_019973975.1. NCBI lineage: Eukaryota > Metazoa > Arthropoda > Arachnida > Araneae > Nephilidae > Trichonephila > Trichonephila clavata. The sequence continues at coordinate 401,383 of BMAO01014810.1, read as the reverse complement.
CAAAGTACCTAAATGAATAGGAAAGCAAAATAAAGAAAGAGCATATTTCCCAAGAGTGTGGAGAAGTTGAAATTAAAGGAGGGGGATAAATTAATTTCAGGAAGAGCGTGTTGAAACTTTACTATACATTCTATGCATTTATTCTTAGAAATTCTTATGAATAGATTATGATGAAGTTCATATTACTATTCTGAATGGCTAAATTTTCAACTTATATCAGTTACTATTCGTATTACTGATAGTATTTATTCATTTAATAAAAATTCCACAATTAAAAGTCCCAGATTTAATTATACATTATAATAAATTTCCATGCCTGTCATTGATACCACACGCATTATACTTCAGAACAGTGCTTCTCAAACTTTCAATATCTGGGACCTAATATTCAATCATAATTTCCATCACGCCCCCCCCCATACAATAACAATGTATTGAATTCAATAATACTATACTTTGAGACTAAACTTACAGTACGATTTTAAGAGCCACTGGCGTATATAAACGTCGCATTCAGTCAGTGTTTTAATTGCCCTAGACGTATATTTACGTCTTTCCGTACAGACTTTCAGTGTACTGCTATCCATAAAAATGTTCCGAAGGCCCTGGAATGCAATAAAATGACCTTGGCAGTGAGTGTGTATATGGAAAGATTTGCTTATTTCAGTGGATATTTATTTATTCTTATGTATTTCTCTTTTCTATTCCCCTTCCCCGATACACCACATACGTTCACCTAAGTATTAATTGGTGGCATTGGGGAGTGAATCGCGTAACTTTATTCAGCAAAAACCGTAGAAATTATCAAGATACGTGTTAATTTTTGTTTTAATTATATATATAACAAGCATACATGGAATCACTGGTAATTATTTAACTTGTTCTTAACTTAGTATTGTTAAAGAAATTATAAAATACATTGCTCACACACACAGTACTGATATATTTATAAATGTATTATATCAGGTGTAAATGTGTATTTTATTTTTTATTATATCAGAATGTATTTTATTTGTTTACTTTCAGTGAGTTAATAATTGTTTGAATAATTTTTTTTTTGTTTTCGACTTTTTAATATGCTCACGCAACCCCTTGTAGGAATATCACGCCGACCTAGGGAAGGCGCGCCCCACAGTTTGAGAAACACTGCTTCAGAATGTGGCATAAAAAATCAAAATCAAATCAAATCAAAACAAAATATTATTACTCCATTAACGATAAATTCAAAGTTCTGAAAAATATTGGTCATAATGTATCAAATTAAGAATTTTATCTCTAAAGAGAGAATAATCCATACTTTTCTTAAAAAAATCGTTTAAGTAAGCACTTTTAAAACTTTCAATAGTTGTGACTCACTTTTCACAAACCTAATTTTCTTCGAAAAAAACTGAAAATTATTATTGCATACTTTATATTGTTACATAAAAATGTACTTAATGTAATAACAATGTACTTGTGACGCTAAAGTTACAATACAACCTTAATTGGAAACCGTACAAATTATCAAAATAAGTATTAAAAATTTTTGTATATGCTACTTTTAAATAATATATATTAGTAAGTTATTTTTAAGTAATCTGATAAGTATTATGTTACTTTCCTTTCTAATTTTAAATTGGAACAGATTGTAAAATAATTTTTAATTAAATTAAATATTTATTTCTTAAATGATCTATGTCTAAGATCTAACTAATCTAATTGTCATTAGAAAAATAGTCTAGTCTATGTTACACTCTATCTAACATCCTTCACATCTGACATTCATAGTTTTTTAAAAATAATGTTTAATTTTTGAATTTTTGGCGTCCACCACATAGTTATTTCTCCCACTTAGAGGGACGCACCCTATAGTTTGAGAATCTCGGATTTAAGTACCAGAATTAAAACACTAAAATGGATAGAAAGATCCACTTTTGCTTCAATTTAGCACGCATGATTTTTTTTAAATTAAAATAATTAGAAAATACATACTATAAATGTTTAAAATACTCCATCTAATCAAATTTAAAAAAAAAAAAACATTTCATTTCTTAAATTGACATTTCATAAACTTATTAGTTTATAAAGGTGAGATGTCATCCTTGTAAAAGTAGGCCACACAAGTTTTAAAACTTTACCGTTAATTAATTTTTAAAACTTTATTTCTCAGTAAACTCAAGAAAATGTGGAATTTTATGAGCAAAGTCTCAGGAGGAGAAATATGCATCTATGATTTTCTATTTTTAAGTGTGACATGAGAAGTTTCGGTAGTCTAATAGAGATACGATCACAATATTTGTGCCTTGGTCATGCTTAAAATAGCTTGTAAATTCGAGACTTTATCTTATCAAACGCAATGCAAATGGAAAATAAGGAATCAAATTAAATCAATGATTTGATTAAGAATGAATTTCAGCGAAAATGGTTCTTGAAGTCCTTACTTTTTTTATGAGAGAATTTTGGAAAACAGAGTATACCAGATGAGATATGTGCTGGATTAGAAACCGTGACCTATGGGTTCGTAAGCATGTAACATACTACTAGACAAAAGTGATAACTCATGTCCGAAGGCTGTTACTGGTTTATTTAGATACCGCCACAGTACTCCTTCAACAGTGAGTCGGTGGATAAGCAAACGAACGAGTTATTTGTTGTTATGGCGAGCGTGGGAGTTGTTTCTATTGCGTCAAGTGAGTCTGACGACTTTGCTTGCTGCGTCACGTGAGTTTGACTACTTTGCTGCGTCGAGTGAGTCTGACGACTTTGCTGCTTCAAGTGAGTCTGAGAACTTTTTTGGGTCGAGTGTGGCTCTGACGACTTTGCTTGCTCTTCTTGCGGGTAGATAGTGCCATGACACATCAGAAGGTCTTGCGTTTTTTTTCAGTCAAGTCACAATGGCTAGATTAGAATTCGCGATCTATGATTCGTACACGTAATACACTATACAAAAGTTATCATTTATCGGTTGTTACTGTTATTTAGATACCACCACAGTACTCCTTCACAAGTGAGTCGGAGGATAGGCAAACGAACGAGATGTGTTGTTATGGTGAGCGTGTGAGTTGTTACTATTGCGTCAAGTGAGTCTGACGACTTTGCTGCCTCAAGTGAGTTTGACTACTTTGCTGCGTCGAGTGAGTCTGACGACTTTGCTGCTTCAAGTGAGTCTGACAACTTTCCTGGTTCGAGTGTGGCTCTGACGACTTTGCTTGCTCCTCTTGCGGGTAGATGGTGCCATGACACCATAAGGTCTTGCGTTTTTCTTTTCAGCCAAGGTCACCAATGCGCTAGATTAGAATTCGCGACCTATGGATTCGTAAGCACGTAACATACCACTATACAAAAGTGATCATTCCTATCCGGAGGCTGTTACTGGCTTATTTAGATACAGGCACAGATAAAACCTTAAATTTCCACGCTATTACAGAAATACGAAACGTGTTATTAAAAACTTGAGGTAAGTCTTGTGATTAGTTCTAGTGGCAATGTTTACATTTGAAAAAAAGCTAACACAAACTGACAATTCACAGAAAATGTTCAATTATTTCTTTTCTTGATGGCAATTATGCAAATAAAAATTAAATATAATGCTCAATAACCAAGGGCACACTGGATGATCCTCCTGCCACAGCTCGACTTCAGAGTGGTGACTCAAAAATTGAAATATAGATTTAAATCACAGCCTAGCATTACTGATTGTTTGTGAATTTTATACAAAATCTATGACATTCCTAATAAATCATGATTAGTGATACAAACAGCTACGGTGTATGCGTCAATCAAGCCCACTATCTCAAGGGGGAAAAACTGTCGTAAACTTCAATGGATAACATTCAAAAGACACTGGAATCTACTGGTTGTGTGTTGGCTGGAAAAATATCTTCTGTGTGTATGTATCGGTGAGAAATTAAATCAATAGAAAGGTTTTCCTCCTTAGAAAGGGGGTATGAAGCAATACCTCCTTCTATTAGGTTGAAAACAGCTAAGAAATGGAATTAATACGCTTAATGACTGGCCCGAGCACATATTCATTTTCGTTACAATCTTCACTGCTGATTGGTGGTTGAAATGCCAAGGTCAAGGCTGTTTTCGACAAATGTGCGAGAGTTTGAAATAAACGTGAAGCACATTTTCAGAGAGAAAAATGTCTCCATTTTCATAAAAATTTATTGCATAGCAACTTTACATTTGCTTGTAATATAGATTTTTTTTAATTTTAAAATATTCGTAAGTAATAAATTTTCCTTTCAACATGTAAAGGGATAGCTCAGTTAGCATTACGATATAGGAGAAAAACTGTGAAACATATTTTATAAAGGAAAAAAAAGGTCAACTCACATAAAACTGAGTAATATGATAGAATAAGTGATTTTCTACAATATAGTTAGACTAAAATATACGAGGGGTAATCAAAGAAAGAAAGGTTAAAAGTCGTGTAAAGAAATGTTTATTAATAATAGACAGAAAATACAAAAGGGAATGAAGAGGCATACAACGTGCCTATACATTTCGACATAATGATCAGGTCTATTTAGACATTTAAAAATCAGAACGCAGAACCAACTTGTTTAACCCGTCTTGGTAGAAATCAGGTCCCTGTTCATTGAGCCAAGTCTCGGAAAATGTTTTCACAGCACTGTCTTGGAATATCGCGGCGCATCAGAAATAATATGCTGCACACTACCATAGTTCAGTCCCAGCTCTGACGAGATTTCAATCAGAGTTACCCGTCGATCCTTTTGAATCATTTCTTCAATTTGTGCCTTGTTGATTTCTATCGTTGAACTTGACCGGTCGCTCCCTGCCATATTTCGGTTTTCGACATCCTGTCTGCCTGATATAAAAGAGGGACACTATTTCGGTACATGTTGTCTGCTCATTGCTTCTTCACCATAAACTGTGATTTTGACTCTGAATGTCAGATGAAAACTCATTCCTTGCCCCTAAAAATCGAATCACGGCTCGTACTTTCATACGAGACTAATTTTCTAAGCTCTCGCCATTTCAATCGTCCTGAACCATCTTTGAATTTTCACTACTTACTCGCAAACCAGCTGTATGCTAGTAAGTAGCGCCATTTGTGTCTCCACTTTGGGAAAACAAAATATCACCACAATAAGTAGTTTTCGAATGCTTCGGCTCATAACCTTTTTTTTCTGATCATCCCTCCTAATATTAATTTTTTAATACTTTATATCCGAAAAATTTTCTGAATTTAGGTCCTATTTCTTTAACATTAACCGAGAACAGCCTCAAATCCAAAATCTTAACATTGAAAATACAAAAAAGAAACAATGTAAACTTTTTTTTTAAGAAACAAATTTACAAAAACTTTTGTTTAAAATTACAAGGCCCCGAATTTTGAGAGAGGATGTAACGCAACCAATTTCCTACAATGAGTTAGATCGACCCAATGGATTTGCAAGATCCTGTATGTAATCTTTAGATATCTCGTACATTTCTTCAGTTTAGCTTAGCTTTTCAATGTTAGCTTACTCAAGTTATTTAAGGGGGTCACTTCACGCAGCCTTTTCCCTCTCTATCTCCGTAATGTTAAAAATGACCAAGTTTAAGGAACATTTTAGAAAAATTTAAAAGGTGTACAGACATGAATTTTTTTTGTATATTTATTACACTGTTTTTGAAGTAAAAACTTCTTTTGCGGCGTTGGGCACTTCTTGGTAGGGGAACATCTTATGGGTTCGCGTCACCGACATTCTCTGACTGGCGCACGCACAGTGTGCTGTTCGCCTTAAGACACTTTTTGAATGAGTGAAATCTTGTGAGTTAGCGTCCCCGTGATTCTTATAGCAGTATATCCATAGCTATACAGCTGACGTATAGTGCTGTGTATATCTTATAAGTGAAATTCAATGGATTTATTGAAAAGTGCAATGTGTGTGCATTGCTCGTTGCGATTCCGAGAATGGGAAATACATATTGATGTGGCTGTCGTTTATATTTCGTTTGGAAAATCTATGAGACAGATACACCAATTTTTATTCGGAAATTTGATGATTTATAGAAAGGAAGGTTCTGAAATACACGAAAACGATTTCGCGAAAAATATCATGTACCGATGATTTTAAGTGGAGACTTCAATATTAACTTTGCAGATGATAAAAATCCACCACTAATTGAATTTCTAAATGAAACACTTAATTTAAATATGTCCAATGATCAAAAACTCAGTACTACAAAATATAAGACGACGATCGATGCGGTTTTTACGCGATACTTAGATAAATTTGAATCAAACATTTTCCTTTCGTACTTTAGTTACCAAAAGCCTATTGTATCATTTTTAGAATAAAATAAAATAATTGAAAGTGCAAAAAGTCTAATTATTGTAGAAATTAATGATGGCATTGATGCCAACCATTAAAATAATATTAAAAATGAAGTACATTGAAATTTAAGTAAATGCAAATACTATCCATACATAATATGATTGTATATTAATTGTTATTTCAATTGAATTGGTATTTATATTTTGTCATGATCCCTTACAGCCCGTAACATATTTGTTATTATTTTAATGAGAGCTTTTTGAAATTTTGATTAGTTTTTTTTTTAAAAAAATTCATATGTGGTCTAACACATCAAAAATTTTAAAACGTTGAAAATTCTTGTACATTTTAACCCATAGATATTTTCTGAATAATTTTTTTGACAAAATCTCTCATTAAAATATTTATTTGTATAATATTAATATATGTGTAAAATTTAAAAGCTATTAAATAAGTAGATTTTTCAAAAATGTTCTTTTTGTGTTGAAATTTACACTTTTCAGAAATAGTGATTTAAAGTAAAAACTTACTATTAACTATAACACACCAGAACCATAACTTAGATTGCTGGGATCATCTGCAAGATCATATTCTTATCTACATTTTAATTGCGTGTTTTTAATTCTAGCTTCTTTTGTTCTTTGTAAAACTGCCTTTTCCGCTTTCCTTATACGTGCATGATCTGCTACATTTTTCCTATCTCCGTAATGTTGAAAATGACCAAATGTAAGGAACATTTTTGAAAAATTGACCAGTTGTACAAACAGGATTTTTTTGTACATTTATTACACTGTTTTTATTATTTTAATGAAAGCTTTTTTTGAAATTTTGATTAATTTATTTAAAAAAAATTATACGTGGACTAACACTTTAAAAATTTTAAAACGTTGAAAAGTCTTTACAATTTAACCCATAAATTTTTAGAATAATTTTTTGACAAAATCTCTCATTAAAATATTTATTTATATAATAATATATGTGCAAAGTTTCAAAGCTATAAATTAAGTAGTTTTCTCAAAAGTGCTCCTTTTGTGTTGAAATTTACACTTTTGAGAAATAGTGATTTAAAGTAAAAATTTACTATTAACTAGTGCGTACCAGAACCACAACTTGGATTTCTAGCATCATCTGCAAGATCAACTTCTTGTCTACGTTTTAATTGTTTGTTTTTAATTCTAGCTTCTTTAGTTCATTGTAAAACTGCCTATTCCGCTTTCTTAATATGTGTATGATCTAATTCTTGCAACGCTCGACATTTGTAAAATCCAGGGGTTGAATGTTTAATACATCTAAAACTTTTAATATGGTAATGAAACCTTGATTATATAAAAATGTAGCTTCATATACTCTAGTTTTTTAAGTTCCTAATTGTATAAATACAGTTTTTGGAACTATAAATCAAATACGCTTTAAGCTTTCATTGAAATTTTGAGTTTTACCTAAATAAAAGTTTTAAGAATAGAGAGATCTCTAAATACTTTTTTAAGCAATTGCAAATTGTAATAGGTGAGTTGTGGTTAAGCTTATATGTGTCACCTTTCAGTATGAACCTATTATATTCACACCACGAATCATATCCCACGGGGCATAAACCCTGTCGTAGATTCAAATCTGTGGAGAGTTTATGAAAAAAATATAGCCCAAATAGTTTGCATCATGGCTGACAAGTTTTCTGAGTTGCTTCGAAAGTCACACAAAACATAGTATCTGTACAATTTGTCTATTTCTGCATCTGTCAATCTGTAACGACCTCCTAGATATTTTTGTCCTCAAGTTGTTTTGCCTTTAAATTTTGATTTTAATGCCCTATGTCATGTCTCCATCCTTTTCTCAACATCCCCAACACATTTTTAATGTTGACATCTTTTTAAAGGTAAGATTCTAAAACTTTAGAGTCCTCATCACCCAAATATTTTGTCGTGATTCGTAAATCGTAATTTGTGTATCGTAAATTGTGTCGTGCCTCTGAGCAATGGAAGATACAAAGTGCACCTTCAACTTCCATTCCCCTACTATTTCTGAAGTAATTTGCCGAACACTCAATGTTTTGTACATTGCCTATAAAATTACATGAGTATTTCCTTCATAGTATTTTGGCATCAACATCTTTCCCAGTGTTCACACTAACTGCTGTAACAACGCTATTCAGAGAAACATGATCCCTTTTTGGTCAAATGCTATAGACAGACACCGGTACATTAGGGATTGCATTATTAAATATTATTTCGGCAGCAGCTAATGCCATAGACAGTTTGGCTACTTTCTGTGTCGTGTTATTTAATGCATGCATGAACTCGTAAAACCACTCTGGTGGAGGTTACAAATTCATAACTCTACAAAATATTATCGCAGCTGCTTCTCTTTTCCAATAAAAATATAGCATATGAAAGCCCAGTGATTACTTCATATAATTTTGAATCTTTTTAATTAACTACTGTTTTAGTAAACCTGATATTAAGAAATGTTTGAATAACACCACAAAAGTCACAACATGTCAACAACTTTAAAACCAAACTTTGGATTTGACGACCAAAATTTATGTAAATACATTGTTTTTCACATTTTATTTATAATAAATTGGTTTTAAAGCACAAGAAAACAGTAAAATGTCATTTTTTTAAAAAAAAATTCTTTCAAATAAATCTGAAAAAGAAACATACTTTTTATTAAACTTACCTAACTTTGCATTAAATATTCTGACTTATGACGCATTTAATTTCTCGAAAGTTTGGGTTTTTGTACCTTTGTTTCCAAACTTTCGTTGTTTAAACGTTTTATTATTAAACCAAGGCATGTTGAAAAATGTTTTTGATGTAAAAAATGTTTACAATACCAGAAATTTGTAATATTTCAGGAGGTAAAAAAAAAGAATGTGGGTTTCCAGAAAGTAAACAAACAGCTACAATTATTCACATCACTTCTTTCTGAACAAGTTACGGATCAAAATAAATTATTTTAATCAATATAAAATACTTGATGAGGCTAAAAAGTAGTAAGTGTCTTTTGTTTTGATATGAAAGGGGCTTTGGCAATCAGCTGTTCTGGAGTTTGACATATGTAAACAAATTTTTAAAAAAATATTAAAAATACTTCTAATTCAACTAGAACAAAAATTTAAATTGTATTAGAAAGAGAAAGAGTGGTATTATATTTTTCAACCAAATTGAAAAATCGATTTTTGTGAGGCGAACCCCTTAACTCAATTTTTTGGAACCACAAAAAAAATTACATTTTATTACACAATACTTCACTGGACCTCACACACAGAAACATTTAAAAATCATCTTTGCAACTTTAAATAGTTAAAAAAATGGGAAAACAGAAACTACTTCAGTGATTCGAAACTCGCTTTACAATTTTATTACATTCAACAAATTCTACAAACATCATTATTTGCTGAAGTTTTGGCAAAAATTTGCTATACATTTTTTTAAATAATCTCAACAAAATTCTTGATTAATGATATTAGTCTAAAAAAAAAAAATACTTGTCACACTCAACATGTGAAGAAGTTTCAAAATTCCAGTGTTTCAGTATCATTTGATGTACACATCTCTGCCCTAATTCAACCACGCCTGTTTTATCTAATTACTCTATATATCTAGGTCTAATTTACTTATACTTGATAAGCGTAGCAAAACTTTTCGGAAAAACCAGCTTTTGATCTCATATCTGATTACTCTCCGCTTTACCATGCAGATTTACACTGCCGAAACTCGGATCTTAACTTTCTAGAGAATATAACAGGATAGTAATTACTTTTATGGAGAACTGGAGTGCGTTCATGAAGATTTACAGGATTAAGGGTTCTAAGATGGCGTAAAAGAAGATTCAATTAACGATAGAGTCCTTCCTAGTTGCGCCTGAGCTGGGGTTAGTTCGAGTTTTCCAAAAGTTGTACTCAATAGAACTTTCTGAAAAGTATTCAAATTACTTTTTGAATTAGTTAAAAAGATTTTTGATAGGATAGATTTTAGATAAGAGTTATGTAGATGTTTTATATCATTCTTAACTTAAATTATGCTTTTAAAAATAAATCGCATCATATATGTGATTTTTTTTACTGTATTGAAGCTATAAACATATATATTTACAATAAAATCACAAATATAGATTTTAAAAGCATTTTAATGATGTAAGGCTTAGTTAATTCTTATAAGCTATGTCTCCTGTAACTTTTATTTCGGATTTTATAAATAAAGAATGCATTCACACAAATAATGATTACTAAACTAAACTCAGTGACACAATAGCCCATGAGGGCAAAGGTCTACTATGCCCATATCAGTATTGGTGACCCTGGGAGCTGAGGGGTAATTGCAGATGTTCCGGTTAAGTAATTAATCTACCATGAAATCCCAAGTGTTTAGTTTTCAAGCAAACTTGGTAAATATTTACGAACCCACTGAAGAGATGAAAGGCTGAGTCGACCTTGCCCTGCCCTGGATTTGAACCCCGTACCTGTGGTGTGGAAGCGTGATTCGCTACCACAGAGCCACTGAGTTTCACAAATAATCATTATATAATCACATTTATATAAATTTGGTAGTCAGATTCTCAAATTTTATTGGTGATCTTGTCCAAATAAAGTAGTGATTTTGTCCTGGCTCAAATTGTTACCATTATGAGGCATCACGCAAAGTGGAGGTTAATTCGTTTATTGACTTGGTATGGTCAATGGAAATGTTAGATAACTGCTCTAGTATCATCCACATAAACTTATCGCAATTAAAAAGGCCTTTTTGTAGAAAGACTGAAGCTAAAACCATTCACATGTGCCTAATCTTTAGATTTATTATCCACAATATATGGAATTTTTTAAATTTTAGGTATTTTTCAGCGAATTTTTAAAGCTAGTATGTGTATGTTTGTAGTTAATAATAGTTCATTATATATCATTCTCCTAACCTAAAAATGATAAGGAAAATTAATGATTGCTTAACTAAGTTTTATATTAATTAATATAATATATAATTTTAATTAATATTTGATTTAAATTGCTTAAAAATGCTTATATAGATTTAAAATAACGGAACTAGTAAAACTTTAACTAATCCTGTTCTTATCCATTTAGAAAATATAATGAGAGTGAAAAGATATTAGGTTGTATAATTAAACCTTATTTTAATTTAAATTTATTTCATTTATTTTTAATTCCATTTGTATAATTTTGAATTAACTATCATAATATGATTTTGACAGTTTCTCTTTTTTATAAGAGATGCAATATTTTTTTAAAGATCAGGGTTAATACTTAAATAGTCTATTTAATATTTTCAATAATCAGCATAAAGATCAATTTACCCGGCAGAAGTTGCGCACTCGATACTGACTTTAGTGGTCGCGTGGGGTTACTCCTCATCCCAATCCTCTTTTTTATAATTATTTTTATTGTACACTTTAAAAATCGTAATTCCAATGGATAATTAGATTAAGAAAGGTATACTTTCCTAATTTTAAGGACTTTTAAATTCTTCTTTGATAATTTGAGAAAAAAATCAATCAAATTGAACTAAAATGTTTCAAATGTGCGTGGCTTTAATAAAGGACACACATCACATACACTTTTCACTAACATTTCAGGAATGATATCTGCAGGTAAAACTCTCGTATTCTGTTCCAGATATTGTAGTTTATTGTCATTTGAGGATCGACAAATAGCACGTTGGACTTTTTCTTGCAGGTGTCTTTTTGGCAGGGTGCAGTGTGTTTTGTGGTACACTTTTAAGATTCAATATATTTCTCGATGGTGATTTTTTTTAACATTTTAAAACTTCCCTTTAAAAAAAAACTCAAATGTCTCATGCCCGTCGCTTTTCTTAAATTTATTTTCGGTATTATGATCAATATTCTTTTTTGAATCAGGCTCTTCCCTTGCTTGATCAGTTTTAACTTCATCCAAAAGAGATCACACAGATACCCATTTATTTCTTTATATTCCGTTCACTTACATTTACAAACCATAATGAATCGTACAACACAGAAATCAAAACTACTAAGTCGTTCACAGGGGGAACATGTAGACCGTTCATAGAAATAATTTTGGAACAAAAGTGGTACCCGGGGAACTCACTCACTCCAAAAACCCTAAGATAGTTAAATAAAAACGTTTGTCACTCTCAAAAAAGGAGGAAGATACGTGAGAAATATATTTTAGTTCCCATGTGAAGACTATCATATAATAGGATACTGAAAAGGTGTCATTGGTAACAGTTTTCCATTGAATAAAGATTTCGGGAGCCTGGGGGGACTTTGTGTCCCGCGTGACCGCTCCAGTGTTAAATATATATGAAGTGGATTCTTTTAATCCAATAACAAAAAAGGATTATAATAATTTTTCCTTATTTTAAATCCCGAAATAGTAGACAGAATAATGGGATTCAATTCAGGGAGACTCGATATGATTATCTTCTGCTGAGGATGCTCTAACCTCATTAATATTTCTATTCGTCTTTAAATTCTATTCCACCTCCGATCGTTCCAATTTTCGATTTCTGTGCATTTTACAAGAACTATACTGCATTGTTGAAAAAATAATTTTCTAGCTGTTGGTTTAACATTTTCTTAATCATCAATATTTTTACATTAGATACTTTAAGAAATAAAAATGTTGACCATAATATATATATATATCCTACTAAAAGTTTTGCTTGCGTTTCTCGATAAAAAATGATTATACACTTAATCAAATAGCAAGTAGAAAATGTGTATAAAGTTAATATTTGTTATGGGAGTTTTGTCTCCTAGTTTTATTTTAAGCGAATTCCTTAAAATTTTCCTTAATGTTAAATCTCTCGAGAGCTTAAACGTCCATCCGTTGTTGTGGTGTGGAAGTTAAGAGAGAGAGATACCAGTTCAGGTCTCATCCTCGTCACCTGACTATGGCTCAAAATTGCGAGGTCCGTCACCAAAAGCCCTTGTGTAGCTGAATAGTGCGACGTTAATATTCGCTCACTCACTCACACAAAACAATAGACCCAGTTTAGCTTCGGAATGCGATATTAACCAATCTGGATTAAAATACGTTTCTATTAAATGCCACATATTATTTACTTTCTATAAAAAGTTTCTAAAAAATACTCAACGTTTCATAAACATTCCGATAGTAACAATAAATTCAAAAAGTCGATCAAAAAGAACAACCTACCAGGAAAAAAAATATTCACTTTCCTAAAATCAGACGTAAAAGAAAAAAAAATAAAGAAACAATTGCTTTTGACTTCTAGCAAAAATGTTTCTCTTTATATGGTCTTTCGGAAAATGAAAGATTAGGAAACTTCTACTATCCAATAGAAATATATCGTATACTTACCGTAATTCATTTTGATTCATAGACTTAGAAACCTGCTTTTAGCTCTTAAAAATCAAAGGAACACATAAATGTATAAAGAAGGCTTTACAAGTCTTCAGAAAGGCTAGACTTTTCCTTCTGTAGAATAGAGTGCGGAGCAATTTCCTTAATAGTTTCAAAGGGGCTCTTTGCATTAATGTTTGTAAATGTTCCTGTCGTGCCTTATGCATATGCGGAAATTCCTTTTATTGGATATTTTATAGACGGGCATTAGACTCAATGTTATTTTTGGGGTTAGTTTTTCAATATGTACAAACTATTCTATGAGTGGTTTTGCTGCAAATATGTTTTAAAGATTTTGCGGGCGTAATTTAAATAAGTTTTTTCTGCAGATTGTTAATTCTTTCTCTTTTGCTTTTACTGTTTATATTAACTTTAAGTTTAGGAAGGATGTTTTTTTTTCAACGGGGGTGCATAAAAGTTCTTTTGTATCTCCGTTTTAATTAAATGGAACAGATTTTCTTTTTAATTTAGAAGAGGGATGGGCATTGTATGCTATTTGCAATATTAGTATTTTCTGAGACTATTAATACAATTACTGATATGGATCTTATTTATTTTTCTAAAATGTCATGATTCATTTTTTTTAATTTTCAAAATTAATTTCCGTTATTGCGGTAAAAAAATAACATGTATGCATATAGTTTTAGAAATAAGTAATTTGGATCATAATGCAAAAGAAACTAATTCACTGCTGTTCAAAATTAAAGGAATTTTCCCTTTTGTTTTATCTCAGAAATATGGCATAATTTAATGAAATTAAGCTTGAAACTAAGTTCAAGGCAATGCAAAGGCTTTAGAACTGCCCCAGACCCTATTGCTTGCCTGACTTTTAATTTTTTTTTAAAATTTATATAGAACCAATTTTATATTATATGTTTGTGGGGAGTTTTTTGCACTCAGGTGAAGGATACCATGTCGTTATACTTTTAAAAAGTAATACATGTACTGTGTTAACTCAAATCTAAGCCGTATCCCCAATTCTTCAAGTTTTTGAGAAAACATTTAAAGTAACTAGTCTAAAAAGTTCATCAGTACCCCCGATATTTTAGAATGTTTTTTTAATTTTATTGAGAAATAATAAGTTAATAATTAATTCATTTTACCAGTATTAAAAAACTTTGAAAAACATACATGGACTTATAAATACTATAACTGTCAGTATCATATGATTGAAAAATAATTGAGCACTCCCATTGTCACAGCTGACTACGGTATTGGTGCCGGTGTCGCTATTTTTCCACACAGTGTCATCCTGCTCGCCATTCAATACATTTGTTATATAGCATTTTATGAAAATATGCAAAAAAAAATGTAAAGGAGTTATTAATGCTATTTTTCGATGATTTGTTCTAGTTGCTTGGGATGAAAAAGGTTTAGCTTATTTTAGTAGCCTAACTATATAAGCGCGGCCATCTTTTGAAGTTGGAATTTCCAACAACATAATCGTGTTGATTTATAATTTGTCAATTAAATCTCTACTACATTTTAAGATTTATTATTGCGTCATGTTATTCTTCGATTTTTATGTATTACTGTTAGAAAAATATTAGTTCAAAGTTCTAATAAAAAGAAAAAAAAATGCGATTAAAGGTATACAAACTCTCTTTGGATATTAATGTAAAATATTTTCGGTTATGTTGATTTATTGTACATGAAAACATTTATCTTCTCTAAACTAAATATTGAAACCATTCAGTTCATTATTGATCCGTATAATTTTGATTTTTAATTGCTGAGAGATATTTTAACATTTTCTGATACAAAGTTTAAATCCCAAGTTATTCTCTTTTGATTTTTATACTTAGCATAATTGGTTGTTTGAAATGTTTTTTTTTTCAATTTTTATTACAAAGATTTTGTTTTTGTTACAATTTGATTGTATGTTATATTATTTTATTTACATGAAAATAACATCTCCAAAATTAAATATGTTTTACTTTCCCTTCATTTATTTAAATTGTACATGTATTATTTTTCTTTAAATTAAAAAAAAAATGCATTATATTTTTAAATTGAGTTTTAAACTCTTAATTCGATTTTCGGGTTTTACAAGAAAAACCTCTAAATCAGAGTTTCCCAGACTTTTTTGTCTTATTGTCCCCGTGCCCTGTTTCCCGGCTTGGGATAGACACCTACATGTTTAATTATGCATTTTTGTGAATTCATCAACTTAAATGTGTTTTTGGCAGTTTGAATAAAGCTTTTTATTTTAAGATTTAAATTTTTAACTGTTATGAAGTGTATTGTGAGAAAAACTTAAGAAAACAAACACATCTTAACTGTAAACATTTTTTTAATTAAAGTTTAGTACGTGCACATAAAACAACTGAGCAACAAACAAGTGGTTTTAATGGGAGTGATAGAGTTGGCACTTCTTAACAAGTTTTCAACTTTTAGAACATCATTTTTGTTAGTTTGAATTCTACATATCTTCAGTTAGTAGAGACCATTCTTTGTTTTGCTTTTTTTTATGAAGTTTCACAATAGCGCTGAAATTCCTTTTCACTAGGAAAAGCAATTAAAAACTTTCTTGCGATATTCCATACTTCGAGATATATGATATGTTTATATTATAATAAAATATTACGTAAGTAAGTAAATAACAGCCTCTTTAAATGCGGGATATTTATTCCATCCATTGAAAGTTGTTGCCGATATAATAATAAATGGACTGTATATTTTAACCAATTTTAATGAGCGAAACGGATCCCAACCATATGGGATCGCTTTTCTTTTCGAACTCAATACAAAGGTTTCAACAGTTGGCTCGGAGCAAAATCTATACAAGGAATTCTCGCCAACAGGCGCCAGCAAAAGTTAAAAATTAAAATTACGATCCGGTTAAGAGAGAGAGAGAATATTAACGTCGCACTGATTAGCAACACGAGGGCTTTTGGCGACGGTCCGCGTAATTTCGAACCATGGTCAAGTGACGCGGACGACACCTGAGCTACGCTCCGGTTAAATGAGAACCGCAATTGCAGACCCCCATTTACAACTCATGGGCTCCTAACTTTTTTCCTGCTGATGTAGATCCCTCAGGGTCGATGTAGACCACTTTGGAAATAACTGCTATACATAGTGTCTGGAATTTGCTAAATATTTATTTTATTAATTAATTTCCTGCCACAGATATAAGTTATGCTTTATTTTGACAAAACTGCTTAACGCACAATATGCCATTTACTAAATTATTTTCTTAACTTCGGTACATGAGCACAAATTATGAAATGGTCCCTTAGTTTGAAATACATATACATTATGTAATGGGTTTTTTTCTGGTACAATACATACGTGCGATGAAATATAGTGTTCTAGTTAATTCAAAATCTGTCATCATCTAAACTTCAGTAACACGAACAAATTCATTTCCTATTCTCATTTTTGACTTCAATCTCAATGTATTTTCCAATATATATTTAAATATTTGACATGAGTTTATTAAGAAACTCTTCAATACATTTAAATCCCATACATTTACGAAATGTTTGTCTGATACAAATATTTACTTTCCTGGGAAAATATATACGGAACATATATTCGAAAAGCTGCGAAGTGAGCTTAAGATATGTTTTCAAAAATAGGCAGCAAAAACCTGAATTACATACTGAAACTAAAATAAACAAAGTCAACGAAATCTTTTGTGCCTTTCTGCAATACAAGTACAAAAAAATTTAATCCTTTTGTTCATGATTACAAACAAAGACTTTTGCTTGTATTGCCAAATTCACTTCAGTACAAACGGCTGTTTTTAAAAGATACGGTCTGTAATCCCGTGGATTATAATTCAGCTGTACTTTAATCCTTCTTGTAAAGTCTGAATTGATCCCTTAAAACAACAGTGCATGCAATCATTTAGTGTTTCAAGGAAATTCTTTAAGTTAAAACTTCTTGTTGCATAAGAAGAACTTATTTTTAGCGTCTGTTGAGAATAATAGATGATTTGAATAAATGTTCGTAGCTATTTGTTTAATTTAAAAGGTACAGAAATATTTTCTCCAAGGAATATGCTATTTATTTTTAAGTATAAGGTAATTTCTTTTTTAAGATTACTGCAGCCGCTTTAGAGCAAAATGTGGATATTTTCCAAATATGTTAAGTAAAATGTTCTTTAAATTTTTAAATTCAACCCATTTCCATGATTATTTCGGGATTACCCTCATTCTTTAAAATAATTTTTTTTTAATATTTTGAAAACTTATCAATTTTAAGACAGACTAGTTAACTTATTTTACATACATTTGAAAATATATGTAATAAAATTATAAATGTATTCAGAAATATTAAATGTGTAAAAAAAAATATTGGATTTAATTAATTTATGGATAATGTAGGAATACAATCGCTTATTACTTTGGTTAGGATAATTTATCTCTATATAAATCCTTAGGTTTTAATTTATTAATTCATTAATGGAAACAAAATGTAATAACATCATAAATAAGTATTTATAACTAGCCAAATAAAATTTGATGCCACATTCCACCTTATATTTTTCAACAATTGTTAGTACAAAATAATTTATGATAATAAGCATGAATATAAAATTATGTAGTGAGAAGTACTTTTCCGTGTTAGAGAGGAATACGTTTCCACCCTAAGATTTTTTATGGATAATCTTAGGTTGCCTGTGGTAGTTGAAAGGTCATAGTTGCAAATTCGAGACTAGCATTTTTTTATCAAGTAGTGAGTTCACGTCCCAGTGCTACCGAAAACCTGCTCTTTGTGGTGAGACTGATGCATACTAACCTCTTAAAGTTTGTGCTATTTGCCTTCCTGTGCCATCATTTTTCAAATAGGCGAGTGTATGTGGTACATTTGGGGGGGGGCAGGGAAAGAAAAGGTACAAATAATTCTCTCTCACTGAAATAAGTAAATTCTTCTTTAATACTGTAAAGGTCATTTTATTACATTCTAAAGATCTCGGATCAGTTGTAATGATAGCAGCGCAAAGAAAAGAATCGTTTTTCAGAAAGACGTATATATACGTCCGGGCACTTAAACGCTGGTTGAGTGAGACGGATATATACGCCCTGGCAAATAAGGGTTTGACTATGTCAAAGATCAAAGTTTTCACGTTCTTATGGTGAGATTATTTTGATAGTGGATTGTGGGATCAGGTGTATTGCGCTCGTCAATGACATTGGTAAAAAACTACGAAGTCTATCACCAAGACCTCTCGAATTGCTTCTAAATGTGCATCGTTAATTAGCGAACAATCAAAGAATTATGGCTTTGCCATCAAAATGAATATTTTTTGTTGCACTTTAAGCTTTCACAATTTATATAGAATGTGTTACATTGAACAGGAAAAAATGAAATAGTATTCAAAGCAACACTGGTGAAATTTGAAAAAGAAAAAAAAAATCGGAGTAAACTCATCATTATTAAGAAATAATATTGACATATTGTCAAAATTTCCGAAAAATGAACTTTACGAAGGGAACCACAAATCTACAAATAACTTAGTCATACAATACATGCCTCGAAGGATCGTTCTTTTTGATAAATGTTAACATTCCCAAAAGTAAGTTTTAATTAATTTATTAGAATAGTGATTCTCAAACTTTCAGTGCTTATGACCCAATTTTCAATCATAATTTTCATCGCCTTCCCCTTCACACAATAAAAATGCACTTTGATGTCAAAGCAACAATACGATTTTAATCATAAGCATACAATTATCAAGATAAGTATTAAATTCTGTGTATGACAAGCCTATGTGAATCACTAGTAATTTTTGAACGTTTATTAATTTAGTATTGTGCATTTAATTATGAAATACATTGTACAGTACTGATACATTTATAAGTATTTTATGTCAGTGTAAATGTGTGTTCTTTTTTATTATGTCTGAATGTATATTTTGTTTCTTGCTTCCTTTTAGTAAATTTGTAATTTTTAAGTTTGTTTTTGACTTTTCGATATGCTCGCGCCACCCTCGCTTGACTATCACGCCCCATTAGGTTAGATGCACCCTACAGTTTGAGAATGCTGTATTATGAGTCTCTTAAAACATTAAGATGTTTTAATAAGATCACAACCCTTTTTTATATATAATTTCTTATTCTATATTATATTCTTTTAATGTTCAGAACAACTTATAAAATAAATCACCAGAAGACTTAAATAGTCTTCGTTTTGCAACAAAAAAAAATAATAATAATTTAGTAATTCATACTTTATAATTTATTATTTAGCATTAGGTGCAATTTTTACCTGTCACAATGCTTTATTATGGTTACTTAATAGAAACCCTTACGTGTTACAAAGCTTTGGGTAGCTTATTTAGGGACTTTAAAATTGCGATTTTGATTCCAAAACAATCTAAAATGTGTACTATTGTATTAAAATTAATTCAAAAATCGATCACTGTTTTTATTTGGCATTCTGATCTAAAATTTACTACTGCAGAATTTTAGGCCGTTGTAGTCAAACATTATCTACCAGGATGAAACAATATCCAATAGCACTAACATGAGTTTCGCATATTGATCGAAAATTTCGCCTGGACACATTTGACCATTAAGAGTCCCTTCAATGTACACAGTCGCATCATTGTGGCCTCTCAAAGATATTCTAGGCTATATTAATGTTCACAAGTGACTTTAACTATATATATACTAACTATATGTTTTGGATTGATTGTATTAGCATATTGTTCAATGTATATCAGCGTTTCTCAAACTGTGGAGCACGCCCCTTATGGAGGCGAAAGCAAATTCAAAAGTCGAAAACATAAGATTATTTTAAAAAATTATTACTTTAGTGAAAGTAAACAAACAAAATACATTCTGACATGCACTGTTATAATACACTTGTAAATATATCAGACTGCAATAATACTAAGTTAAGATCAGCATTAATATTTACCAATGACCCCATGTGTTTCTAACAGATAAAGTTTTATACATAAATTAACACATATCTTGATGATTTGTACGGTTTATGATTAATCATTTAGATGACGATTAAAAGTTACGCTATTCGCTCCCCAATGCCACCGTTCTCCAAGTAGGTGCGCGTATGTGATGTATTGTGTGTGGGGAGGGGAGTAAGAAAAGGAATAAATAACCAAATCCTCTGAAATAAGTAAATCCTTCGAAAACACACTGTCGAGGACCTTTCATTGCATCCCAATGTCTTTGG
Organism: Trichonephila clavata; assembly: GCA_019973975.1. NCBI lineage: Eukaryota > Metazoa > Arthropoda > Arachnida > Araneae > Nephilidae > Trichonephila > Trichonephila clavata. The sequence goes on along the minus strand of BMAO01014810.1, from coordinate 380,611 downwards.
AATAAGTTTATGAATAGCAGTGTACATAAAAGATCGTACTTTGAAAGACATATATATACACTAAGGACATTTAACGCTTTGGCTGAGAAAGACGTTTATATACGAATGTGGCACATAAGTGGTTAAAATCATATTGTAGCTTTAGCGTCAAAGTGTATTATTGAATTAAATGCATTGTTATTGTATGGGGTGAGCGATGAAAATTATGCTTGAATATTGGGTTGCAAATATTGAAACCTTGAGAAGTGCTGATGTAGATCAAATCATGATTTGATAGTCACTTTCATCAGTTAAAGTGAACTTTTCTTTAAAAATATCTATTGTAGAAAAACCATTTTTCTAGAACTATTTACTGTGTATAGGCAAATTTTATTTCCTATACGGTACTATTTTCCGGTATTTTTTTCTTGAACGGTATCATTTAAACTGAATCTAGAAAAGTTTAAATGAGATCTGAATTCGAGGTATCCGACTACTTGCGACAATATTTACAAAAAAACGGAGGTATGGAGATTTTTTTTGTGTGGTTTTTACATTTGTTTAGTACATTTTAAGAAAAATATGCTAAAATTTAGAAGGAAAAAAAATTATAATTTCTAAAATTGGGAACAATGGGTACAAATTAACAAGAAATTACATAAACAGGGCGCATTCAGTACCAACAGTTTATGAAAAGTTATCAATTTTTCATTTCTGATGTATGTTATGTTATTCATTTTTGAAATGAATTTCAGGATAAGAGATTTTAATTTTTACAAAAACTGCAGTACTTCATCTTCGTTATTATGTGTATTTGCTTAGAAAAACAGTAATTATATTCACATAAGGGACTGTAAATTCTGTAATAAAACAGTGATTGATATATCTGAAGGTTAAAACATTTCTACTATTATACAGAACATACACAAAAAACTTCAGTTAATTATTTTCAAAACTTTTTGAGCCATCTCTGTCTCCGTTTGAGCATTTTCAAAAAAAAAAACACATTTTTTAGTAAAACCCGTTTTTAAAGTATGACATCTTGCTTAAAGTAATGACATATGCTTTTACTAAAACACATGTAGCTTTTGTTCCAGGGAACGGAAAATAATAAACTTGGTATTTTTATGAAGCTAATAAGATGATTTATAAAATATAATCCTTAAAAATATTTGCAAATTTTTGGCAAAATTCACAAATTTAGGGTATTCGAATACTTTAAATGTAAACGAAAGAATATTGCGAACACTTTTTGTCTGTAAATAGGCTTTTAAGGCATTTGTGGCTAGAATTTTTCTTTTTGTTGGCAAATGGTATTCAAAGAATTTAGGTAATTCAGTGCTTTGATTTTTTTGTTCAAAAAAGTCAGAATTTGACTGTCATATAAAGTGTGGTAACAAATAATTATATAAACTTTTACCATCTGTGAAATAATATTTTTAGACTCAAATTAATTTTACAGTCATTAAATACACAATACAAATTACATAAACAGAGCGCTTTCTGTACCAACAGTTTATGAAAAAGTTATCAATTTTTCATTTCTGATGTGTTATGTTATTCATTTTGAATGAATTTAGGATAAGAATATTTTATTTTTCAAAACTGAGTACTTTTTTTTTTATTTTTATCCTTAATCATTTCAATTTGCTATAGATTTTATCTTATCGGTTGAATCATATATTACTTTAAATAATAATTTGACTATCCCATTTAAAAATAACTTGATTAAAAATTAAAAGCAATTTAAATATTTTTGGACAATATGAAACTTGACTAGAATGATTTACTTAGACATAATCTTGCTTTCAATTTTATAAGGATTTCCTTTTCAGAATTTTAATTAAAATTTTAAGTTATTATTATTGTGCCTGACTGTTTTTCATAAAAAATAATTTTATGATTTTTTCAAGTTAACTATTAAAAATCAAAAGTGACAATTATTATTATTTATCTTTAAATTCTGAGCTCTAAATTCTTTAGTTTTATTTGTATGCTTGATCGTGATAGTGAGCTTGTATTTCTCAAACCCTTTCGATCGTAAGACTAAACACTAAAATTACCCAAAGTAGGGAATTTTTTTATCAAATGTTCACATTTTATACGTCAAGATCGTATTTCCCATTTTTTTCCTCTCCCGTTCAATCTGGATTATCCATTTGACTGCAAATTTGACTGAAGAACATTTGTAGATGACAGGATTGAAGAGAACACGTTATAATCTTGCAGTAGGGGAAAAGGGGGCTGCAAAAACTTAACCAAAATGAAAAAAGTCAAGAAAAATAGAAAAGTTAAGTGTACTCCAAAAAAGCATCTCGAACCATGGATAGCACATTTTGAGCTTCACTTCTTCCAAAAGAAGACGAACCAATACAGTCTCTGCTTTTGCTATTGGGTTTCCTTGTGCTCTTGCAGGTAAGAATTCTTTCCTCTGTATAATAGCTCACTACTATATAGTGAAGAGAAAAGAAAAGATAAAGATTTAGAGTTGCTGTTTACAAGGTAAACAATATGAGTTATATTTTGTTAAGAAATATTTTGCTTACGTATTTTAAGCACAGACTTGTTTACGAGGCAGTCTCATTTTTCTTAAAATAATTTTATTATTCTCTAGTCGCTAAATTTAATTTATTTTCTAATCCCATTTTGTATTATTCTCCATATATTGAGAGAGATAAAAAAAAAGGATAAGAAAAGTAAAGAAAATTTATTTTAGATTTTCCTTTTAGATAAATGATAGTGCTCAGGTAATGTTTGATTTTTTTTTTGAAAAATCTGTAGAATATAAAGTACAAGTAGCTGCAATAAAATTCTATTTTTCATTCTGTGATTTTTCGAAACAAAATTTTGAATGTGTACATCTAACAGTGTTGTTACAATCTGAAACGAAATATTATATTCGCAAAGCACAAAAATAAATGCAAATATCTTTCACGCATCATCACCTTTCTGAAGTTATCATTATTTATTCCATTATTTATTTTGTATCAAGAACAACCGGCGTCTGCAGACAGTTGAATACAATAGTTACAATAAATACATATTGATGTTTTATACAAAATTAGAGATATTTACATATATAAAATGCAGCTGCGAATGTCTAGAGTAGAAAGAGTTATTTTTCGGCATGAATAGTTGAATTTTATGCTACCTTGAATACTTTTATACGTAATAGGATTCAAAAGTTCCTGGAATGAGTCTATTGCCAATTAAACTGCCGAGGCTTGCAAAGGTCATCGTAACATTTCTGGAAACAATTTTTAGCCATGTCCTTTAATTCAGTCTGAGATGCATTTTTAACTTCATCTGAAGGTTAACTTGACTTCGTTTAACATGTGGGGACCGATATGCTGACACATCCTTTGCATGTTAAGATCCTTAGTCAGTATTCATTGACAAGTGGTCGCGGATATCACACTGATTATGCTATTGTTTGTAGCCTGTTCTTACGTACCGCCTTTCAGCAGTGCGGGAAGTTTGCGGACGTCCAGAGCGTTTGTCGTCTTCGACACTTCCCCTGCCTTCTATGAAATGGCGATGCAACCTGAATGCTTTGCATTCGCGATAAAAACACAGCTTTACACATAATTCAAAATTTCGTTTCGTCTCCGTAGCAATTTTTTCGAAATGAACCAAAATTTATTATTTATTATCTGTTCAACAAACGCAAATGCTTTCAATCACCAAAAGTAACCGCCTACAAAATACGACACCACAGCGATCCACTGACCTCGTGATTTGGAACAAGCTTTTTTTTAGAAAAGGAAAGAACATAATAACCCAGAAATATTATCGTAGTCGCTGTACTGCAAAAATTTATCACGTTATAAGCTCAGTCCGGGAATTTTTGAATCCTACCTCGTAGAATAAATTATTTCATGCGTTCCATGGTTATTACTGGGACACAATACAATTCAATACACAAAAATTGGTCAAAAATTCAAATAAATTTTTTTTTCTCCATTATATATATATATATATAGCTTTTTTTAATCTCAAAAATTTTTTGAAAGGTTTAAATATATAAAATCCAGAGTTATGATAACCTTTATATTCGCCATTTTAATGGTGGCCGCGGTGGCCAAGTGGTCTAGGCATTGGATCATGTTTAGCCGTGTCGTGAGTTCGATCCCAGTACCACTAAAGATCCGCCGTGTAGGGGTACGATGCACGTTAAATCTGTCGAGAGCTCAAACGTCCTCCCGTTGGTGTGGTGTGGTAGTTAGGAGAGGGTGGTGCCAGATCAGGTGTCGTCCGCGCCACTTGACCATGGTTCAAAATTGCGTGGACTGTCACCAAAAGCCCTCGTGTGACAAAAGCCCTCGCTACTCAGTGCGGCGTTAATATTCACTCGCCAATTTAATGGCAAATAAATTTAAGTGGGTTTATTTCAGGAAGAAAAAAATAATTTATTTATCTTCATTTAAAATGTTAAGGCCTTTTTTCCCCCATTATTTCAAATGCTTTTAATCTTTTTTACTTATTGCTATTAGTGCATGTAACAAAATTGGTATAATTTTTAAATCAAAATATTACTTATTTTTTTAAATATTTGAATTTAGAATTTATCCATATTTTAAAGAAATTTTAATAACCATTCAGAATAAAGGTATTTTACAAATACCAATCCTCCTAGTAGAAAACCCATACAAACTTTTGTTACATATTGCTTGACGTATTTGGTAATCAAATTTAACGTGTGTACGTCAATTATAGTAGGAGGAGTAACATATTGAAATCCTTTCATAAATTTTAAGTTTTTCCTTTCTTTTTTAAAAAATTAAATGGAAAGTCTTTTTTAGTAATTTGAGCCCAAAAACCGTTTTACGTAATCCATGTACGTTGATTACGAGCAAGAAAATTGTAAAAACCATTAAATCAAAGTTTTTATATGTGTGTATTATATATATATATATATATAAATCGTACCACATATATCCCTTAAGAAATGTTGTATTTTCCCTCGTCAAAAAGTTCTTTTTTGAAATTAATGCATTTCAATATTGAAGTTTTTTAATAGTTATTTGACTCTTACAAAAGTGACAAATTTTAAAATCTTCAGTAAGACAGGGTTTCTAAAATTGGGGGGACCCCCCCAAGGGGAGCCTGAGGGGAGCGCGAGTATATTGAAAAATCGAAAACAAAATATTATTTAAGAAATTATCAAGGAACTGAAAGTGAACGAAAAAAATACATTCTGACATCATACGAAACAAATACATATTTACAATGATATAATACACTTATAAATGAATTAGTACTGCACAATATATGCATTTTATAACTAATTTTTAGCAATGCTAAGTTAAGAACGAATTTAATAATCGCCATTGAACCCATGAGCTGGTCATGTATAAAATTATATACAAAAATTCTTATCTTGATAGTTTGTACGTTTTATAATTAATCCCTTAACTGCCTATTAAAAAGTACGCAATTCTCTCCTCAATTCCTCCTTTTTCCACGTAGGGGCGCGTACGTGATGTATTGCGGAGGGGGGAGAGGAATAAATAAGCAAACTCTATGAAATAAGTAAATCCTTCGCCAACACTGTCAAGATATTTTTATTGCATTCAAGACTTTCGAAATAATTTTATGAATAGCAGTGCAAATTGAAGATCTTACTTCGGAAATACGTATATATACGTCCGGGGCAATTTACGCTTTGACCAAGTGAAAGGTTTATATACCTGGTGGCACTTAAGAGCTTTAAGTCGTTTTGCAGCTTTAGCGTCAAAGTTTTATTACTGAATTCAATGCATCGCTATTGTATGGAGGGGGGGGAGGGCGTGAAGAAAAAATTGATTGAATACTGGATCGCAACTATTGAAAGTTTGAGAAGCACTGAGTTGAGAGAATACTTACTACTTCATGCATTAATGAGTTTTAAATATAGTTAAAAACTGTGTGCCCATACGCATATATTAATATTTGCTCCTTATGTGTGTAATAATATAATATAAAAATTAGAATTAAAAAAGATTTGGAATTATCTGATTTGTATCTTTTCTGAATTTTTGCAATTAAAGATTATAAAATCATTTATGCTTTAAAAAGGTAACATACTTTCATATTCTTTTTAAAAAATATTAAATCAGATTAATAAAATTAACAAAATGGCAAAATAATTCTTTTATTTAAATTTGAATTTTTAAAAAGTATTCTCACATTTTTTTTTATTTAATAATTTTCTATAATGAGATAAATATTCCCATAACCACACTTTTTGTAGAATCCCAAAATTTTATCGTATGATGGAACTTTTGGTTAAATTAAATTGTAAGAGATGCAGCAAATAGCAGCTCGTATATATGTAAAAAATAATCAATGCTAAACCACAAACTTTACAAAATAATTTACGTACCAATTTTAAAATGCCTTCTTTCAAATAAAAAGAGAAATAATTCTTGAAAATTATCAAATTTGCATAATTTTTCAAAAAAAAATAGAAAGTAGCAAATTGAGTATAACAAATGAAGTTCAGAGTTCGTGTGCATTAAAATTATCTACTTTATGTGTGTGTGTGTGTGTGAACCATGTAAAAACTATTAACTAAAGCAGCAGTAACCTAATTGGGTATGAACACGATACGCAAATGTTTATGGTCATAGCAGCATTATTTCAATCAAATCGGGATTTTTAGATCTGGTGCTACGGAAGGCTCATTATGAAGAGACTGATCCACAAAAATTCAAAGAGGTCAAATCCTCAGAGTGATCTGAAGGGCTTTGAAAGGTTCGAAGCTCAAAATCTTAGGAATTATCATCAGTTTATCGTCATTTATAATTGCGAGATCAGCCCTTAATCACATTGCTTTGAAGTGGGATTTTTGATAAGCAATCCAGGAGGGAATTTAAAATTCTTACGCATATTCTCAGTGGTATTCTAACATTATTTGTAATTAGTATGGTGGTAAAAGTAGACCAATAATCAAGACATCGAGCGCATGATCGACCATTTTTATCGAATCGTGGATTCCAGTCCAAATTCGTGGTCATGTCATTCTTACCATATAAGCCTTTCTGCAAAGATATGAAAATATCTCAGCAAATTTTAATACATTTCTTTCAATTTATTTTCAAATAAAAATATATTTTTTTCTAAAACATTAGAAATCAGTTTTAGTATTTATTATACATAATCCTTCTTGTTAAGAGATTCGTCTTTTGTTCTTTAAGGATTGCCCAATTGAAAAGTGAACAAGTTGAAAAAAAAGAGTTAAAAAATCCAAATAAATCACCATGGGCGTTGTAACACAGGTCCCAACGTTTCGATAGGCCTATGCCTTCACTGTAGAAGGATCGTGGTTGATTCTTCAGGAAGTCATGCATAACTTCCTTTACCTCATTGTCCAAATGGAAACATAATGCTCCCTAAAGTGAAACAAAATGTGGAAGGTTTCAGGGAGACAAATCTGGACTGTACAGTGGGTGTTCCAACACTTTTCAACGAATGTTTTTAAGATTGTCTGGAGACTTTTGGACCAGCATTGTCATGAAGATCTGATATTGTTTGCCCCCTTCACGAAAACATTTGCTCTCAAATTGTCTGAACTAAGCAGTGCTTGCCATATACTACTCCTATTCGCTGATAGATGTCCAAATGCAGCTCACCTCTTGCAATCAGAAACACTAATATCGCACGTTGTTCCGATATGGAAGCATCCATGAATAGCACGATTTACATTTGTTCTATTTCTTCTACCACGAACAGGTTTCATTATTCCACTTTGTATGTGGTATACACATCCTACCTCCCTTTATATCCATATTCTGGGTTTCTGCAATCATTCTAAAACAATTGCACTTGGGCTATTCATTTGGGGAACCCTCATGTATGATTCTTAACTTGTTGATTTATAATATTTCTTAACTGTAATTGACGAATATATTTGTTATGAAGAAGTTGCAAGATTTTATGTGTTGGCGAGTCTAATCGCCATGCGTGAATAGTAGTGACCATTGGCTATTTAACTTGCAATTTTTGACGAAAGCAAAATACAGTCCGAAATTTCAGCATGTTTAAAATATTTTGAGGCCAGGCCGGAGTAAAGCAAACAAAAAGTATTAAAAAAATGTAAGACGAACTTATGTGACTCCGTATGCACAGATTGAAACAGCGTATAAGTTCGCGTAATGAGTTTATTTATGTACAATGATAATGCATTTTAGATGTTAGCCTAAACGAGGCAAAGGCAGAAATCGGAAAGTTGATCTATTATAGGGTTCCTTCAGATATGGTCGGTCATGTGATAAATACGTGACGCCAACTAGACGCTGAGCCCATTGTTGGGTTGGAGTTACCTAATTATCGGAGATGTGTAAATACCATTTGTTTAATGTTAGAACCATGTGCTGACATTAGAGTAATGGCCCAATGCAGTGCTGCCAAAAGAACAGTTATGTTATTTGGGTGGGAAAGGAAAAGATGCTTTCTGGTAAGGGGACTCTGAACAATCCTACAGCCCCTACTCCAAAGCTTCCTTCGAGTAAAGGTATGAAGAAAGTCAATCAGAGTATATCTTTCAGTGTGAGAATTTTGATGGTCACTAAATTTCATAGATATCCATAAAAAATTACGTCGAAAGGTCAGCCAACCTCATGGACCCGCGACTAAGCCAAATTACTTTATAGCCTCGTAATTAAACCAACAGACCAGCCAATGGAGGAACTCTAAGGGACCCCCGTTTTTGTAGTAACGTACTACCCATCCAAAAACATGCGCTTTACACCCCCACACTGATACTACCGAAATCTAAACACATAATGTGTGTGTGTGTGTGTGTGTGTGCTTATGTAAACCAAATGCATACGTATTACAAATAAAACTGGAAATTTGATAAAATAAAGCTGCCTTTTTTATCCAATATTTTAAGGTAACAGAACACCTTCGAAGAAAATTTTTTGAATTAACCTGAATTTTGACTGTTAATGCATATTTTATGACCTTATGGGTCTTTAAAATCAGAAAAACACCAAAGTAAAGTCTTGTTAGTGCACATTTTTTCTGTGAAAGGGGTATTTTATGAAAAAAATAAGCAAAAATAAGACTACGCAAAACATGGTAACTGAAAATAAAATATATTGACATTTTGTAAATTGAATAATATAGCATACAACCTTATCTAAGGAATAGGCACTTATTTTGGTAATATAACCATTACGTGAGAAGCTATTGTGTTTCGAGCTTCTTAACGTTGAAATTTTCTTTAAAAAGCTATTGTAATTTTCACTTTATTGCTGTATAAAAAAAATTCTACTCAACATAAAATCTTAAGAGAAGTCTGTTTCCTGTATTAGTATTTAAAAAACATATATATAAAATTTTTATTTCATCCAAGCATAACTTTTTGAGATTTATTTATGCATCTATAAGTTATGCCCTCTCAAAAATACTAGTTCAGGCTGAGTTATATATTGGCAAAATATTATTATTATATATGATTTTTCCATAAAAGGATAATATTTTGAAAATAGGTAATCCTTTTTTCATCCTTTGCCAACATATTACATTTAAATAAGTTTTCGTGTAATAATATTCTGAAAATAATAATTTGCGTGTATTGTAATCTAAGTAGCATTAGATATTAAGAAAAATATTCATTTTTGAGAATTTGCAAAATCACATTCCAAACGTTGTCAAATGCCTTAATTGAAAATTTTTTTTTGGCTTCATGTAGGGTTGCCAAAAAAACCCCATCATTGAAGTCTGGCGTTTCGCTTTCAACAATTTGATTGGAAAATAATCCACTCTTTTAATAACATTTTTACTCTCATGGTGACATGTTAAAAAATTATAGGATCTCTCCCTCTCCATTTCGAATTATATACGGTTATGGATTTAAGGTAAATTTTTTTTAAAAAATGCACTGCATTGGCTTATATACGGATTTAAGCCTTGTTAAAGGTACATAAATTAGTGAATTGGGTTTTTAACTTGTTAATGCAGTTTGATTATCTAATTGATTATTGATGTAGACAGTACGAAGAACTGCGTAGTTTCCTTGGCAAAAAAGCTCAACATTTTAAACCACTTTCAATTGAGCTTTAAGTCGGAGATATGATTGAATAATAAAATTATGTTAAACATATATTCACTTAATTTTTTATGTAGTTATTTTAGATTGTTGCTAAAATGTTGTATGAAAAAAAATTCAAATAGAGTGAAATTCGTTTAACGCGAAAACGCTTAAGACGAAATATCGTTGAGCACAAAATAATACAACGATCAAGACAAATTATTATGTATTTTCATGTATTTTTTTTTCTCTTAACACGAAACGAACATCGCTTAATATGAAAATATTTGATTTCCGAGACTGAACAAATTATTAAAAACCCCAAATATTTAAGATGAGTGGGGAATTACAAAAAGAGTTGGGTTAACATTATTTTTCTGTATTGTTGGACTGCTCCACCGTATCATCGGAAGAATTCGTTGCATTTATGATGCTACCGTGTCTACAGCCCATATTGTGGAAGACAAAGACGTTTTGGAGTTGGTTCAAAGCTCCAAAAATACCATGGATACAGATTCCGAGGGTGGAAATCAAATGAATAATACAGCTCCTGTTCCCACATCACCCGAAATGAGTAACATCATAAAAAGTGTGCGGGGTTCTTTAGACACACATTCTGATGGTGGAATAAATATCAAAATGGACAGCATTGAAGAATTTGATTTTATATTTGCTATTCCACAAACTAAAACATTTGAAACTTTTGTATTAAATTTCATTTAGTTCTTATGAAAGTTTTCCTTTAGTTCATTTTCATTAAGTACATGCATATATACATATCTATGTTCATAGAATATACTCTAACAAGCTTAATTTTGTTGAATATATCATTTTTGCAATATTTTTTAACATGAAAAATACTGAAGTCCCCTAAATTTCATGTTAAACGATTTGCACTGTATAGGGAAGCTAGTTGGTCCTATAAATAATAAAAAAAGTTGCATAGTTCTCTAAATCTGATACAGGAAGTTTGTTCTCACCTCTGATATATCTGGTAAAATGATTATACATTTATACATAAGTACTTACTTGAGATTTATATAAATTTGTTTTATTCCGCGTATTATTACATAATAAATATTTGATTAACAACATAAATATTTAAAATAAATAAATATCTGATGTAATCAACGCAGGATGTATAATTATGTCTAAAATTGCTAAAATATATGTTGTAGGTTATCTGCGTATCCATGCTGCAATAAACAAATGTTTGTTTCTAAAATTCGTTTTAAGAAAACAAATTATAAAATTTCGAAAGGAAGTAGTTTCGAGAGAATTTACATCTTAAGGGAATTGTTTATAGAAACTTAATTCATATTGCAACTTTTTCAATTAATATATCTGAATATAATTTTAAATTCAATAATTCGAATTCTTTTGAAAGCCAAATTATAATACACAGAACGCCTTAAGAATTTAAAAAATAAATTTAACCCTAAAGTCACTTTTGAAAGCACTTAGAACTTTCAATTAGATAGAATCTGATTTTCGGAAAATATAATTTTAGTTAAATATGCTAGATACTGAATCTCACAAATTTCAACTGCATCAAATATTTGAAAAATTAGAAAACTTTATGTGACAGAATACAAGAATGGGGCTTTTGTTTATTTATTGGAAGTTTTAATTGAATATGGCATGATTGAAACAGCAATTTTTTGTGGTGTCTCAAATTCCTCTAAATGCAAATTTTACAAGAAAATTATCAACATTTGCAATATGTTCTTAGAAGAAAATTCATATTAAGACAATTTCCTTAGACGAATTAACATAATAATATCATAGTCTGCAAGTTACAGTCTATAATTTCCACATAAATATTTATGATTATATCAGATAATTCCATCTGCTATTCATTTAACTTGAAAAACTTTTGATTTTCGTTGCATCAAATACTGAAGTCAAAGTTTGGAAGAAATGCTAAATTTCCAGACAGTTTATTAATGACGATTTCAATGAATGTAATATTCGAAAGTTTTTTTTTTGTAGGACTTCAAATTGTAACTTAATACATTTTTTATAACTTATGTAGGTATACTTAAAGGAATTTATAAGTATGTTTTCTGAAAAGTTAAAAAATTAATTGAATATATTGTTGGTGCAAAATGACAATTTAAAACTAATTAGTTATATTAATTCAAAACCTTAATTCATGAAATTATTAATGTAACATTTGTGAACGATCTATACATCCTTCTTCTAATCCTATTGGGCCAATAATTTTAACCAATCTTTTCCTAAAAGAAGAAAACGCGATATACAAATTAAGATTAAAATACACTCAAGAGCCAAAGCATTATGACCACACCTACATTTTGCAATGAATTTCCTTGGATGACGTGGAAGGCACGTGATCAGGTGGAAGTGGTATTTAACTGCTGCTGGAGAGTCTAAGGAATCATTCCTTCACTTTCTTCTGCATGTGATGGGAAAGGCTGTGGATCTAAGCGACTTTGATAGACGGCAGATTGTAATGGCTCGAAGGTTCGGAACCAGTATTTCCGAAACTGCACGACTTGTGGGTTGTTTGCGATCTACAATTGTTAAGTGGATGAATGACGGTGAAACCAGCAGTAGACAACATGATGTTGGGCATCGACACGCTATCAAAGAAAAAGGTCGTCGGAGACTGTCTCGCATGGTGAAGCAAAAGCGGAGCCAGACAGTGGCTCAGCTGACAGCCCAGGGCCAAGTTAAATAGCATCGAAGCGCACTGTTCAGCGGACACTGTTGGATATAGGGCTACCCAGCAAACGTCACACTCGTGTGTCTTTGCTGATTAAGCGTCATCGCCAACTGCGCCCACGCTGAGCCCGGGAACAGCACGACTGGTCCATTGATCAGTGAGAGAGAGTTGCTTGGTCAGAGGAATCACGGTTTGTCATTCATCACGCCAATGGCCGAGTCAGGATACGCCATCTTCCAGGCGAACAGTTGCTCCCTCAATTTACAGTATGTCATACACAGGCCGGTGGTGGCGGTATTATGCTTTGGGAGACGTTCTCTTGGGCGTCTCTGGGACCCGTGGTTGTGTTAGAGCAGACCATGAATGCTACAGGGTATCTGGACATCATTGCGGACCAGTTGCACTCTCACATGACCTCTGGTTTTCTAGCTGGAAATGAAATGTTCCAACAGGACAACGCCCGTGTCACAAGGCTAAAATTGTGTTGGAGTGGTTCCAGGAACATGATGCTGAATTCCAGTTAATTTCCTGGCTGCCTAACTCCCCGGATATCAATCCGATAGAACACATTTGGGGTGTCATGGGACGGCAGCTCAGAGTTCCAAGACCCCCAATTCGCAATATCTAGGATTTGCGTGACCGTTTCTTAAACATCTGGTACAATCTGTCTCCGGGCATCTACCAAGGACTTGTGGCCTCCATGCCAAGGCGAATTGAAGCTGTGTTGCTCACCAAAGGTGGGCCAACTCGTTATTGACAGGTGGTCATAATGTTTTGGCTCTTGAGTGTATATATTCTTTCTTCGCGTGGTTGACAGTTAGTGAATTGTGTTTTAATTTGAAGTGGAGTGAATTGGCATTGAAGTATATCCGTAAGCAAAACGTAAGAAAGCCAGAAATTTAGTTAACATGAAAGTGATAAAATTAGCTAAGCAGACGTGTTAAAGTCAACTTGAATTACGTAGAAGACTACATGAGTTCAGGTACTGTGACCATAAATTAAGTTGTTGTCTAGAGTGTTAAACCAATAGTGCGGTCATTAAATACTTAGGCTCTATCTAAAGTAATATTACGGTAAGGGCAGCAGTATTGAACATGTTCTACCCAAACGCGAATCTCGTCTCTCCCTCGCTCTATTACTGAACTGAATTATCTTATTCATAGTGTTATTTGTGTTTGATTTGTTTATAGTGATAAATAAAATAATTGGAACTCATCATGTCGTATGATCATTTAGTTCCTTCCACACCTTAAGCTGGGCCACAGGGTAGAAGGGATATAAGCGCGTTTCAAATTGATATTAACATTAGCTTTTGTTCTGAAGTAGGACTTTACAAATTCCAAATTGCATGCAAAATTGTGTACTAATTTTTAGTGAATTCCGTTCATTAGTTTAGTGACAAAAATGAAAAAAGTTAATTTATAAAAGCAATTATTTCAATTTTTAACCTGTTAATAGGATTCCTTCCATTTGAGATCGCGCAACTCGTACGTGTCTCACGGAAATCGAGCGATGACGATTAGACACATCAATCACAGAGGAAAAGTCGCTCTTAAGGTGACAGAACACCTTTATATATATAAAACTCAATTTTTGGTCAAAATATCGATTTTTCGTTTTTGATCAAATATTAAAATTCAATCTTTTATCTTTCTAAATCTGTTAAAATGGTTTCTTGCTTAATTAGAAGCCAAGTTACAGCTTTTTTAATATTACTTGATCATGAATTTCTCTGACCGGAAATGCCTTTCTGCTAACCGGAAGTGACCCAAATTGTTTGTTTACGTTTCTCTTTCAAGGTATATGACATGAAATATGAAAATTAATATACAAATATTTAGTCAGAAATTAAAATAGAATATTTGAGAATAAATATAAATGTATTTAGAAATACATTTTTCCTTTTTTATGTATGAAATCTGGCATGAAATTTGTTGTTTAGTGACTTTGTTTACATATATGATGACTTTCATACTGAAAGAATCGACAGTGTAGAAAGTTATTTAATAATTCTATTCTATTTTATTTTTGCTTAAAAATGGTTAAAAGTATTGCTAAAAAGCGTAAGAGACAATTTTATGGTAAGAAATACACAAAAAATGCCGAAAATAACAGCGATTCAACACCTGTTCCTGAATGCACTGCTAGCTCTTCAAAATTGGGAAATGAGAGTATGTCAACTGCAGAAGAAATGCCTGTTCCTCTGTTTGGTAACAGAATCATTGATCTTGAGCTTATTGTGGATGCATTTTCTCAACTTTGCTGCCCAAAATGTTTTGCTGAAAAAGTAGAGCTTTTTGAGGATTTCATGTATGGATTGTGCTTTCATTTTACACTAAAATGTAAATGCTGTGACTTTTTCTTTGCATTTGCTTCATCAAAAAAAGTTGTAAATGCACCAGTCATAAATACCAGTCTAGTATATGGTATGCGTCAGATAGGCAAGGGTTTTGCTGGTGCATTTAAATTATGCTCAACATTAAATTTGCCTCGACTGACAAAAACTGCTTTCAAAAATCAGGAAGCAAAGCTTTTAAAAGTGGTTCAGGAAGTAGTTGAGGGATCCATGAAAAAAGCTGCTACTGAAGTTGTGGATATAAAACAAAATTTTTCATCTGATTTTGTAAAATGTGGCATATCTGTGGATGGCACATGGAAGCGTAGAGGCTGTACGTCTATGAATGGTTGTGTTGCTGCAATGTCAGTTGATACTGGTAAGGTGTTAGACGTAGAAATTATGTCGTCCTACATGCAAGAGACTTCAGACTATGCCAAGAAACTCTGAATATGAGTCATCAAAAGGCGACCACATATGTCAGTGTAACTTCACAGGATCTTCGTCAAAAATGGAAATTGTGGGGGCTTCACGAATATTTCTTCTTTCAGAAAAAAACCGCAGACTTCAATACAGTCAATATTATGGTGATGGTGACTCAAAAGCTTTCATGAGTGTGAAAGACACTTATGGAATGAACAGTGTGACAAAGTTTGAGTGCATTGGCCATGTACAAAAGAGAGTGGGCTCGCGTCTAAGAAAGCTAATAAACAAAAACTAAAGGACTGTCTGGTAAAGGCAAGTTAACTGATAATTTTATCGACCGACTTCAAAATTACTACGGAATTGCTGTACGCAGTAATGTCGGTAACTTAAATGCCATGCAGCAAAATGTAATTGCTGCGTTATATCACTGTGCATCAAGTGATAAGAAACCGATGCATGGCTAATGCCCAATAGGGAAAGACAGCTGGTGTTATTTTCAGCGGGGGGTGGCAAATGGAACAAAATGTACCACAAAATATGCTGGTTTATCAAATGATGTTTTAAATAAAATTAAACCAGTATATTTAGAATTATGCGACAAACAGATATTAAGTAAGTGCTTACATGGACGCACGCAAAATGCAAATGAGTGTTTTAACGGATTAGTCTGGCAAAAAGAACCAAAAGAAGTATTTGTTTCGCTCAAAACAATTAAATTTGGGTCATATGATGCTGTTACACATTTCAATGAGGGATTAAATGGGTGCCTCAAAGTTTTTAATAAGATGAATATTGAAAATCCTGGGGTGTTTACCTTACGGGGATATAAACATTTAGATAAATGCAGAATCCGTGAATCGATTCATAACGCAGACCCCAAAACAAAGAAACATAGGAAATTTTTAAGAGCCCTTAAAAAGAAAAAAAAATATTGTTTTAGAAGTTAAAGATGGAGAGAATTATAAATCTAGTGCATTTTAATAAGAAAGTAAGTGTTTTTCTTGTAATCAGATTAGTTTAATGTTATTTTTGTCGTTTTCTCAAAATGAGTTTTTTTACATTTTTTCTTACCGCAAAACATAATATGCATAAATGATAAAGATATGTAGTGCCAATCATGCTTTCTGCAACTACTTGGAAAATTTGGAAAACGTGCGGGGAGTTTAACTTTTACGTGGCACGTAATCATCGACCTATGTTTCCTAACCCGGATGAAAACTCGTTACATGATGCCCATAGTATACATCCAATATACTTATGAGTAAATTTGAATTTTACGAACTAGAAGTAGAAATTTTTTTCACGCGGATTTAGACGCCGTTAAAAAAGTTGTGGCTATTGTTTCCCATTAGAATAACTTTTTTTTTTCCTGAACTCGATGAAAATTAAAAGATTTACAACGCTTGATTTGGCTAACCAAAACTGCCAAAAAAGCGTTTTTTCCAAGACTGCTTTTTCTGAGATTAGCGAATACTTAGCGTATATATAAGCCGATCGTCTTTTTTACCTCACCTCTTACATATAACCTTAAATAAAATTCCAAAAATTATCGGCTTATACATAAAAATAAACGGTACTGAGGTATGCTGAATTTTATTTAAGGGTTTTATTTTACTCGTATTCTTGACTGAAAGTAGTTTTTTCCTTATGTCGTTCCTAGTATTTTTTTTCATTTGTATAAATTTCCGCGTCATTTCCTTTTTATTATATACTTCGTAATAAGAGTTTTTTATCGGTACAATTGTTTCTTTAAGGCGATATGGTACCCTAAAAATCATCAATCTGTCGAAATTTTTATTGGCTTATTTGATACCCCGAATCTTTGTAAATATGCCTGCAAAATTTCAAAGCTTTACCTACATTTTTTATCAAGTTATGGAGCAATATTTGATGCGGGTCAGCAACTACCACCCCCACCTTTTAGATCATCTGCTGGAAAAGAGCCTGATAAAAAATGAATTAATTATTTTTCTACTGCGCATCAATGAGACTGACATTATATATGCAGTAACAAATCTTTTCAAGAAATAATTGTACAATTCATACAAAAATTCTAGTTTGTGAATTATTTATTGTGAGGGGGGGGGAGAAAAAATGGATTTGGTCAAGATTTAAAAGCTCTGCGTGCTTTTTATGATATTATTAAGAATGAAATTAAAACTTCAAAATGGATTTACCCTAAGTTTAAGGAATAAGGAATTTTCAATAAGCATTCAGTAAGGAATTTTGTAAATATCGATCGTGTTATTGGGAAACCCATTCCAACTTTTATTATATATAGCTTGACGTATCTGTAATCAAATTTCATGTGTGTACGTCAATTGTAGGAGAGGTAACGTTATGAAATCGTTTCATGAATTTTGAATTTTTTCTTTAAGAAATCAAACGGTTTGACATCCTTTGTAATTTCTGCCAAAAGCCTTTTTTTACGTTCTCCGTATATATTGATTACAAGCGAAAAAAATTGTAAAAACCATTAAATCACAAAGTTTTTTTTGTATAAATTGTACCATGTCCCCTTAAGAAATGCAATACATTACTTTGTGAAAAAATGCTTTTTTGAAATTGATTTATTTAAATGGAGAAGTTTTTTAATAATTATTTGATTCCCTTACAAAATCTTAAAATTTAAAATCTTACAAAATCACTTACTTTTCTATATAATAATGAGTTTTAGATGTACTAAAAACTGTGTCCGTACATATATAAATTGCTGCTTACGAAATGATACAATCTAAATAATAAAAGTTAAAAAAGTTTTCGAAATACATCTAATTCATATCACTAAGTTTTTGTAATTAATGATTACAAAATTATTTGTGCTTTAAAAACGCAAATTTCTTTCCTACTCCTTTTGAAAAATAATATTTAATTATATTAATAATATGTTAATTTGCTATAAATTTTAGAAGCAAAGCAGTCCTTATATTTAAAAAAAATAATTGATTTTAGAATGTTATAGATATTTCAAGGAATTTTCAATAAGAATTTTTCATAAGAAAACATGTATTTTCCTGGTTCCAGCCGTAATAGCAGATCACCCATGCAAAGTTTTGTTATACATAGTGTGTGATACTTGTGAATCAAATTTCGTATTTGTACGCCAATTACTGTAAGAATAATAGCATTTTAAGTTAGTTTAATAAATTTTTTTTTTTTTTTAAATTGGATAGCTTTCGTTGGTATTTAGAGCTCAAAATCTTTTTTTACTTAATACACATACACAGGTTACAAACAAACAAAAATTGTAAAATCTATTAAGGTGATTTAAAACCTTACTATTGAAACCTGAAATCATTTTTTGTTCAATTCCCCATACACAAAATATTACTAGCAAAAATCTGTAAGGGTTAGTCATTTTGCGCATGCGATTTCAATCTTGGTAATTTTACTTATTCCTTTTACATCAGTGCTGCTCAAACTTTCAATATTTCTTACCTAATTTTCGATCATAACTTGTTTCGCGTCCCCCCGTGTCAATGTATTGAATCTAATAATAATATACTTTGATGCTATCTACAAAATGACCTTATTATAAATTGTCGAATTATCAAGATAAATATTAAATTTTATATTTGTTACTTGTAAGAAATAGATATTTTAATTAAGTTGTTTTTAATTAAAATAATAAGTATTATGTTACTTTTCTTTTCTAATTTTTAAATTGGAAAAAATTGAAAAAAAAATTTCATTACAGAAGGTATCAAGGTTACTAAGTACACATATACTTTGATGCAGAAATGCTCTGAACTGCTGAAGAAGAAATATTCATAGATGCCACACATCAAGGGGGGGGGGAATTAAAATGCAATTTAGTAATAAATTCCTGGACTGGGAAAATTATCAATTTTCTGGCACTGAAAAACAAAACTATTTCCATTCCCAACTCTAGTAATTAATAAATTTGGTCTTAATTTAGTATTGATAAATGAATTATCAAATAAACTGTAATAGTTTTGATACATTTATAAGTATATTATATCAGTGTAAATGTGCACTTCATTTTTTACTATGCCAAAATGTATTTTGTTTTGCTTCTTTTCAGTAAATTAATTTTTATTCAACCTTTTATTTTAGACTTTTCGATGTGTTCGCGCACCCTCATAAAATTACCATGCCCCCTTTGTGGTCGTGCACACTTTGAGAACCATGCAACCCCTTTTGTTTCACATGTATGCGTCCTCAGTATTATTTAGTATGAAAGTATTAATACATAACATATGAGCATAACATAGATTTGCAATGCAAATGAGTAAATCATCATATGTAACACATGAATCAATATGAAGTATGTTCTATATGAAATATCTCACAAGCACACAATTCAAATCCAAGAAAAATATATCTAAATAGTGGCATTCCTAAAAATATATCTGGTTTATAAATGTATACATTTTGGTGTATGCTTTGAGCCTGAGGATAAGATTTTAGCTCTTGTAGCCTCAATCTTCCAGTAAATTGGAAACTATGTGCTGCAGGGGCACTTGTTAAAGTAAGCGGCTCGGATAGCAATGAAGGAATAACACCACAGGAAAACAGGTCTGCATCTTCTTTTTTTATTGTTATTATTTCATAGTTTTCCTTTTTATGGATACTTTGAAATGGCTAGATGATATTTATATTGATATGTTGGTTTCGGACTGCCTCCAATAAAATGGATAAAATTTGGCTTGAAGAAATAAAATGTGCTGACTTAAAAAAAACAACAAAAAAAATGAAAGATCCTGAGAAGCAAGTAGACTTTTGCACAACAAAATCGAGTTAGTGCTGCTGGATAAACAAAATTGGTAAAAACGTATACTGTAAAAATAAATAAAAGTAGAAATACATTTTCAGAATCAAATTATCTGTTCTAAGTCCGGTCTTATAGTTTTTTGGAAATTTGCTGGAAAAGAGAAGTGGATTTATATTCATGTATGCAGAATGTGGCTGGAAAATTTTTGGAAAACCGAATGCTTATTTTATCGCCCATGTGCAAAAGGAAAGGTTGCAAAAATATATTAAAGTACTTTTGTGAAAGAAACTTCCATTGGCTGTTTCGTAAATACGACCAAAATGTAGGAAATTAGTTTTCCCTTTTTTTTCATTTTAAGTTGCCTTCTGTTTGAAGTTTAAAAAAATTCACATTTTTTTTTTACACTGGTCATTGTAAATTGACATTTGAGAGGAAAAAAGGGAGTTTTAAATACGTTTTTAAATATTCAAAGTTATTTTTCTAGTATTCAAAATTGCAGAAGACACAATGACTTAATGAAGCTAAAGGCATTTTACGTATTTTACAATTTTTAACACATTTGAAAAAGTTTATATGAAATGAATTTTTTAAAAAATAAATATTTTTAAAAAACTATTGTTTTTTTAAAAAAATATTTTTTTGTCACGTAAAATAATTTTTTTACTTTTTACATTATATTTCGGCTTTCACTCATTTATGTCTTTTATTAATTTGTAAATCAAGTGTTTTCATTAATTTTTTTTTTTTGGAAAAAAAAAAGTTGGGTGTATGTAATGCTGTAAGCATTTGAATAAAATCTATAAGTGCGTTAAATTCAATTGTAAAATTGTTTATTTGTCACTTAGAAAGTTGGGTATTTATTGAATGTACTACTTTATGTAATATTGTTTGCACAGTTGTACTTGACCCTGACACCAAAATTAAAATTGGTGTCAGGGCCAAGATCTACTATTTTAGAAAATATGCGCAACGTAAAACTTAATAATTATTTCTTATTAAAATTTCTTATTTTCATGTGCTTATAATTTTTAAAATTATGATTCTATTTAAAATTTTTTACCCCTTCTGAAGCCCTATTCTATTATAAATAATGTGTAAAAATACGAATTATTTAATTTTAATTTCACAAAAATCTATTTATTTGAAAATCGTTTACATATCCAATTATCTAGACAAAGTTAACACCCTGCAGACCCTTTTGAAAGGTCAGCGATGATTTTACGAATCACTCTTGTAAAATTTTACTGATAATCACAAATTACACTGGTGGTGAATAACAGGGACATACAATAGATACAGACTAATATAGTGTTTAAAACGGGTTATAGAGTATTTAGCTTTAGCAAGGTGAACACTTATTTTTACTTTATATATTTATCATGGAATATCCTACATTTTCGGGTTCTCCTGGAAAGTGTTAGGATAGGAGGATGACAAATTACACTTCAATGAATCTCAGGACATTGTGGTATTTACTGAAACGAACGGGTGGATACTTATAAAATACTTATAACTTCCAAATATGTATAACTCCTTTCTTTCCTCAAAACTTTGTATCAAAAATATAATGAGACAAAATTGGAAAATATCGCTCACTTCTCGTGTTTCTGCAAGAAGTTGGAGGATTGGCTTGGACCGAGATATCTCGGATGAACTCCATAAAAGTGCTGTCGTGGAATTAAAACTATCCTTGGGTCATGATTGCCTTGAAGATCATCTTCACCGTATCGGTATTTTTGAGAGTTCAAAATATCCACTCTGTAAGAAAGACGAAGTCATGGACAGGAACCATTTGTGTTGGGATGCCCGGTTCTGCACGGAGACTCCGATGTGAAAAATGTATTGGATTTGTAGACATCTGCTGTTGGAGCATAGACTTCTTTTCTCTTGCTTTATATTTTTGTGTGTTTCATATTTTATTGTAAGAGTTTGTCGTTTTCTTATGCCACTGGAGTTTTCTTTAAACAAAAACTTTATATGTTTAAAAACATCCAAAGCTATGTAATAAATTTAAGTCAGCACATATACTTAGAAAATAATACATACTATACATATTATACAGAAAAATTTATGTTAAATAAACTATAACACATGTTGTGAAACAAATTTCAAAATATTAAAAGAGAAAAATCGTTTTATAGTTATTTAAAGCAAAAATATGCTCATGCTCTTAATAAGCTGAAATGCTTTTGTTGACATAATTTTATTTAGATCCTAATAGGCTGCATTTTGCCAACTAAGTCTTTGTTAACACGGCAAGTTCCCAAGTGTGAGAGCCGTTTAATAATGGCGCCATCTAGTGGCGGCTCTCGCAAAATTTTTTGACTAATCTAATTAATTAATAACTTATTGCCATCGATTTAATTTTAAAAATATACTTATAAAATGATTTATGTACTTTTCCACATTTATCAAAAAAAAACTTGCGAGTATATAGCTTAAAATGTTGGGCACTCAACTAAAACTATTTTACATTATTCTAAAACAAGGAACTATTGGAAAGGATGGGTGAAAAAAAGTTATTTAATAGTTAACATTCTTAGAAAATGATTTGTTTACTTTATTATTTAGATTATTTGAATTTGCTTTGTTAGTTTTATTCAAGAATTACCAATTACATGGGGCATTAAATATCAAGATTAAATGTTAATATTTTCATATCCTGATTCAGAAAATAAGCTTAAACTTCTAACTCATTTAAAATTAACCACATTTCTACTTATTAATACTATTACTCACGTCTATCATAAAAACAAACTATAGAAAACTGTCATGATCAGCTTTATCGTATTTTCCCTCTAACAGATGTTACGTGCTCGTTATTTATCAATTCTTACCACATAGGCAGAAATTGTAAGTGACAGTATCGTAAATCCAAAAATATGATTCTTATGTAATATTTTGCTGCTAAAAATTGGATAACAGTATTTTAAACGTTTTGCAAAAAGATTGAGGTATTTTAACTATGGTGATTCGAATATGTAATGGACAAAAATATAGCTTTTAAATATATCCTTATAACTAGTAAATAATTTGTAACGAAAATATTTTAGTATAAAATGACAATATGTAGAATGTGTAAAATTATATTTAAAAAAATTAAATTAAAATTCTTATCAAATTAATTTTCTTAAGATTATAGAATTTAAAATATTATTATTTTGAGAATAAAACAGTAACACAATATAAGATTATGAAATAAATGTTCTATTGTATCAGTGGATTATTATATTTCGATTATTATCTTTTTAACACAATAACTACAAGCATTCTGAACCACTATTTTACAAACAATTGTATTGGAATTTGTCACTTGAATTAGAATATACATGTAAAATTCTTTTAAAAATATTATAAAAAAATTTTTTGTACAATACATATATTTGGCAACAAAAGAAGAAAAGTGCGTATTTTCAAAACATTTCCCTTTTATAGAAAATGCTTTTCTTACAATATTTTATCTATTTATAGCTAAGATTCTTTTACAGGGCCTCAAATAGAGTTTTTGAAGAATTATAATTATTTCCAGAGTTATAGGATCAATTAAAATAATAACCTAAGGTTTTTTATTAAAATTTATCTACTTTAGTATATTAAAAAATTCACTCCTAAGTTATAAAACTCAAAAATCCTAATTCAGGTTTCGTTCAGAAATCTTTATATAAACGTAGAAAATATTTTTGTTATAGAATAATTTTTCATAAAAGGATAATGTTTTCAAAATATCATTCTGTCTTCATTTATTTGCCATAAGATTGCATTTAAATAATTTTTATAGTAATATTTTTCTAAAGATAGTTTTATGCATATCATAATTCAAGTGATATTATTTATCAAAAAAGTATACATTTTTACCCTTTTCTAAAATTATAGTTCTATACGTTACCCTAAATGAACTTCTAAAGTACACATTATTTGTTATTTTATCAACTACATAAAAACAAGTTTTATTTTAAATGAAAAATGCATTTTGAACTCCTGTAAACTTTATTTGTGCTTAGTATTATTTCTTTATTTTAAAGTAGAGTTTTCCAAACTTCTTTTTCTCATTGACCCCTTGCCAAGTTTTTTCGGTTTTGGGTAGACTCTGCTTACCTGATATTGAAATTTTGCAAATGTATCAACTTAAATGTATTTTTGACAGCTGATACTACAACTTACTTAAACATATTAAATATTTAACTGCAGTAAAGTATAATGTTTAAAACTTAAGAAGAACACGTTAATTAAATTAAAATTTAAACAATAAATAAAATAATGGTTACAAAAGTAACTAAACAACAAACAAATTATTTCAATGGGAGGAATGAATTTCATATTTGAATAATAAATTTTTAATATTTGGTATCAATATTGTCAGGTCCTCGGTCACAATAAAGTCCAATTTTTTTTAGGTAGGCAACTGCACTGAAACTCTTTCCCACTAGGAAAAAATATTAAACCTTTATCACGATATTTCATAATTCGAGGTATATAACAGGTGTGTCTTTTTAAAGCCAAAATTGCTGACATCCGTTTCTAAACTTTACTTGAAGATCTCCGTTTGTGTCTATTCCGATCTAATGGGACATTTTTTATCAATGTGATCTTATGTATTCCTTGTCCACTGTGGTAGTTATCACAGTCAAAGCCTTCTTAATCCTAGTTTCAATATCTGAATCAAGAGCATTTAAATGTTGAGCGTAGATTAAAATGTAATACCAGATTGTGAGAAATCGAGAAAATTCACGACCTCCAATATCATACTTCTTTAGTTAATTCTCGAAAGAAACGCTGAAATAATTTGTTTTAATAAAATTTAAGCTGTTATTTTAATTGTAAATTAACCTCATTAAATTTAGTTAATAAGTGTGTTAAATAGGTAACATCTGGTTTCCATTTAAATAAATTCTCTTTTAAAATTAATATCACGATCAGGTTTATTAAGAGCCACTATCATATACCCCCCCTAAGGGGACTCACCTTCTTTAGGTGAGTATAGGTGTCACAATCCCGAGGTGAACTAGTGATCTATTCCTTTTCCCACGGGTTTACTGTCTTTGGTAAACACGGGCTTCACGAACCCGGGGTACCCTAGTGATCCTTCTCTATTTTCGACCCTCTTTCTTGTCATTCAATTCATTCTTTCTTTCTCTTCCCGTCTAGACCACAGATATTAAAACAAATTTTTGGCGCAGTATAGCCGAAATCGGCTCTTGCGCCAATAAACCCCAAAATCAAAATCAAATCAAATCATATACCCCCATTTACATCTCATAGATCCCCAAAATATTTATTTGCTGACGTGGACCCCTTGCAGGTTGTTACAGACCCCCAGGGGTCGATATGGACCACTTTGGAAACCACTGCTTTAAAGAACGACTTTTGATTAGCTGCAATGACAAATAATGATCGAGGGCACGAAGAGGGGAATAAGTTATCCACGAACAAGCTACTACTTAGTTATTTTATACAGAATATTAGAGAAGGACTAATTGAAAACTATTGATTGTTATTCTTTTTCATTTCTAATATACTGGTAATGTTATCAAGCGGAATAAAAATGTTTTATTCCTATTTAGACTCCTACAGAAACATATGAGTTTGTTATGCAATAAAAAAACCATGGAAGAGGTTTTCTTTTGCTGTTTATTCGATACTTATTGTGCTTTTTTTATGTGTTAAAACTTATAAAGTTTGAATGCGTCAAAATTTGAATGTAATATTGAATAATTACTAAGCAAAAACCTTTTTTTTAGTAGAATGGCAAAAAAATAAATGTTTTAATTCACCGTTGATATTACACTCAAGAGCCAAAACATTATGACCACCTGTCAATAACGAGTTGGCCCGCTTTTGGCGCGCAACGCAGCTTCAACCCGCCTTGGCATGGATGCCACAAGTCCTTGGTAGATGGCCGGAGACTGATTGTACCAGATGTTTAAGCAAAGGTCACATATATCCGAGATATTGCGAATTGGTGGTCTTTGAACTCTGAGCTGCCGTCCCATGACATCCCAAATGTGTTCTATTGGATTGGGATCCGGTGAACTAAGCGGCCAGGACATTAGCTGGAATTCAGCATCATGTTCCTGAAACCACTCCAACACAATTTTAGCCTTGTGACACGGGGCCGTTTTCCTGTTAAAGCTTTCCATTTCCAGCTGGAAAAACAGAGGCCATGTAAGGGTGAAACTGGTCTGCAATGATGTTCATATACACTGTAGCATTCATGGTCTCTCTACCATAGCCAAGGGTCCCAGAGACGCACAAGTGAACGTCCCCCAAAGCATAATACTGCCACCACCGGCCTGTGTATGACCTACTGTACATTGAGGGAGCAACTGGTTGCCTGGAAAACGGCGTATCCTGACACGGCCATCGGCATGATGAATGACAAACCGTGATTTATCTGACCAGGCAACTCTTTCCCACTGATCCATGGACCAGTCGCGATATTCCCGGGCCCAGCGCAGGCGCAGTTAGCGATGACGCTTGGTCAGCAAAGGCACACGAGTGGGACGTTTAATGCGTAATCCCCAATCCAGCAGTGTCCGCTGAACAGTGTGCTCCGATACTATTCTACGTCGTCCTGCATTGTATCGGGCTGTCAGCTGAGCCACTGCTTGGCTCCCGGTTTTGCTTCACCAGACGAGACAGTCTCTGACGACCTTTTTCTTTGATAGCGTGTGGACGTCCAACACCATATCGTCTACTGCTGGTTTCACCGTCAATCATCCACTTTGCATAAGTACTAACAACTGAAGATCGCGAACAACCCACGAGTCGTGCAGTTTCGGAAATACTTGCTCCGAGACTTCGAGCCATTACAATCTGCCCTCCATCAAAGTCGCTTAGATCCGCAGTCTTTCCCATCACACACAGAAGTAAGTGAAAGAATGGTTCTTCAGACTCTCCAGCAGCAGTTAAATACCACTTCCACCTGAACTCGTGCCTTCCACGTCATCCAGGCGAGTTCATTGCAAAATGTAGGTGTGGTCATAATGTTTTGGCTCTTGAGTGTATTTTGTAATTCTTATTTATTTCTTATCAATTACTTAAAAGTTTCATACATTCCATCAGCAATAATCAACAACGAAGCCAATCAAATACTTGGTTAACTTCGTCAGTTTAGACAAATATTTTATTACGTTCCCCTTGTACTAAAGTCAAATGATCTTCTGGATCTTTTGAAATCATTAGACAGGTTTATCAACAACAATATATTTTGTTTTTACATTTAAATAATTGTTAGCTATGAATTGGATCGTTGGTTTGTAACTGATGTTTTGTTTAATTATGAAAATAAATTCAACTTTATATTGATATTTGCAGTGTATTGCTGTACATTTTAAATATGCATCTCACACAAACTGTTACAATATAAAACAGAATTTAATTTAAATCAGACATTTTACTGTCTTAAAAACATTTTCGTTTATTATATTTTATTATTATATTAAACCTATGCATATTACGTGAGGTACAAAATACGTATAATAATTATAGGGATTGCTGAGTAATGTTACTGGAACTATTGAATAACTCAAATAAAATTGACACTACGTAGTCAAGGTTTATTACATAAAACAAATACTTTATATGCTTTTAATTATAAACAGCGTACATCCGAAATATCATATCATCTCATGATGACAATTATAACAATATAACTCGAAAAAAAAGGAATTACAGAACCTGCAATTTGACAAATTTTGCAATAAAGATATTATCTAGTAGTATATGATACAAAATAATATAATACTTGAGAGAAAGAACAAATATATTATTTTAAAATGATTAAATGAAATGGGTATATTTAGTAGATCCTTTCACAAGGTTTTGCTTAAGAAGCTTATAATGCTTAAGCTTACATCTTTTTAAGGGGATTTTCATAATTTCTAAGATTTTAGTTATTTTGATAAAAGACATATTTTGTGATTTTTAATGTACTTGATTTATCTTATCTTATCTGTTGAAACCATTTTTCAATAGATAAAAGAAAACGTTTCCTTTTATATGCAATGATTGAATTTTTGTTTCTTTTAACATGTCTCCATTTGAAAGTATCACAAAATGTATATAAATCAGTGCTCCTCAAACTGTCAATGCCTGTGACCCAATTTCCAATCATAATTCTATCGCGACCATCTCCTACGATAACAATACATAGAATGTAATGATAATGTACTACGACGTATATAAAGCTACAATACGGCTCTAATTATAAACCGCACAAATTAACAAGGTAGTATTAAATTATGTATATAATTTTGTATCTGACGAGCCCACGGATGTCACTATTAACTATTAAACTTGTTCTTAACTTAATTGATTACCGAGATTATTTGATATTCAACTTATTTGATAAATTAATTATCCAATACGTTGTGCAGTGCTGATACATTTACAAGTATATTATATCAATGCAAATGTGTCAGAAAGTATTTTGTTTTTTTTGCTTCCTTTCAGTAAATTGATAATTTTTTAAACAATCTTTTATTTTTCATATGCTTACCCCCCACGTAGGGTTTTTACACCCACTTAGTGAGGCACTCCCCACAGTTTGAGAAACGTTGATATAAGTGATAAGTTAGTAGATTTGAAGATGTATTTTTATATTCTAAAAACCAATGAAACGCGTAAGACTTACAAAAGATTCACATTTTGGAATATTTAGTCGTATTTTTGTTTACATAAAAGTAAATGCGAATAGAAACACTTAAAGTGTGATGTACCCATTTTCTTTTCCCTAATTGCTGGGGAAAAGTGACCTAAATGGGTGGTCAAGAATTCTGACTCCTGTTCCCACGACCATCCCTTAGACTCCGAAGGTTGACATATCCTCAGGCCTGAGTGATTTCCGTTCCCCACACATCTCGGACGACAGCGTGTCTGGAGAGGAGAGCCCCACGTTACGCGCCGGTAAAGACCCCACGCTTTGAGGATTCGATGGACAAGGGATGAAAGAGGGAAGATTCGAAAAAAGGACCAGAAGAAACCTAGGCTTTAAAAAGGAGGGCAAGAAGGGTTTGTGCGTGGAGAACCGTGAGAGGCCTCAGACTAGTGAAAGGAGTGGAGAGCGAGAAACGAACTTATCTTTCCCATACGATTGATTGAAAGCGAAAACCAAAAGAAATATGGCCTTTATTGCAGATAAAAAAGTATTGGGTAAAATTTCGAGAGTTTCTCATAATAATGAGTATGCTTTAGACGAGCAGGAACTTACATTGAAAGATACTTTTAAACTGTGTACCCGATTTCAGAAAAATTGTAAAAGCATTCAAGAATGTCTCACTTTAATAAATGTGTTTTGACAAGTTCTGATTCAAGTCATTACAAAATGTATTTTTTTTACATTATTTGTTTGTATAATGGAAACCTAAAGAATTTTCACATAATGCATGTGACTGCCTTAACCAAAGACTACGTTCACAAATTCTGGACCGGCTTTGGTCTTGGCTGCACGTTCTGGTGTCAATATAAAGCCCAATTGAAGATCATTAAATCTGCCAAGGTTCAAAATCCTCACGTTGGCGTAATGTGAAAATTTGGAACTTCAATTGTCACCCACACACACTTGAATGCGGCTTAAAATGATAAGGTGAGTCTCGAACAGTTTTCGTGTATTTTCAAAATTCATTGTTACTAATCACCTAGTCAAATATTTCAAAGTATGTACAATAAATATACGTGTTCACTTCTTAGACCCCTTTTGAATGAAACAGTTTATTTACAAAATATAAATCTGTTGTACGAAAAATTAAAAATTACGACCTGCTACTTAGAAACTCAATCCTAATGCAATAAATTCTGCATTCACAAAAAATTATCAATCTGTAAATTGCTAAATGATTAACGCAATTCAGGAAATAGAATAAAAAAATGATTCAATTAAACATTCATAAAAATGTGCAAGTTATGTAAGAATAAAGGTGAAATATTCAAAAGAAAGTCAATTATTCTCATTTAGTAGCCGAGTTCGTAAAAAGAAATCCTCGCTTATTTATACGTTCCATTTTGAAAAAGGCTTAATATTTTAGGATAAAGTTAATTGAGTGATTATAAAATACGAGCCCTTATAAAACATCTTTGAACCCATTACCAAACTGAATTCCTAAACTTTTAATCGCTGGTAACGTAACATTTTTAACAACTGTATTTAGAAAAAGCAACTGTCACAGACTATACGTAGCAATCATTGTTGAAAATGCAACATAATCACGTTTCGACTCCAGGAAACTTTTTTTTTACACAATTAATTGACAAAAACTTCTTTTCGGAAAATAAAAGAAATTATTTCCCTCATTTAGCTTAACGTATCTGGAAATAAATTCTCTAGACTAACTATTTTTGTTGCAGAAAAGGTCATTTAGATACCATTGACGGATGATTTTGTAATTTATTTAATGTTTACTGTACAATGTATCTTCTTTCAGTACTTCTTGGGAAAATGGAAGTAAGAAAAGGATTTCGTTTTTACTTATTCGATGTGTTTTGAAAATTACTTTGATTACATTAATCTTAGTTTTGTTAAATAATTACAAACAATTCAAAAATTATGTAGTTTTATTACTTAAAATATTAAATTAAAAAAATTTCTTAAAATGTAAATTTTGTTTTAAAAATTATATGTAAAATAAAGTTGTTATATTTATAACTTGACAAGACATCTTTCAGAAATACTTAATCGATAAAATTTTACCAAACTTTTGATAAAAGTAAACACATTTTATGAGTTATATATACCTAAAAAAATTAAAGTTAAGAAACTTATTAAACTTCACTTTATCGACTTTATTAACTTTACAAACTTTCAAGAAATTGGGTTTACTTTAAAAGATTTAAAAGAACTTTCTAATGAGTGTGCGCGTTTCTGAGTCAAAATGAAAGCACGCTCATGAGTAAGGCATAATAAACTCGAATACAGAGTCATATAATCAAAATGTATATTTATTAAATGTGATATAAACAATATTCATACTTATGGCTATTGTGATTAGTTTGAAATCATTCACACACAAATGATCTACCTCTGGGCTAAAATACTTTATTTTCTATGGGTAGGCATTCTTCTAGCTTCTAAATTATGTATTCTATGTTCTAAGCATATATATGGTACAAAAAAGCATTTGTATAGGCCCACACGTGGTGGTACACACCAAATCACACTCAGATTAACCTCTTGTAACTACCGTTCCTCCGCCAGAGAGAAACCGTACAAGTCAGTGGTTTAACGGAGAACATTAAAGCCCCCCGGCAAAATCAGGTTTTGAGCCCCAAGTTTGATTTTACAAAAGGGTAGATACTTGGTGGCAGTACAGATACTTTAGGCCCCCTAGAGCCCTGGGACCCTCTCCATGGTGCAGTAGTTGCGGGGGTGTAAGTTACGCCACTGGTACAAGTACTGCCTGGTAATGCCATCCAGCAGTTGTGTATGTATGCAAAACATTACTACTAGTTTCAGGTTATAACTAAGCAAGAAGTGAAAATTTAATGTCAACTGTCTTACTGATAAATATACTATTCAGGAATTAAAAATTTAGTCCAAAATACATTTTTTGTATTTGAAATATTTTATGTAACATTTGATCCATGCATTTTTAATTTGAATTTCAATACGTTACACTGAGAATAAAGATAACGTTATTTACAAGCAGTACTGTAATTTAGCAATCCTTACACTTTCTATCGTCGTGACCCCCCCCCCCCTCTTTATGCATCAACTTGACTTCACAGTCCCCTAAAATTTTAAATATCCCTCCTTAACTCCCAACACATAACTGAGTGGTAAAGGGTCCTCAATAATTATACGACTCCATCCGTTACTTATACAAACTTTTTTAACATTTTTTTCTTTTTAAGAAAGCAGTAAACATTCATTAAAAAATTGCGTTGTAGTAATGGCTATGTGTAGCAAACAATGAGGAAACTGAATTGATATTCTTGATCGAAATATTTGTTACAGTAATTTTTTTCAATGAGGGTAATTGACTGATCCAGTTTAGGATGGCACATATTTCAATTTTTCAATGAGGCCTTTCAGAATCTGTAAAAAAGGGAAATCTTATCGTTAAAGGAGAGACCTCCACAGAACCCCTAGAAAAACGCTGGGGATCCCCAAGGGTCCGAGGACTACAGTTTAAGAACCACTGCTCTAATTAATTATAACATATCTTTTTATTCTGTCAGTGTTGAATAATTGAACTAGGAAACAAACAAGGAAGATAGCAAGAGTAAAATGATGTACACTTTGCAATATACAGTATAAAGTGTTTTGCTTTAATTGTAATACTTCCCCACGCTATATAAACTTATTTTGAATGACAATAACTATCAATATTAAGAAACTCATAGTTTGCCGATTGTTTTTTTGTTGTTGTTATTGTTTGTTTTCACTTTTGCGAAATGTAAAGAAACATTGGTTTCTGAATTAAAAATTCAAGTTAAATACTGTGCATGGAGTTTTTTTTTCAACAATAAAATTTGGTTTTGTGAAAATTATTAAGTTAATTTTCCGTATAATTAACGTCACAAATTGGAATAAAAATCTATATTATTACTAAATTCTGAATTTCTCTATTTATTCTAAAAACCACTGCTTCTAAAAATCATGCAATAATGTGTTCAAATGCTTTTAAATTTGTTCAATATCCCAGAAATGTGCTTTCCTTCTTTGATTTCCTTTCTATCAACCGGTTGTCATTAGGATTCATTAAGTCTCTCTTCACGTCTAATGGACCATTTCTTTTTCCGGGTCACTCAGTGGCGCTTCAATATATCTCACAAGTAAAATGGTAAAATGAATGAGAAATTATTGTACGTATCATTAATTACAGTTGCGAAACTTAAATACCTGAATTAGCTGCAGATATGCAGTTCAATAACCTTAGAACTTATTTTATAATTGATCAGATCTTAAATATTTATTAAATTTGTATTAACTTATGCAAAGTCTAATATTTTGATTTATTGGCGTGATTGCCTTTCTCTAATTCAAATTGAGAAATTTTATGCATGTTCCTTACTTTTAATATTATGTTTATTTTTTGTTAGTTTCCTTGTTCAGTTTCTGCAAGATACAGAAATATATTTTGCCCCAACTACGTTTAGTTATAGCAGTAAAATATGTTTTTAATGAATTTTTAAGTGAATCTCATTGCTGCCTATATAATACTCATTTAATCACAACTATTTTAAATTTAATTTCTATTATATGTAAAATTTGCAGATGTTAAAGAATAAAAAACATCTGCAAATGAAACAAGTAATATAAAAAAAACATTTTTAAGTCAATTCCTACTTTGAATGGATGAATAGAAAGTGTTTTATTAATGATTGAAAACTTGAAAATGATATATATATATATATATATATATATGAGAAGAGAGTGAACTAATAGTGTAGAGAAGTTGAAAGAAGTGCATGATTTCTCTGCATTGTTGTAACAATGCTTATTGAATTTGAAGAACTGCCTAAAGGTAATCGTATAGAATTGAAGTAATTGAAGAACTGTCCAAAGGTAAACAGTAGATAAAATTGTTTTAATATTAAATGCATTTAAATGGGTCCCATTTTGAATTAGACCGTTCCATGTAATAAATTTAAATAAATAAGAAAAACATGGAAAAAGTTCATTTTTAATCAATATGAAATGTAAAGTTTTGTTTACAAACAAAAATGATTTAACAAAATTTATAAGACAATACGAATGAAACATCGATTTATGATCTCCATGACCTTCCAAAACAGTCCCAAATGTCATTTGTATATTTCAAACTTACCACCAAAATAGTTTTAATTTACATTGTTAAATTTATTAAGGGTATAGCTCTTAACAATTTCGGTTGCATTTCACCTACTAACAGATGAGCCCTAACAAATTATCTTAATTTCGAAAAGCAATTTATGAAGGGTAGAGAAAACTAGAAAATTGGAGCATGCATTAGAATATCATACCTTTCGCAAGGAATGAAAAATTCACGTACTTAACTTTGAGAATCCAACCATTTCCAGAAGAAGTTTGTTTCAAAACCGGAGGGACACCGTAGGTCATTACAAGAATTTTTATGCGCAAGCAATCTGGATTTAAATGAGGTGCTAGGGGTAGTCTGTCACGTCAGGGAGATCTTCATGTCCCGTGTCGAAACTGCATCGCACGCAACCGCAATTTTTCTCTTCGTATTTGTCAGAAATAAAGTCGTTAGTTAGTTTAGTGCTGGGGTAGGCATTACGTCGATCGCAATCGACCTGTGGACCGTCAAAACATTTTGGGATGACCCCCTGAAAATTTTAGCAGTTAGTAAATATAGACGAAAATATTCAAGATTGGCTGATAGTATGAAAATTTCCTCTTCTACTGAATATAACTAGGAGATCAAACTTTAGATAACATGTTTTATTTTTTTCTATGCATTTTAAGTTGTTTGCTAATAAATGCAATATTTAACATTATTATATTTGTGGCTATTATTATTATTTTTCTATCCTGCATTTTGCTTCAAACGCGTTTTTAAAAGTGTTTGTTTTTTGTTTTAGTTCAGTAGGTAAGTACATATTCCGTAATTATTATTAAAATACTGTAGACCTTTTCCAACCTCACTACACCTACGACACTGGGCATTGGAAAACACAAGAATTTTTCAAGAAAGGGGATGGGGTGAGGGTCGAAAGTCTACCCTTCTCATATCATTCCCCAATACGTAGCCAAACATATTTTTTTTTGATTTTGTAGATCGTCGGGAACAAAAAATGCAGCAAAAAATAAATAACTGAATAAATAATCAGCATTAATTAATAACAATTATAACAAATATTTAAATTAGTTTTATGTACTATATACATGGGATTATAATCAATCGGGGGAAAAAATCAATGGCTATGAGAGAAGGTCCGAACCCGTGCACCTTCCCCCTCCTTGTGTATGCCACTGACACTGAGAGGACCGCAACACCTTGAATAATCAGAAGTAGCCCAAACCCTGAAAAAGTCTACCCACCCCTGGTTTAAACCTTTTCCTTTATAATACTCAAGAATTGTAAGAGGGGCCACGACACCTTGAAAAGATTAGTGGGTGAAAATCAAAGTAAAGATCTATTTTATTATAAGTATCTGATTTTATATATTTGACACTTTTGTTGTTATTAATTCAGATTTTAATGGCAATTTTGGAAATTAGTTATATATATTTAGAACAGTTAAACGATATTCACAAAATATTCCATCACGTGACAAAAAAAGAAGTAGCGTGTGCATGCAAGTAAGTATAGTTATTGTTTTAGATGAAAGGTGTTTTAAAATAAATTTTTTCTTACTTTTGAATATAAATTACTTTATTTTAGTTTCTCTAATATCGAAAATTTATGCCGCATCTCAATTTTAGTAAAATATTTTAATAAAGTTTTCATGCCCCCCCACAAACAAATTAAATATTGATGTTTGTTAAACCTGCTGTACGAAAAGTAGAATACAAAACAGAAGTATCAATAAAAGTACTATAAAACATTTATTTATAGAAATATTAATCTAAATGCTTTTATTAATAAATTTTAGTTTTAAAAAACTAAAAAACATCCTTTTATAGTTTATCGAACTAAGCTGTAACTTAATTTTTAGTCGCCAAATCTGGAAATGGGATCTGAACTTAGTGGCTAGATGTGGGATGGGATCTAAAAATGGAAAATCATTAATCCTGATGATCCTGATCAGGACAATGGGACAAAATTATTAAATTATTGTGTTGCCATCGATCCTGGACAAATGAGCACAGTTTCGGATTAATCTGACCTTTTAGAGTGGGTTAAAATATTGAATTTTACCCTTTTATCCTTTACATACAATACAGCTTATAAAAAGGTGTTAAAAATTAAACATGTTACCAATTCTCTAGCTTAGAGATATTCCACAACTATCTTGATCTAATCTCTATAATAATGTGTAAAAATACTTATAATATTTCAATTGAGATTAAACACTTAAAATGAAATCATCTAAGAGAATAATTAATATTGTAAAATGAGTAAGGCAAATATTGCGTAAAATTTCTAGAATTATTTAGAAAGTCATAAGGAATAGATTTGTACAATTTTTTTCAAACACACTTCCCATCCAAACAAGGGGCTCCAATGGACTTGTTGGCACGCTTTTTGAGTGTAACTACATTATACATAAATAATAAAGAAAAGTAATATATTATACAGTCCACTGAGAAGTTATCCATTTTTAAAGTCGTCTTGCTAATTTACACTCTACTCTTGAATAACCGCTTGTGATACCATAAAAGATTACACGTTATTAATTTGTTATATATGCATGGATAGAAGAAATTGTTTAATAAAATTCATTATTTTAATCTGTAATTAGTACTAAAAGTAAATTTTTAATGCAAATGGAATGCCAATTTCATCTTGAAAATCTACTTTTTTCCCTTACATTTCCCAAGAACATATGCATACTATTTTTACTGGCAATATTTATTTTTTCTCTTATAGAATGCATTTTTGTAGAATAATTTATTACAGACAAATTTTAATTAGTTAACGCATGCTTAATAGCTTACATAAAACTGCAGCTTCTGATCACATTTTAAATAAAATATGTGCAAGAAAATATGTAATATTATTTTCCATTACTCAAAAAAATATGTATTTTTAATTTAGAAATGATTTTAATTATTTCGACTCAAACGACAATAATTCTTGGAAACAACTGACTTAACTGGTTTTTTTTAATTCTTTGTTCAAATGATTCTTTATAAAGTAATAATAAAAAAAAAGATGATTAATTAAAGATTTAACGTTTTAAACTAAACGCCTGAATTATTAAGTTATTTCAGAGCGAAAAAAATCTAGTCTCGCACAGATATTTACTCTAATTAAAATATTTTTCATTATTTTCAACAAAATATAGCAATAACATGCAATCCGTGTATAAATTTTACCTTCATGCTTTTCAAGCTCCAGAGAATATTGCAAAGCTTCTTCATGTTTCGAAGGACAGAATTATTATCATATTTATTACATAAAATTTCAATTAACTCTTTTAAAAGGCTTCGTCTGGTAAAGACGATTAAGTAATATGGCTTCATTTTTCCAATATTAATTTTTAAAGAAATTTTTTACGCAGCTAAGAGATTCTATGCAATATGACCTAAAAATCCTCATTTAATTTCATTTGATTAAATCACTTTTGACAGGAATGATATCAGCATTTGTGTGGCATGATTTTATTACACTTTGTATTAATTTTTTACTAATCTTTTTAACATTACGACATTAACTCTTCTTAATTTTACAATGGACTCAAAAGAAATTTGAAATTATTCTTCGATTTATTGTCCTGCTCGTCACATATAAAACTTCCATGAGAGCTTAGAATAGAAAGAAAAGTAATCATCCTTACTATAAATCAACATTTTTCCTACCATAGAATTAGGATTCTTATTGTCATTTTTTTTAGGTAAGTCCATTTATAGGATATGAAAAAATTATATTATATATTAATCTAATGATTATGTAATAGAAAAATAATGAATTTAGACTGCATAGTGATTTTTTAATAATTCTTTCATGAAAATATGAAAAGAGACAATTACTTTAAATTATACTACAGACTCTGAAACGAGCAAGGTGGGTATGAATCATTATGAGTGAAATACCCCATGTACTTTTTCTCTAACTTAAAAGCTTTCAGAAAGAAAAAAAATATATGTTCAAAAGATCCTTCGATCTCATACTTTTGTTTCTACAATCTTTGCCATGTGTTCCATTATTCTTTCGGAATTCTGATTTTTTTGTGGACTAAAATGGTTTCGCTAATGTTATCGCACTTTTTTCCAGCTTCCAAGCGATTTTAAGAATTATACTTTATTTATTGTTTTTTTAATATTCATTAACCTTGAATATTTGAAACTATCTTCTTTATCTTCTACTTTATATTTAACATTTATTTACTAACCATTTAATATTTTCGGATGTTTCTGTGAGTAAATCTATTAATCCTTCTTCGTCAGTTAAATTAAAATATTTTTAATTACACTACCTTTTTCTTCAACTTCATATAATCATAATGTTATACAGAAACTAATGGGGAAAATGTATGGAGGATGGGTGAAGTTTAAAACTGGACAATATTTGCTGATATTTGCAATATTGTAAGATGTCTTCTGATTAAACAGAATCTCATATTAAGGGGGGGGGCATAAATATTTGTTGGAAGTACTGTTTTAAATGATTTATTTTCTTTAAATTAAAATTTATCTTTTCCTAAATAATTTATGAAACAAAAGGAGAATATTTTTCTTCATAAATAAATTTGCCATGGGGTAGTGGAGAAGCAGCCCCAGATGTCAGTCTCAAGATTACAAGATCTACTGCCTCCATTATGCGGATTTTGCATTCAATAGAAACATATGATAACGATGTATACAAACCAATTTATGTGAATGAAATTCAAATTTTTGGGACAATTTTTCAATTTTTAATCTTCAACAATACTAATGAAACATTATTCAGTCCTTTCCGTTATGTATATTACTCAAGGGCAAAGTGAATTATATTTTAATGCATTAGTTAAATCAGATATGATTACTTATTTGATACTATAAAAGATCATAATCATTAACATATTTTCAATAAATAATTTGCTTTTTATATCCTTAGGAAAGAGTGCAAGTATAGTAATGTGAAATTTAAAATATCGTAATAATAGCAAAGTATTGTAATTCCCATCTATTTATGTCTATTGAAATTATATCAAATTAGTAACGAGAACACGTCTTTTACTTAATGAAGAATATCATGCCTAAAATTTAATGTCCTTAAGCCATTTTGAAATATTTTGACTGAACTGTTACGTTATTTCTTTTATTTTCAACATATTTCATAATATATCTTTATATATACCTTTTTAAAAATAATTTCAAGATAGTTTTTAATGTATTGTTGTAAAAAAATGAAGAACGAATCTACACGGCATTTAAAAAAGCAGTGTTTATACTAGCTTTGAAATTTCATAAAAGAATAATAAATGCCTAATATTTTTGCTAAAGTCGTTAAGAACAATAACCTTTAGTCGCAATAGCTTTTACTGATTTCGAAAAATGGAAAAACGAAAATGAGTATTGAAAAAGAAAATGAGCTCTAATTAAGAGTGGAATGAAAAGAAATACTGATGGTTTCAATTGGATTTTTGGAATATTTTATATTTTGTCATTTTGCATTTTAGTATTTCTCTTTTTTTTTTGTAGAAATGAAAAACAAATACTTATCGGAATACATCTCGCATACATATTCATTAAATGTATAATATATATTCGTAATAACTTCTTATGTCAATATTTTGATGATATACGTCGTTCTCATTATGGAAGCTTCAGTTGCTTTATGAATAATATCGCATCCAAATTAAAAATTGTGGATTTAATGTGTGAAAAACTTTATCTCTTACATTATTCTATAAAATGTTTTTGCGTTTCCTAGTGTGAGAGGTATACAATTAAAAAAAGATATACAAGAGAAATCCCAAACACTAATATTTTTATAATAAACTAGTTTTGCTATACATGTTTTTGTAAAAAAAAAAATTTAAATAAAGCTTACACTCTCAGAGTCTATTCATAATGTTTTCTTTTTTAAAAAAAAGCCTGGAATTATTCCATCTGTATTGACTTCTACTAAAGGATATGACTTATGGTGTTATGTATTAAAGTTTTTTTTTAAATTATCACATCAATTCATTCATACATTACAATAAATCAAAAGTTTTAGACTTTAAGTAATAGAAAATAAATGTGGTTTTTGAATGTAATTCTTATCTAACAAATATCAGAATTATAATTAAAGCGTTTTTTTATTGTATAAAACAAAATTTGAAATAAGGCATTTAAGGATTTCCATCGTTTTACTTATAAAAATAAAAACACATACGTGAAATTTGGTTGCTTATTTTCTTGGATTAGTGTACTATTTCCTAATCATTATCTAATAACAATATTTTTGTGGCCAAATCTTTGATCAAATAAATTGAGATTCTGAATCACACACATCCTTCAATCAGTTATTAAGTTAAGACAAATTACGTAGACCCATTTGATAAGTGTAATATTTAAAATTTCTAGATATAACTTTCTTCAATATTAATAGCCTTCTTTAGTAGAAAAAATTCAGAAAGAGCGTTTATAATTGTATTTCAATAACACGAAAAAAGTACTGCGAGATCAAAGAGAAGTCAGATGGAAACAAATTTTATTTAATAATATTGTTAATACTTGTTTATGTTTATAAGAGTTTATTACACATTATCTTAAGAATTTGATTTTATATTTTCGATATATTTCAGTCAGTATATCTTGGTAAGATCATGTCTGTATTGTGGATAATTTTATTTACAGTTATATTCCATTGATTACATGATAGTTAATGAATCGCTGTAATTAGTTCAGTGAATCACCGTAATTGAGTTTGTTTCTTGGAAGCGTTGATTTGATGCGCCTATCAGGGTTCGGGAGACATACGCCTTAGATAAATAATCCGAATTCCCTCTCAGACCACTTTTGTGTTATTTAGTAATATCCTTGCTAGTTTGGATTCAGAGAAGAGTTACTTCCACCCCCCCCCCTTTTTATTTAGGCAGGAAAGTATTTGTTTAGATTTTGGGGCTTCCAGTACGATATTTTAGAGAAGGTTGCTTTTATACAGCTATTACTGCAATTGGTTTTATATTCCAGTGAGTATAGTGACGTCATCAACAGACTCTAGTTGGGTCAATAGTTCTATTTGTTGGACGTTCCATAGTAATTTTTTTATTAACGAGTATCTTAGTTCGATGATCCAAGGTAGTACATACTCAAGAGACAAAACTTTGTGACCATCCATACATTTTGCAATGAACTCGCCTGGATGACGTGAAGGTCACGTGATCAGGTGGAAGTGGTATTTAACTGATGGCTGGAGAGTCTGAAGAATCATTCTTTCACTTCTGTGTGTAAACGGGAAAGGCTGCGGATCTAAGCGACTTTGATAGAGGGCAGATTGTAATAGCTCGAAGGCTCGGAACAAGTATTACCGAAACTGCACGACTCGTGGGTTGTTCGCGATCTACAGTTGTTAGTACTTATGCAAAGTGTATGAATGACGGTGAAGCCAGCAGTAGAAGACATGGTGTTGGACGTCCACAAACTATCAAAGAAAAAGGTCGTTGGAGACTGTATCGCATGGTGAAGCAAAACTTGAGCCAGACAGTGGCTCAGCTGACAGCCCAATACAATGCAGGACCAAGAAGAATAGTATTGGAACACACTGTTCAGCGGACACTGTTTAATATGTGGATACGCAGCAAACGTTCCACTTGTTTGCCTTTGCTGACCAAGCGTCATCGACAACTGCGCCTGCACTGGGCCCGGGAACATCGCGACTAGCCCATGGATCAGTGGGAGAGAGTTGCCTGGTCAGATGAATCACGGTTTGTCCTTCATCAAGCCGATGGCCGTTTCAGGATACGCCGTCTTCCAGGCAAACATTTGCTCTCTCAATGTACAGTAGGTCATACACAGGCCGGTGGTGGCGTTATTATGCTTTAGGGAACGTTCTCTTGGGCATCTCTGGGACCCTTGGTTGTGGTAGAGCAGTCTAAGAATGCTACAGGGTATCTGAACATCATTGGTGAATAGTTGCACCCTTACATGACCTCTGTTTTACCAGCTGGAAATGGAATGTTCCAACAATACAATGCCCCGTGTCTCAAATCTAAAATTGTGTTAGAGTGGTTCCAGGAATATGATGCTGAAATCCAGTTAATGTCCTGACCGCCTAACTCACCGGATCTGAATCCAATAGGACACATTTAGGTTGCCATGGGACGGCAGCTCTGAGATCAAAGACCACCAATTCGCAATATCTCGAATTTGCGTGACCATTGCTTAAACATCTGGTACAATCTGTGTCCGGCCATCTACCAAGGACTTGTAACATCCATGCCAAGGCGGGTTGAAGTTGTGTTGCGTGCCAAAGAGGGGCTAACTCATTATTGACAGGTGGTCATAATGTTTTGGCTCTTGAGTGTATTCAACCAATAGTATTATGTTGAGCTGGTATCTAGTATGTTTTGTCTCCGAATCACCGTTGAGATGGTATTACATCTGAATTAATTAGGCATTATATTTCAACTGTATAT
This sequence comes from Trichonephila clavata, assembly GCA_019973975.1. Taxonomy (NCBI): domain Eukaryota; kingdom Metazoa; phylum Arthropoda; class Arachnida; order Araneae; family Nephilidae; genus Trichonephila; species Trichonephila clavata. The sequence goes on along the minus strand of BMAO01014810.1, from coordinate 338,280 downwards.
CTGCTTGCTCAACGAAGTAATGCTTATGCATCTAAGATGAAAAGGTATTCCTTATAGGACCAGTTATGAAGTGCCTTTTATTCCTTTCATTGAGAGTTTCGTCCTGCAAGAGAAAGAGTCTTCCCAAATCTTTGAAGTGTCAAGAAGCATTTCTAAGGTAGTAGTAAGGTACCAAGTAGATAATTAAATAATGTCATTAAAAAAGAGAAAGTGTATTAATTTTGTTTGCTTTCAGTTGTGAACTTTTCTAATTTGAAGCAAGAGTTGCAATAACAAAATTTCATATTCAAATACTTACGTGTTAGTTTCTTAAAAACTACTTACATCATTATCTTTTACCAATAAGAATATGTATTTTTACTATGATTTATTTTACAAAAATTAGTCTGAATTTTTTAAAAAAGATTGTTAAAAAAATTACGTAATATCATGATATTTATGCTGGGCTTAAAAGACAATAAAAAGTAATACTTTATTTAAAAAGGATGGTTTTCAAAGTTAATTATTAAAATGATTCTTTCATCGGGATTCTTAAGTTATAAAAACAATTACAAATAAAAAAATTTGGAAAAATTTCTAAATTTTCAATTTGTATATAAATTTTAATATAAATTAATTTTAATAAGTGAAACTTTTAATAAGTAAATACTAAAAATCTATTTGCTAATTTTGAAAACGTTTATAAACCATTTTATGTAATTAGAGAAATAAAAGTTTTTAATTCACTGAATTTTATCAATTGTCCAGCAATAAACTAAGTTCTTATAAAAAATTTTTAAATATTGTTGTGCTGCAAAATGGAAAATAAGGGTGAGGGGTGGAATAAATAATAAAGGCAAGTGAAGTTTTCAAGTCAGCAAGGTATTCAATGAAAAACAAATTGTTATACATATTTTGTTATCACTATTTTTAAAGGCAGCATTAAGAGTAAACTTTGATTTTCTAAAGTTATAGAGAAATAAATAAAAACATTTCTTTATGGATATTGGAAAATTGGAACAAAAATATATTGAAATAGATAGTTTGATCAAAACCTTTAAACACATCAGACTGCAGTGTTGTGAAAGCCTATTTCATTTAAGTTTAAGCTGTTTTTAAAATAGGACTATTGCAATCTTATTTGCACGAAATTTATTACTATCGTCTCGGAAATTCTCCAACAGATACCTATAGGGAATTTCAGGATGGATTAGCACATGGCATGCAAAGCCTCAGATAGAACACAGTTTATTTGACTTTCTACTTGTATCATCAGTCGATGGATAAGACCTACACTTTTTTGCATCGCATATATATTTCTTCTTGTTATTAAATGATATTTCCTTTTTTTCCTAACTGCTGGTGATTTTTTATTCTTAAATTCAGAACTTTATTGTATTTTTAATTTTAAGCATTTTTTCTACATTTTAATATTGTTTATGTATTTTGAAACGTTTTGTGAAAATATTATTATTAAATTTGATATTATGTGAGTGAAATTTAATTTTAAGTTATAAAACTCTGTAAAAATAACTATATTCATCTGTTATAAATTTCTCAGACTCTTTTGAAAACAGAAAATAAAAGAATAAAAATTTTCTTATTAATTTCACAGAAAGGATAACTGATGATCGGGGAGAGCTTTATAGTTTTGGTCTTAAATAATAAATTTGAAGAACTTTTAAAAAATAATTGTATATATTAAAAAAATTTTTAAACCTTTTGTCGTTATTTATTTTAAATTATTTATCTGACTACAAACCTGATCCAAGAACATTTGCAGATGACAACGTGGACGAAAACTTTTAGAACTTGGTGGAAGCAGTAAAAAAAGGGAGTTATATTACCTAAAAGAAAAATATAAATATATTAAGTAAGAAGGAAAAGGGGGCTTAGTAAACTCCAAAAAGTATCTCCAGTCTCAGGTAGCATATTTTGAGCTCTACTTCCTCCGTGAGGAGACGAAGCAATCTGTTGCTCTGCTTCTGACGTTGCTTTTCGTTGGTGCTTCCACAAGTTTCAAGTCATTTTTTTTGTTTGCAATAGCTCACTGTTATGTTATAAAGAGAAAAGAAGAGATAAAACACTTCTCTTGTTGTTTACCTGAGAAACTCGGTAAACACAGTTTTTTGTTTAGAAGCATATTTTTAAGTAGTGGTGTATCCTGACTAGTTTTACGAGGCAAAGTCTTATTTCTCTATAAATAATTTTATTCTTCTTTTCTAGTTTCGAAATTTAATGTTTTTTATCCCATCTTTTACTGTTTATTTTTAAGAAATGGCTTTAAGCAAAAGAAATGTACCTCTTTTTGTTTTAAAAAAATTAACTGCGGAAATAAGAGTTTTCAGAAGCCGTTTAAATATTCTGGTGCATATGTAAACTATTTAATAATTTCACTTTATAAGAAGTCTAATAGACTGTCTCGTACTAATATTGGTAGGTAGTACTAATAGTAATCTATTATAAAGAAATGCAAAGAAGATTATTACAAATAGATATAAAACTCTAATGATTAATTATCAATAGAGGGGGATACCATTTTCGGAAAAGGAAAAAAAATTTAATATATATTTTAAGTTTTTATGTAATATCCTTTGTGAATATGCATATACGAATGTTAAATGTATTTGAATATAAAAAGCAAAATGATATAATTTTTGCTTGTAAATGTTCAACAGTCTTTAGTAATTATTTTACATTCATCTGCAATACATTGTTTTAAAAATATACATAAATGTAACATAACAAATGCATTGGCTTTTAACTAAGTCAGCTGCAACAATGGGAGTGAAGAATAATTTTCCAAACATGATATTGGTGGTATGAGTAATTACAGACTCATCTACGTATTTGAAGGTTTTTTATTCTGGCAAGGTAAATTAATCATTAGCTTCTTATTTTTCATTAAAGATTTTAAAAAATATACATTGAATATCGATCCATCATTTACACATTTGTTATTGTTTTTTTCTCAAAAATGTGTAGGAAATTCGGGGTGTGACTTAGAAGCAATGACAACGTTTTTTTCACAAGAAACATTTTTAGAATTTAGGCTGTGACTTAGACTCGATAGAGAGAGTGGCTTAGATTCGAGTAAATACGGTATTATACCAGATTTTATGTAGAAGATATTTTAATATGATGAAGAAAACAAAGAGAAAAGTTTCGTTATTCTTATGTAATTCAACAATAACTTTCTTCCATAATTTTGTAATATTTTCCAACCAAGTTCATATTATACGATTCAATAAACACGAATAGAAAGTTATATTTATTTCTTCCAAGATATGTATTTGCATGTGACGTATGTTGTCGAAGATATATGCGGGTGTTTAAATTTACCGATGCCAAATATTAAATTTAAATATAAAATACATAAGTAAATGCCTTATTTACCTTATCTTACAGACTGCATGTCCTAATTAGATAAATATTTGACAGAGTGGAAATTTGTCGAATGATAATAAACACCCTTATCTAAATATTGGAATATTAACAGTTACTTGCTTTACCACCAACTTCCTTTCAACTACTTATTCGAAATATTTACCTTTTATACTATACTATCATTGTTTACGAATTGTTTTCAAAAACGTATTATATATGCATAAACATTGTATTTTAAGTTAAGTATCTATACTTCAATTTAGAGATGTAAAGCTTATAAATGAAATATTTGCATGCGATAAGTTAATTTCTTCTAATAGCTTTATTCATATATTTCTTTTGGTGTTTGAAAAATGTAATTTTGAGTCATATTTTTGAAAATAGTCCAGTATTTTAAAATAAAAGAAAATTAAGGTAATATCGTGCAATATAATGTGCTTGTTCGAGACAAATATTAATTTAAATTGCTAATAAATAAGGCTAACTATACCTGGTAGATGAATATTATTTGTATTGTATGACAATGTATTAACCCTCTGCCTTAGAATATGTGTAAAAGCATTAAGAAAATGTATTATTTATAGTATTTGCGAGTCATGTAAATGGTCTAAAAGTTAATATAAAGAATAAAATTACTTTACATCGTGCATTTCAAAATTCAAAATAAAGGACCTATTTATCTATATAAATATTTGTGTACGTATTTGAAAAGACACTTTCTGGTTTTTATGTGTTCAGCAGATTCATATACAGGGTGTTTCCATATCCACCCCGTAAACTCAGACGGGTGACAGGATGCAGCATGAGAACACCAACTCAATATAGAACATGAGGTCGGAAATGACGTTTAGTCTGTGAAAATCGCGATAAAAGTAGCCTTCGGTAGGACGATGAGCCAGACGAGAGTGTGCAGAAACGAATGATCGAGTTTGGAGCTCCATCGTATGGTTAAAAAACAAGCATGTATGCAAATTTCCCACATCTCCGGAATTGCAGCAGAGAGTACCAGACACTGAGCACCAGAAATTGTGGTTCATGTAGGATGGTGCCATAAAACACATTTCCCGATTGCGGTGAGTAACCACCTCCGTGCAGTAACCCGGGAGGTGGATTCGACAGGGCGGACATATTGCACTGCCTCCATGCTCCCCAGGCATCAATTCCTTTGGATTTCTCCTTCTGTGGCCAGCTGGGGTTTGAAACGACGATGGCTATAGTGGATGATTTGATAGCACGGATCGCCAGCACATCGGACTTGTATGAAAGGGTCTGACAGTCTTTCGTTCGTCGGCGCCGGCTGTACTAAGACCTACACGCCGCAATTCCAACAATTTCTTTGACGATCACTTTTTGTATTTCTCACGACGAGCCTTGATGCATTATTCGTTTTTCGAACATGCTTTAAGTCTAACAAATGTATCTTTTACCTCTTACAGCCCATTTTCTTTTCACTTGACATCACTCTCTTCATAACTGGTTTGGGGAATTACTTCGATAAAACGTACGTAATTTGTGTCCCCATGTTCTATGGTGATTACTCGTCCCCATACTGCCTATCATCCTTCTGAATTTGTCATTCAAATTCGACAACACCCTGTATATCAAACACACACACACATATATATATATATATAACGACGTAAAAATATTATCATTTTGTGAATGGGGATACTGTAGTCTTGGTTATTGAAAATTCTGACTAATTATCAAATCGTCGTTTATTTAGATCAGGGTAGCCAACCCACGACACGCGTGCCCCAGTGTGGCACAATGGAGTTGCAGCGGTGGCAAGCGGAGACTTAGTGAATTTTTTTTAAAAAATTTGAAAAGTTAATAAACAATAATTTTTTACAATTTTATTGAAATGGGGTTGTCTCAGACTAAGAAGCCTCAAAATTTAAATCAAAATATGCTCGTGAATAATTGTTTTCTGCAATGAACATAACAAAATAAACATCACTCAAAACTAGCCAAAGTGCTTCCATGATAATCTAATATTGCAATAATCTCTAAGAGCTAATCCTAATATAGATTGGTAAAAAATCTATTAAAATAATAGATAAAAAAAAAGTACCAATTCAAGAGCCACTTTAAGTAAATACGGAGCTTTTAGTTATTATTTTGAATTAAATGATTCAAGTTATACCCATTTTTATTGTATACTTAACCTAACTGATAGAATTTGTAAAGGGTTAATTAACAATAAAACCTAAGTTTGTACTTTCGTCTTATTTATTATATTAATTTGAATTTCGACTACATAGACTTGCATTAAAAAATGTGGTATTTTCGTAAAAATCCTATAATAAGCTTATAACTAACATTTTTTAACTTTTCCATACTTGTTTGTAGGGATTTTTGGAAGCAATTTGTTATCAAATAGTGGCACTTTTCTGAAAAAGGTTGGCCATCTCTGATTTAGATAGTTTTACTATGAAGGAGGAAATTTGCATCCTCTCCAGTCAAGTGTTCAACAAGAAAAAGCGCTAATTACCCTTTCTACATTAAAAAATAAGGAAAAACAAGAAAAAGTAGAATAAATGAAACATATTCAAGAAATCAGGAAGTACATAAAACATAATCATTCAGGATAGGAAATGTCAGTTATGGTTTGAAATTCCGTATGTATTTTAGAGAAAAGGGCGCTTTTCCATTTCGCCGGTGCAAGCGATAAAGTCGCCAACAATGGTAGACTAGACAAGAAACGGAATATTTCCGCTGGTAACCCTTTACCATCACATTTTCCAAACAAATCGCGTTCTTTTCTAATGAGCAACGTCTTTTTTCTAATACATTAAAGATAGATGGAAAACCAAACCATTTTTTACTTGTATATTGTGTGTTGTCGCCAACAAAGCCTTTATTGGTGAGACTTGAGCAGTGTGTATTCGAAAAGAACCGAGAAAAATTTCAGTCGTTCAGTTAGGAAGGTGTAAGTTATTGAGACATTTTAAGCATTTCTAGTTTTAATGTTCTGTTACGAGTTCCGTGATAATTTTCTTTCTGTAGTTTTTTTTAATACATTGGCAACTTTCACGTCCAAAATTATTACATCGAAAACTTTTGATATCTTTATTTTTAATTAAAAACACCAATAAAATTTATGTTTAAATAACGCACAATTATAACAATGGTGTGCGTATATCATTTTGTGCCTACATTAGTTTTGAATTTACCTTTACTCCGTAATTTATTGTCAAAGTTCGTAACATTTTTATTAGTTATTGGTATATTAATTTTTTTATTAGAGAGAGAGAGAGATCTGTACACATTTATTATGATCAAAACTGTTAAAATTAGATAATGATATATTTTGAATTAACTGTTTTTACATTTTTAATTTTTCTTTAAATTCAGAAGCATTTATTCCTGCTTAAAACAACAGTTTGCTTCTTTTGAAATCAGGAATACCTGTTATGTTTGTACAATGTTCAATAATTGTTTTATCACCCTTTAAAAAATTTCCTTTGGAAGCTTTTTCACGCTTAGCCAAGAAATATTGAAATATCGTTCCAATCAGTTCCAATATGCGTTTTTGCATTTCTTTATGTACATCCAACGAACTAAATTTATTTGAACTCTTTTGTTAATGCGTTTTTCACATTCGAAAATGAAAAACAATATTGTTTAAAATTTAAAAAAATTCCAGAGTCTTGCAATAATCTCTTGATGCAAATAATTATTTGAGCTATATTAATGTTTAAACAATCAAAGCGAAAATAACTATTCAAAGAGTTAATTATTTCACATTATGATTATAATTCTTTCAAAATCTTTACTTTGGGTTATTTTTACACAAAAACCTCTGGGAAAACCAGAATAGTCTCAATTTTTTGAGCGAAAATTTATCATAGGGTTCATTGTTCTTCAAGAACAGAAATACATTATTTTTTTTCAAATATCTGTTAATTTTGAAATGTTTCGAAATTTATTACAAAACCTTCTCCATATTTAAAGCTATTTTTAAATGAAACAAAGATAATTCTTTATCATTCTATTATTTTTGGCGTTACATAAACTTTTATAGTTAAATAGGGACAATAAACTATTTGTAATGAGCTTTATAAAGATTTTTTTTTCTGTAGGAAGATTATATTTTACAATTGTACAATATCAACCAAGTGGCACAATTTTATAGAACATATTTCACCTTTAAAAAAATCACAAATTCAAATATTTGTAATTATAATTCCATAAAAATGCCTTATTTACTCAAACATTTCCCTTGCAAATATAAATTGAAGGATCAAATTATATTTAAATAAAAAAATATCTCTTTAATTTAAACCAAAAGTAGGCGTTAAAAATCTTTTTTTTAGTTAATAATCATGATCTAATTACTGCTTTGAATTCTGTGACATTGTTTAATAGACAAATACAATGAAATACGTTCAACGCGAAAATTCTTTACACAAAATGCCATTGGATACAAAATTCAATACTCTCAACACACTATACATTTTCATTTATTTTTCCAATTAGTTGACACTCTCCCTATATATATATACATATTTCAAATTTTCAATCGTTAATAAAATACTTTGTATTTATCCATTCAAGTTCAAATGCATTTCTTAAACTTGTAGTGGATGGCACTTGACGTTAATACAGTTTTTTCAAATATTAATTCATCAGTTTAAATAAAAAAAGGAAACAACAGTAACAAACAAAAATAATAGTCCAACAGCAAATATAGAACGGAAAATCGTTCATTGTGTCCCTCTAGCGCAATGGATAGCGCGATGAACTTTTAATCCAAAGATCGTGGGACCACATCCCTCCTGGGATGGCCTAATTTCTCAGAATGTGATTTCTTTTTTACTATCTATTTCATTAAAGAAAACATTTAATTGGTGAATAAATAGTAACAAACAAAAAAATCTCCAACACCATATATAGAAAGGAAAATTGCTAGAAAAATTGCTTTCTATTTTGTCACTTAATGTTGATATTCTGTCATATATATACACACATTTGTATTAATTGTAACAATTTAATAAAAAAAATAAAATGTTTCTTTGTTAACCTAAGTAGAGATTGACTTAATATTTTTTTATATTACATGTTTTCTCTTAACACGAAATTAAAATCTCTTGACACTGAAAAATTTTTCTTTTTAAAAATGAACAAAATACCGAAAACATTAGCCACGCGGTCGAGATTTAAAAGGGGTGTTTGAGAAAAGCTCTGCGTTATTGGACTGTCCTACTGTATCACGGGAGAATTCGTTGCAGTAGATGATGATAATGCATACACAGCCCCAATTATGGCAGACAGAGACATTTTGAAATTTGGTCAAAGCTCGAAAAATGTCATTGATGCAGATTCTAACGACGAAAATTAAATGAATAATGCAGCTCCTGTTCTTACGTCATGCGAAATGAAGAACATCATGAAAAGTATACGCAGTTCTTTATACGCACACTCCAATGGTGAAATGAATAACAAAATGGACGACATCGAACAATTTGTTGGCAATTTGATGCTAAAAATACAATGCAAAGAAAGATATCAGATTAATTTCAAAAAAGTCAATGCTCAATTTTCGAAAAAACTTGAAAATTCTGTATTAACTTTCATTAAATTCTTGTAAATGTTTTAGTTTCATTGATTTTTTATAAAATACATGCATATATATATATATACATATATATATATAAATCAGTGTTTCTCAAACTTTAGATGTTTCCAAACCAATATTCAGTCATAGTTTTTATCGCACCCCCTCCCTCCATACCATAACAATATTTTGCATTCAATAATACTGCACTTTGACACTAAAAATACAATACGACTTTTACCTTTTAAGCTCCATCGGCGTATATAAACGTTTTTCTCAGACAAAGCGTCAATTGTCCAGGACGTATATATACGTCTTTCCGAAGTATGAATTTTTTCTGTGCACTGCTGTCCATAAAATTATTCCGCAGGCTTTGGAATGCAATAAACGGACCTTGACAGCGTGTGTTTTTCAAGGATTTACTTAGTTCAGAGGATTTGCTTATTTATTCCTCCCCCCTCCAATACATCACATACTCGCTCCTACGTGAAAAACGATTGCACTAGGGAGTGAATCGCGTAACTTTGAATCGGTAGTGACGGGATTTATTATAAACCGTACAAATTATAAATATTATTATTAATTTTTGTATGTAATTTTATACATGACAAGCCCATGGAGGCCACTGGTAATTATTAAGCTTATTTTTTTGTAAAATTAATTATAAAATACATTGTGCAGTACTGATATATTTATAAGTGTATTATATCAGTGTGAATGCTTGTTTTATTTTTTATTATTTCAGAATGTATTTTGATCGCTTACTTAAAGTAAATTAATAATTTTTTTAAAATAATATTTTGTTTTCGACTTTTTAATAGGCTCACGCTCTCATCGTAGAGTTATATCGTCCCCTTAGGTGCATTATGTAACTGACATAAATCTTTAATTTATTTCAAAACGGTCTTTTTTAAAATAATAATCTAAAAAAGTAAATTGTTAACGAATATTATTTCCTCAAATCTGAGTGTGATTATCTTCATTCAACACATGTTTATCTTCTTAAACATACGTATTCTTCATGGATAGGAAATTAGTTCTTTTGTTCATATTTATCTATTTACATTGTACACACTAATCCTATCAGCATCTGTATAAATATTAGTATTTTTTAAAGGAATAATATATATTCATATAATAATTTTATATGTGTATATATAAAGAAAATACGAGTAATACCATCATTTATGTGCTAGTAATTACATTTATTAATGCCAATATTTTCATTCTAGGTAATACCATCTATTAAGAACCTAATCTCGATTCAAAAATTTTGATTGATTCTAATCCATGGAAGTATCTACTTTAAAAATATGTTTCCCCTTTTGCAGATGTTGTGCTGCCCTGAGGTTAAGTTGCGGATTTTGCTGTCTCAGCCTTTAGGCGAGTTGTGAACTGTTAGCTGCAGGGGAAGAAATCGGCTGGTACTGAATGGGAAAAAAAGATATAAATTTCTCTTTTAAATCATCGTGAGTTAATTTTAGAGGAATTACGTAACAGCACTTACATAGTCTTTATAAATCCCAAACTTCAAATCGGATAATTTTTTTAAAAAAGAAATTAAATGCGCTGAATTTATTAGAACGTTCTTTTGGACAAGTTGACTTTGCACAACAAATTGAGTTAATGATGCTAGATAAAAGAACTGACAAAAACTTATATTGGAGAAATATAATAAAAAATGTTAGGTATATGTTCAGAATGAAATTATCTGTTCAAAGTCCAGTCTTATGGATTTTTTGAAGGAGTAGTGGATTTATATTCATGTATGCAGAATGTGTAGCTGGAAATTTTTGAAGAACCGAATACTTTTATCACCCAAGTGTAAAAGAAAAGGTTGTAAAAATGTGTTAGAATACTTACGTTAAAATATGTTGACTAGTTAGTAGATTTGACAGAAAAGTATAGAATTACTTTTTCCTATTCTAACGGCTCTCTTTTTTTGTATTATAATTTTCTTTGAAATGGTTTCTCCAAATTCTTATTATTTTTAAGTGACATCTTAGGTCTCTGCATTAAAATATTATGTTGCACGTGATATCACTTTGGATACGTTTTATGTGAACAGAGTTTACATGATTTAAAATAATTAAATTTGTTTTAGTGCTTGTTATAAAAGCATTTTAATTAGTTTTGTAAATAAATAGAGCAATGAGAAAGAGAGAAGAACGAGTTTTAATTACAGTAATAACTCTTCCAACGCGAATTCGGAGTTATGCATAATTTTTAAATCTTAATCAATTTCAATTATTAATTTTTTATATTAAAACATGAAAACTAAAATTTTATATTTTTGTGTAAATGTGTATATTCAATTGTTACCCTTATACTACATATCCGGTTTTTCCTTTAGTATTTATAAGAAATAAGCTTGCCATTAAAATATATTTGTTTCTTCTACATATATTATTACCTTTAAAAACTTACTCATTTTAAAGAAAAATTTTCACAAACCTAGTGTAAAATTTTTGGATTTGATTATATTAATAAAAGAATGCTTTTACGGAAAAATTCGAACTTCATTTGTAAAGGAATTTTTATTAAATTCTGACAAAAGAATTAGATTACATTATACATTTACACATTCCTAATTCAAAAATATAAATTTACAAAGTTCTTTAAATTCTTATATACATAACACGCGCGCGCCTGAACTATAACCAAAAGTATATTTCACGATTAAATTGATTGGAGATCTCCCATGTAAAGAGAATGTGACAATAATTATATGACTAATAGCTAGGTATCATTTTTCTTATATAAATACTTAATCTTTCTTTACTTTAATAGTCAGACTTATCCCATAATTACAATGACTAATTTATGGTTCTATATTGAAATTATCTTAAATAAGGATCTGTTTTTTATCACCCATATTTTTTTGTTTCTTTTTGTTTTCGAGAGTAATTTTTTTTTTTTTTTTGTATTTTTAAATCAAAGATTATTTCTATATTTCCTATTGATTTTCATACAAAATATTACAAAATGTAGTTGCTTTTGTAGTTGATCGTCAGTTTCCTCCTTCATTCTATAGTAAAGGAAAACCGTTTAACTATGCAAGAAAACGGGCTGCCTATCCTAAATTTTTGGAGAATAATATATTTCCTGAAGGACTATAACCTTTATAAACATTAATAGAATTCTATATTTTACTTAAATATTTTTTTTAATTTCCTAGCACAATTCTTATCCACTACATTTAGAGTTTAATTATAAATACGTAATTGTGAATCAGCGATAACATATTCCTTTTTCTGAAAACCTTTCAAGCTTATAGTAACAATGCATAATGTAATAATTCCTCGAAAAATATTAGTTGTCATATAGTTATTTATAGATACACCATAATTACTGCAGAAGCAATTTGCAGAATTTCCACTGGTGACCACTTCGAAATCCTGATCAGATTTACAATAATTAAACTTGTCTTCTAGTTAATGCTATTTTAAGATTAATATTTGTATACTAATTTTCTCTAGGAAACAAAGTTTTCGGATACATTTATCATGCTGAAGTGCAAACACATATATGCTTTATTTTGTTGTGTTAATTCTAAAATGCTATTGACTGTCATCGTGATCCAAATTCTGAATAAGACTATTTTTTATTGAAAACAATTATAAAATCCCATTGCACTGCAAAATATCCCACGAGGTTCACAAAAGTGCGTATTAATCACACATTACGAAACAAAGGAGGATTAAAAAATTTTTGAGATTATGAAGTATTACAAATATTTACAACAGATTCACAGAACTTTTTAAAAACACCTCTGGTGGTAATAAGTTGGTTAAAATTCGGAGGCCAATTTATATTAAGTTCCTTGAAAACCAGTCTTAGGATATTTCTTTTTCAAACAAACTTGGAACACAGAAGGAGCACAAGTTCTACATTTTCCTCTCCACGAATATTACAATTACAGGAAGATAGGAGAACTAAATTAAATCTGTTCAAGTAGCTTTTAAAGTTACCAAGAGCAGTTAGAAATTGGGTTATTTTATACTTGGTATAAAAATGAAGGCAGGACAGTCTCGTATTAATAGTTGGAAAAAATTTCTTTGTTAAGCGCTCCCTTTATTTGAAATCAGATACTCCTGGTACCAAGACTTTACCATTTATTCTTTCGTAATCTTCTTGTAAAATAATTTAGGAATATTAATAGGGGAGAGGGCAATGCCTATTAATTTTTGATTTCTCTTTTAATTGCTCAATTTTATTTCACAACATGAGTATGAAGAATTGCAATACTGTCATCTCTCAATTTTGCGTTCACTGATTTAACGAAAATAATTATAGAAAAATAGTTCAGTGTATTCACTTAGTAAAAGTAGCTGCTTGTTCACTTTGAGGACCTACGAACTACCCAATGTTGAAGGTATAATGCGATTTTTTATAGTTTAAATTTTTAAAATCAAAATTTTTTTTTATATTTAAACAAGCTTTTAATGATAACAGAGTTTTATGAATTTTGAATCACTTGATAAAATATAAAAATCCATATAAATAAATCATTACAGCTGCATTATTGCTATAATACGTTATACGTATTACAAACATTTATTATAACAGCTATAAAATATAAAATAGTTTGGGGAAGAATATTATTGCTATTGTTTCATGCAAAATCTTTTATGTTTTCCAAAACACTCAGTATTACAGAAAATGGATAACATAATTTCTTTTGTGAAAAAATTAATTTGTCATGCAAAAACAAAATTAGAAATTTTCTAAAGTATCATTTCGTAATACGAAAAGAAAAGGCTTTTGTACATAAATTATAGAATTTTAATGTATTTTAATCATATATATTTTAAGCAATAATATTTATTAAAATTCTTAAGAATATATCTAAATGTTCTTTCTTCTGAAATGAATGAAGTATAAATGTTGAAACGGTTCCTTAATATTGAAATGAAATATTTATTAAAATACATATCTTCCGTCTTTTTTTCGTTCTTGTCAAGGTTATGTATATTTAACAAGATGTTATAATTATTAAGTGGAATTAATATATAATAACTGAATAATGTAGTGCGTAATATGTCTAAAGTTGCTTTTTCTTTTTTGATTTTTTTGTGAGACTGTGTAAGTTTTTTGATACTAATAATTCTACTGGTGATAAAAATAAATTTAATTATGTGCTATAAAACAGTATGTTTACCAAAAACATAGCTAAAGTAGGAACGAGAATCCATTTAATACTTTCAAATACGTTTCAAAATAATAATCATGTCTAAGTTTAAAAGCTGATCCAAATTAATGCAACGACAAAAATAAATTGAAACCATGTATAAATTTGCTAACCAAAAGCTTTGAGAAAATACATAGGCAAATAAAAAAGACAAATATTATTAAAAACATGAATAAAAAGAACGTTTCTCAACATCGAAGTTAAACTAATAATTAATTGCAAACGTGTATTAAAATTAATTTTTTAAGTTCTATTCTAATTTTTATTATAATTAATGCAACTTGAAATACTTATTTTGCAGTTTAAATGTAAATGTCTTGTAATATAGTGCTTATGACTTTGAATATCATATCCCTAACCTTTGAATTTATTTTATCAATTTTTCAACCAGAACAGACTTCTACCCGTTAAATTTTTGGACTCAAAATTTTTTTTATTGTATAAATGTATAAAAAGGGGCGTTTTATGTCACAAGTTTACTCCTTTTTACTTCCTATGGGGAGCTCATAACCCCTAGACAGCGCGTCCCCAGGTGTGTGAGCAATAGGTGTAACAGGTCCTATACACTTGGAAAGGGTGGTAGAAAAGAAAGAAAATTATCGGTCCAAAGGGCCCCATCAGAGGTAACGCCGGCGGTAAATATTTCAATTATTATAGCCAGACTACGTACAAGGGACTTTGAAAGAATGAATGAAAATATTCCCTGAGATGGTCAAAGAAGTTACACTACTTGTCCTCTCATGGTCTTGGCATTCAACTTTCTCCTAGTCATATTTTTAATTGTTCTTCCATATTGGCTAAACTCCACAACATAAACCCCAGGGACCATCAATTGTTTTATTCGCCAACGGTGTTCCACATTACAAGGACCGTTTTGAACACCTCCAGCACCCTTGGATTTATCTGCACTACTGGTCAAGACACACAACAACTCATTTTTAATCTTCTGTGGAGGATTATTTCAACGATAATCATTATACAGTTAAAAAAAATCTTTCTTGTGGCCTTTAATTAGGAATGAGAAAATAAACAAGAAATTAATTTACAAATTTAACCTTCTCCCCTCGTGTTTTAATTTTTGTACTAGTAGAGTCTCGTATTTCTTACAAAAAAAGCGATTTTCTGTAGCTTCACTTTTGTATATGAAAGATAATCCATTATAACAGTGCTTCTCGAAATTCCAATATTTGTGACCCAATTTTCAATCATAATTTTGTTTGCGCCCCCCACCCCCATCCAAACAATATTAATATATTGAATTCAATTACAATGTACTTTACCAAAAAGCTACAATAGGACTTGAATTATAAACCGTACAAATTATCAAGATAAATATTAAAATTTTTATACATGACAAGCCCAGGGTTATTAGTAATCGTTTTAACTTGTTATTAACATGGTAAATTAATTATCAAATATGTTGTACAGTACTGATACAATTATAAATAAATTATATTAGAATAAATGGGCATTTTATATTTGTATTATGTCAGAATGTATTTTGTTTTACTTTCTTTCAGTAAATTAATATTTATGATTATTTTAATAATCATAGTAATAATTTCAAATAATATAATGTATTGTTTTCGATAATCTCGCACACACACTCTAGGAGGTGCGCACCCCACTGTTTGAGAAACGCTGCATTATAACAAAATAACAAGTTTAAAAAGCAATTTTGGAGACATAAAGTGACTATTAATTTTTAATAATATTAGCAAGCAAAAAGTAATATAATATGCATGTTAATTTGCGCAACATCTATATGTTGGTTCGGGAACACAAAATTTGATAAGCAATTTTTAAAACTCTGATCCTCAAAAGTATTCCAATTCATCTAAAAAACTTTTTGCAAACATTAGAAATGCGTAAATTTTTAAACCGTTTAATTTTTTCGTTTCTGAGTGGTCTGTTTACTCTATTTTGAGCCACTTATTATTATCAATTTATCATTTTCAATATAAAGTCTTCATATAATTCTGGATTATCAAATGTACTTTATTCCTATTCGCTGCTCATATTACTGACTTTCATATTCCCATCACTGAGATTGCTATTTCCCGAACCGAAATGAAGATGCAATCTTGATTTCTTTTTCCAAACCAAATATTTCTTAGAAGTATACGTGGGATAACGATTATTCTTGAAATTATATGCGTGGAATAACTATTATTCTAGGAAACATCCGTGAAAGGAGTATTATTCTTGGAAGCAAGCGTGGGATGTCTGTTTTGCTTGGAAATACACGTAGAAAAACCACTTAAAACTTTTAAGGCCATAATTTGAAAAATTCGAATGATATTTTTGGCAAATGCATAAAATAAAGCAGTAACTCATTGTAAGGCAGATCAAATATATAGTTAGCAAATATTGCTCGAAATCATGAAAAAAAAATGTTTACAAGAATTAGAGCATTTTGTGAACGTAGATTATGTACAAAATCACAGAAAATGGCTCATATATATTTATTCTTAAAAAATAGACAAACGACTGAATTCAAAATGAAGGGGAGGGGATAAATAGGAGAAAAGGAATGACTTTCAAACTGAATGGGTGCTGTGTTTGAAGAAAAAAAATAATAATAAAATAATTCTTCACAAATTTTCCGCAGACGTGCCCACTGATAGATAAATTAATTAGAAGTTTATATCTATTTTCCAATTAATGCAAAGCATTTAAAAAATTATTATGTTATTCCTAAAATTTTAATACGTATAAAAAGCAGACACAAATTTTATTTTAAAACTTCTTCAGATACTCAATTTTTATTTGGTACAAAAGTAATGAAACTTACAGGAACTTAACAAAACGCTGACTGAAATGAAATCCTAATATACTTTGAATGAAGCTTCCAAATAACTTTGCAGTCCTTTTGTTTCAAAATGCTTTCCAGCAGAAAATAAAACTCTCAAATAAAGTAGCGGAAATTAATTGCCCGTTTTACAAAGCAGTTATCGGATTCTTAGTTCAGGATTAAAGATTATCTTTAATTACTACATTCTTATTTGCAATTAATCGAATTTCATTAATCATTATACCGTTAATAGAAATTTGCATAACAATCCTTATCTTCTAAAAGTGGAGCGTAATTTCCTCAATTTGATAGAACTGAGCATTATATGTCATTTCCAGAAAAGCTTTTCATATGCTTAGCAACTCCATGTTATTGGGCTATGAAATTCTGTATCTTATCTACCAATACTTTAAGAGCAACGAACCAATAATTATTGGTATTTCATAGATACCATAAGAATGAAAAATGATAAACCAATATATCATTTAATAATTCTTTATTTTTTCGAATTTTTTATCTAATAAGGCAGTTAACTGGAACAAGAAGATATACCTTGTTAATAAATTTTAATTCTTAACAGTCTCCGACAAGCAACTTCTATCATAGAAACAGTCTTTAACAAATTGCATATCACGTTCTTCTATTAATTTTCGTTAATTTTATTAATTAATGTTATTTCTTCGGAATAACATTAATTATTCCGAAGAAATGTACATAATGAAAACAAATAAATCACCTTTATTGGTCTTAATGTTTAAGTCAAAGATCATACCTTCGGATTCAAATTAAAAAATGAATTAAACTTATGCCAACTTTGGTGTATCGCCAATTTTTCGCCAAGTTTCCATTGAAATGCTATAATAACGAAAGGGACAGCGTGGCTTGCGAATATTACAATTATCAATGTAGAGAAACGTTTGTCAAACTGTGGGGCGCCCCCCCCCTGGTGAGGCGTGATAACTCTACAAGGGGGGGGACGAGCATATTGAAAAGTCGAAAACAAAAGATTCTTTAAAAAAATTACCAGTTTAAGTAAACAAACACAAAATACATTCTGATATAATAAATAATAAAATGCACATTTACAAATGTATTAGTACTGCACAATGTATTTTATAATTAATTTAACAATACTAAGTTAAAAACAAGTTTAAAAATTACCTGTGACCCCCCATGAGCTTTTCATATAAAAATAATATCCAAAGATTAATATTTATCTTGAGAATTGCTACGGTTCATAATTTATTATTAATCCTTTAACTGCCGGTTAAAAGTTACGCAGATCTTTCTCCAATGTCACCGTTTTCCATGTAGGCGACGCGTTTGTGGTGTATGAGAGGGGGGGGGGAGAAAAGGAATAAATAAGCAAATCTTATGAAATAAAAAAATCCTTCACAAACACTGTCAAAATCCTTTTATTGCATTCCAAAGTTTTCGAATTAATTTTATGGATAGCAGTGCACAGAAAAGATCATACTTCGGAAAGACGTATATATACGTCTTAGGCATTTATTGTTTTAGTTAGCGTGACGTTTACATACGTCGGTGTCACGTAAGAGGTTGAAGTTGTGTTGTAACTTTAGCGTCAAAGTATAGTATTATTGAATTCAATGCATTACTATTGTATGGAGGGGGGGGGGAGTGCGATGAAAATTAAGTCTGACTATTGGTTCGCTAATATTCATAGTTTGAGAAACACTGATGTAGAGTATTGACATCTGTAATCAGCATTAAATATATTTACAAATACGTACCTAAAGGACTCGATAGAGTGAAGATAAAATTATACAATGGAGGCTAGTCGGCCGTTAGCCAGACAGGGGTACCCCCCCTCCCAACAGTCACTTTATAAATATAGTAGATATAAATAGTATTAAAGTACGAAAAGTATTAAAATATATTTTTAAAATAAGAAAACATCATTTGTTTACCTATTACGTCTCATTCAATATTGTTTACTTAAGGACTGAAATATTTTTAAACAATAATACTTAATTATTTTATTATATAAGTGTAGTTTTATTCTGTTTTAATGATTCCACTTACCACACTGAAGAAGACTCTTTTGTGAATATTGTAATATTCAAGGCTTTCCTTTTTGTACTAAAAAACTGCCTTTTTTGAAAATAGCCTAGATGAAGATTGGTGCTATTTTGAATGGCACCGTTTACTAGAAAGATATATCGTCAACTTAGGCTATAGTTGTAGAGCTAACTTAACTTTCAATAAAATGACTTTCTTTTTACGATATTTTCTAGCTTTATAAGTTTTAGATACGATTTGTATAATATTATCATTTGGTTGCTTATATTGCTGTATTCCTTTGAATTCAATCCGAGACTTATTGTATTATCTACCAATCAGATTAACTTGCTTATCTTGTTAAATCAAAGATCTGTTTTAGTTTATTGGTATGTTTAGCATAAGTTTGGCGATTCTAGTGAGCTTAGGAGTTAAGCAACGAATGCAGATTCTATACTCGTTTAGAGAATAGATATAATGATGTATACAAAAATGAAATAAAATCATGTACGCCAAATTATTGAATATCTGCATACTATATTTTCTCATGACATAACTATTTTTGTGTGTGTTTGTATGAAAAGGATCGATTTTAATGTTTTCTTCTTATTTTTATTAAGTTAATTAAAAATTCTTTATTATTTATCAACAATATTATTAAGAGAAATTTTAAATGTTTGACTAAATGTGAAAGCTTACAGTTTCACATTATCGATATGTATCAATTTTAGTCATAATCCCGAACATATTTACTTAAATGATAAAATAAAGAAATAAATTAATGTTTTGTTTATCAATACAAATGGTCTTCTGTACAATATGCAGAATAAGTCAGCACGACTAAGGAAATTCATTTGGGGATGAGACAAATGAATTTCCTTAGTCGTGGCTTCCCCTTGTTAGAAAAGGTTAATTTTCATTTAGATGAAAAATATACGAGCACGAATCAGTGAAAAAAAATTTTTAAACATATATTTTATGAAGTAATTATTCTAAAATTTAACCAATGGTATTTTTCTATTTAGCTTTTTTTAAGATCTGCACTTTTCCCCCCACATATTTTGAAGTTTTTCTTTAAATTTCAGTTCGGTAAAAAGAAATTGTTCTAGTAAGGCGTAAATAGTAGTTTAAAAGTGTTAATTCCGTTTTATAAAAAATATGTGTAAGAGTCGTTTTATGAAGTTTCCTTGTGTTTTTTAACGTGTTTAACATCTTTGTAGCATCTTGCAATGTCTTGGGGGGGGACTTCAAAAGCTATTCTGAAATCATATATTGGAGATTAAATATAATAATGCATAAATTACACGCAATCACATGTTCAATACCCTATCAATTTCTAAATAAAATAACGAGAAATTTTGGAGAAGACCAGAAAATCTACTTTTCAATTCTTACTATTAATTCACTCTCTCCCTATGTATATATATTTATTTATATATCCTTCTCAAATTTTCAATCGTTAATAAAATGCATTCTATTCGTCCATTCAAGTTCAAATATGTCTTTTAAACTTGTAGTTGATGACACTTGATGTTAATATAGTTTTTTCAAATGTTAATTTATTAATTAAACTAAAAAATGAAAAAGTAAGAAGCAAAAATAATAGTCTAACACATATATAGAAAGGAAAATAGTTCGTTGTCTTTGTAGAAGAATGGATAGCGCGTTCGACTTCTGATCTAAAGGTCATGGGTTTGAATCCAACTTGGGATGACCTAATTTCTGCGAACGTGATTTCTTTTTTACTATACTATTTTATTAGAATAATTAAATTTAATTAGTGAATAAATAGTAACAAACAAAATATAGTCCAAAACCATTTATAGAAAGTCAAATGGAAAATTGCAAGGAAAATTGCTTTCTATTTTGTCACTAGATATTGTGATTATGTCATATGTATATACATATTTATATAAATGTAAATACATTATAAAAAATAAATAAAAAATTTTTTTCTTTTGTTCACCTAAGTAGGAATTGACTTAATCTTTTTTATATCACTTGCTTCTTTTAAAGAAGTTATCCTATTTCGAACGTTATTCCATACTGAAAAGCTCTATCTCAGAGGCATCAAATTTTCAACATGAGTTAAAATTCGCCTTAAGAGGAAATGCCTTCTGCTCCATAGCAATTCAAGTCTGACAAATTTATGCTCAAAAATCAATTCATGTTTACTCATTGCACTAGAGTTTAAATAAATGGTCTCGTACATAATAAATTGACGCCAAATGATTATTTAAACTTCAAACTGCTTGTCATATTTTCTATAGAAACCTGTATAAAAAAAGGAATGTCGCTGTTAAAATGTCTTGTTTATTTCTGATTCCTTTCCGTAACATGATATAGTTCACGATACGTATGACACTGCGCATAAAAATTGAGTTTATATGCTCACTTCATTTTTAATGTTGTAATTTTTAACAGTTTAGAATATATAAATATTTAACTAATAAAACAATAAGAAACAAGACACTGATATTTGATAATGATATTAATTATTAAATAACTCATAAAGGAATTATTTGCTTAATTATATGTCAACAAAAGTGTATTACAAGTGGCGTCAAAAGTGTTTGTGCACTTACAATTTTCTATAAAATGTATTGTTTTCGTGAAACAAAAATTAATATATCGAAGTTGCAATTTTTTATAATATCTGCAACTTGTTCTTATTCGAATAACATAATCAATTTTAAAACATAGTACAACTGTTATTTTGAAAAATTAATAATAAAAAAACTAATAAAAACGTACGTGACAAAAGTCTTCGTACACTTAAAAAAAATCTCAACATATCTTTAAATATTGTATTTGTTTCTTAATTTAGTAAGACATCTTTTAGCATCCAAAGTAACTTTTAAACTTCTTGGTGCAGATTTCATTTCGGCATCAATGTTCTTAGATTCTTCTGAGATTATTATTTTTACTTCACGTTTTGTTTTTATAAGTCATGTTTTTTTAAAGAAAAAACAAATTCTCACCATTTATGTTCCACTGTGCTTAAATATGGTGCTTTAAGAGATGCTTTCAAAATTTTGGGTCAGTTATAGAGGCACCAGTGATCATATTTTGGCACTTGGTGTCAACAACTCGTTAAAAAATTAAAACGCCTCCAATACTTAAATTTTGGGTGTATAATTTCAAATTGTTCTTTAAAATATTTAAATATATCTCAGGATTAACAATACAATAAAAATATCAAATTATCTTCTCCAGAAGTTGGCATACACTCAACACAAAACACCTCAACATCCATGCCGAAGAATGCAGGTGGAGATGTTCTTATCCCAACTAAATTCTTTTCGGTCAAAACTACAAAATTAAATATGCTTCTCGCCTGCTGATAACGTTCGTGCTTCGCAATTAAAGTTCATCATTTTTTTTAAATATTATAAACCCGTCGGATCCAAAAATTTTGAATTTTCTATCATCCCAACCAATTTTTTGTCAATGTTGAATTTCTGAAACTTAATCCAAGAATATTTTTAGAACAGTGAAGTATGTGAAGGTGGAAGGGTTCTTATGTGGGCGTAAATCGGCTTCACTATTAGGATATTCGTTATTTTGTATAGTGTTGGAAATCATAAGCTCTATTTAAATATTTTAAGGAACAATGTGTGAAATTGTCCGCCCAAAATTTGAATATTGGGAGCGACTTCATTTTTAATGAGGTAATGACGCCTGTTCTCAACGTATGCTAGTGGTGTCTGAATAAATGCCCCCAACCAATCAGGAGATTTAAGCCCAGTATAACATATTTCGTGATAACTTGAATTTATAAGAAAAAGAAAACATGACATATAAAAACAAAACGTGAAGTAAAAATAATAAATACAGAAGGATGGTGGAATATTGATACAGGAATTACAAAAAAAAAAATGAGAATACTTATACCAAGACGTTTACAAATTGCTGTGGAAACTAAAAGAAATCCTACTAAGTACTAAATTAAGAAAGAAACACAGTATATAAAACTATGTTGAATTTTTTTTAAAGTGTACAAAGACTTTTGTTGCCTATTTTTTTAGTAACTTTTTGATTATTTAATTTTTTCAAATAATAATTATACTATGTTTTAAAAATTTATGTTTTCTAATAAGAACAAGTTGCAGATATTATTAAAAAATTGGAATTCCGATATATTTTTATTACCTGAATACATTAAATTTTATAGAAAATTGTAAGTGCACGAGCATTTATGCATCTTCTGTACATTTCTTTCGTAGAATAAGGATTTGTTAACCATCGATTGAAACAGTTACTAAAAGCAATATATAGACATTAAAAAAGGTTCAATTCATCTGTAATCCGTTAAAAGATTTGAAAGAATATCGAATGCATAAAATGAATTATTATTCATTCGTATTATAGTGATTCTAAAAGGTTTTTTAAAATTTAAGAAAAACATTTTTTTATCTTTTAAACCAATTAAATTTCAAAGAAGTAAGAATTCCGTATATAAGCCTTTAACCCCCACCTACGTGCAGACTTAAATGCCAACTGTTCATGATGCATTCCTTTGTGCGGGTATCTACCTTAAATATGGATTACTTTTCCATTTATTTTCTGAAATAATATATTTTTCTGAACATCACTTTTTAATTTTACCTTTTAAAATATAGAATTATCACCAAAAAAAATTTTGGAAAATGATAAAAGCATCAGATTTAAAGGCAAGGGATGGTTGTAAGTGGTAGACGCGATGCATTAGAAAAGGAAAAAGTAAATAAAACGCATCAATTTTCAGGTAAAAGTTTACTTAGCAGGTATATTTTTTTACTTATATCTTTACGCAACACTTCAGGATGAAATATGTTTTCTTTCTGCTGATAATGTTCTTGCCTCGCAATTAAAGCCCGCTAAAAATCAAAAATGAATTTATTTATGGTCGTGTGAGGCAATATTTCACAAGAATCAAACATGTTGTTTTCCAGTTGCTGTTTAGTTAAAAAAAGCCATTCATTTAATTTAGTTCCATATTTTACTGATTTTTATACCCATGAACGTTAGACCATGGACAAAAGAATACTTCTACATTCCAATCTCAGATTGTATATGATTTCCAGTATTTATTACTCCAAAGATTCTCAGAATGTGAGGCTCAACCCTAAAAAGGGGCGCAAACACACCGAAAAGTCAAAAATAAAAAATAATAATTTTAAAAAATATTAACTTACTGAAAGGAAACGAAACAAAATACACTGCCGGCCACAGTAAATGCAACACCCTGAAGGAATCACGCAAATAACATGAAATTTACAACATGCATTAGCGGAGATGAGATATGCAAAAGATTAGAATTTCAGCGCAGACGCACATCACGCACTCCTGTGGCGCCACCTCAAAGCGCTATTTAAGGCTTGGAGATTTCGACGATTTCAAGTTCGGCAATTGTGTTTTTTTATTTTCAAAAAACGATCAGTTATGTCTCATAAAAAACAGCGATCAGCTTTTCATCAAGTATCCTAGTTCGACAGAGGAAGGATAGAGTGGCCTACCAAGATTGTGGATTATCTTTCAGGGAAATCGGTAGTCGTGTTGGACGAAACCAAACAACTGGAATGCGGATATATGACCGTTGGATGCAGGAGGGTACAGTGGACCGACGTGGTCGATCGCATCCACCTCAATGCACCACTTCACGTGAGGACAGGCTAATTGTACGCATGGCAGTGACGGATTGCTCAGTCACATCACGAACCATAGCACAGCACATTGAGACTGTAAAGCATCATTTAGTGTGCGCGTACCATTCGACTCCGTTTACAGCAGAGTGGTCTGTCCGCAAGTCGTCCGTTGCATGGTCTACCCTTGACGCAGAACCCAAGACATCTTCACCGCCAATGGTGCGATGAAATAAGGATGTGGGAGGCAGAATGGAATGAAGTTGCCATTACTGACGAGTCACGCATCTGTCTGCAACACCACGATGGTCGGATTCGAGTCTGGAGACACCGTGGAGAGAGGATGCTGAACAGTTGCGTTATGCACCGCCACACAGGTCCTACACCGGGTATTATGGTATGGGGCGGTATTGGATATCACTCTCGCACTCTTCTAGTACGCATTGCCGGTACTTTAAACTGCCAGCGCTACATCTCCGAGGTGTTGGAGCCAGTTGTCCTTCCTTACCTTCAGGGCTTGGCCACAGTCATATTTCAACAGAATAATGTGTGACCACACGTTGCACGCATTGTCCAAAGGTTCTTCGTCAATCACCAGATTGAATTGCTTCCCTGGCCGGCACGCCCTCCGGATCTTTCGCCGATAGAAAACATGTGGTCCATGGTTGCTCAACGATTGACCCAGATTACAACGCTAGCTGCCACACCAGATCAACTTTGGCAACGTGTGGAAGCTGATTGGTCTTCTGTACCCCAGGAACACATGCAAAGTCTCTTTGAATCCATGCCGAAGCGTGTGGCAGCGGTGATCTCCAACAATGGCGGCTACTCTGGCTACTGATTCTGGCAGGAAATTTATAAATAAAATTCTATAAATTTAATCATTTGATACTTGGTCAACAGGTTATCGACAAAATAAATTTTGTTTCGCTATTTCTTGTCTTTCTTGGTGTTGCATTTACGGTGGCCAGCAGTGTACATTCTGACATAATAAAAAACAAAATACACTCTGCATGTTTATTGAAATCTGCTCAAATTTAAAAATTAGAAAAAAAAGTAACATACCATGTACCTAATAAGTAATTGACTTGAAACATCTATTACTTACAAGTAACACACAATTTAATACATGTCTTGATAATTTGTATGGTTTATAATTAAGGGCGTATAAGGTGGCGTAACGGAGAATTGAGCCCCTCCTCCCCTGCTAAGTCAAATTTTGGGCCCCAAGCCGTATTTTGCGTCAGTCAGGTTTGAGTCCCCTGGAATACTGCCCTCCTTCCCCGTTCGCAATGCTGGGATATACGTTATGACACTGGGTCGTGTTGTATCTTTTGCGTTTAAGTACATATTATTACATTTAATACACACATCGTTACTGTATGGGGGGGGAATTAAAATTGTGGTTGTGAAAATTGGATCCCCAGTATTGAAAGTTTGACAGGCACTGTAATACACTGATTGACTAGAATCACTGGCTGATGCACTGACGATTAATGTGTTAACGTGTTAGAGTTTTTGAGGAGATATACTTGCTATTAAAGTGGTATCTTCCATTTATCAGGTAAACTAAAAGAAGTTACTGTCACTCGATATCTCAGAGGGCCCAAAACTATCATAAGTTTTAAAAAAATCCCTTAAAAATTTTAATGGTGAATTAATTCTTCTTTCACCCTTTCTCTCTTCCTCTCACTTTTCTCCTTTTCTTTCTATTTCTTTCAGTGCCAGTATTTATTTTCCATCTGTGCTAATATCCCTTAACTGAAGGAAACATAGAGCATTCAAGTGAAAAATGTACTTGTATTTTACTTATGTGTATGAAATATAAATCCATCTAGTTTGAAATACAACTTTGAAAAAAAGAAATTATTTCGATGAAACTATTGAATTAAGACCAAGCTTTCTTATAGTAGATCGAACTAATATTTTCCCGTACTCGAGTCTTTTTTTTACTTTCAATTTCAGAAAAAACTAAGCAATTGTTTATATTATTATGGTAAGAAATTGCTGAAGCATCATCCCCTATTTCATACAAAAAGAACGTTGTTTTTTGATTGTTGAATTTGTATTAACCATGAGCGTTTTCACTTTAGGGTACTAACTTAATCTTTTAGTCGCCAGTTCTGGAAAAGGGATCTGGAATCGGTCGCAAAATCTGCAAATGGGAAATCGTTGATCCTGATCGGGACAATGGAACAAAATTATTAAATTATAGTGTATTGCATTTTAATAATTTATATATATTGTATAATTATAAATCATTAAAATGTTCTATTGTATTCAGTCCTAAGCAAGTGTGGGAAATCTTGGATTAATCTATCTTTTTAAAGTCGATTAAAAATCGAGTTCAAAGATTACGTTAAATCAGGTGGAGCAAATAAGAACGTGTTAAAACAATGTTTGTACTGTTCTGTATACAGTAAAATTAGCACGCTGTTTTTAATTTGTTCTTCAAAAATAAGGGATTGTTTGATTGATTTTATGGCATAAGAGTCAAATTAGTCTAAGCTAAGTTCAACAATGATTTAAAAAATACTGAAATTTTCGATAACTGATTCCAAATCTAATTTAATGTGATAAAATCAAGTTATGCTTAAAATTTATAACTCAATAAAATTTCTTGAAAAATAATAATAAATGCTCAATTTTATTTTTTAATATTAATTTTCTCTAAATATTGTTTAATTCATCGATTAAGAGCCCTATATGGAAAAAATATCAGTTTCAGTTTTAACGTGCCTTCTTTCTCGCATTATGTGATTATGTTTTCTATGATTAAACAGCGGTTATTGACTGTAAAAAAGTTAGACAAAATAAGATTTTCGTATCTCTTTGACACCCTTTTGTGATAAAAGTTTAATATGAGTTTATATTTGTTCAATATTACTGTTTAAGTAAGATGATTTTGTGAAGTTTTTATCATAGTTTCATAAAAAAAAAATTATCAGTTATAATTTTTTTATGCGTTATTGAACTTAATGATTATTTATGACGAGTCAAAATTTTTTTTATCAAAGTTGAATTTAATTTCGATACTTTTAATGATTTCTTTTCATCAGAATATAACTTTTATTTTAATCAAAGATATAATTTTTCAAGATGTAGTTTTCTTTAAAAAAGGAGTACAATGATTTATAATAAAATAAAGAATCTTACATTTTTGTCTCCCGATTTTTTGATATTTTTTATTAGATTTTACTCATAATTCCTTGATTCAATGTTTGCGACACATAATGAATTATTTTTTATAATACGTACGTATATTTAATTGAAATATAACGCAGAATTTTAGTAAAACAAATGTAAATAGCTTTCAAAATAAAGAATACGATTTTTTATATCCATATAATGCAAATAAGATAAAATGGATAAAATCGGACAGTGTCACTTATTTTTAATAGCTCCCTTCATTAATAACAAAAATACTTTTCTTCAGAATTACTCTTAACGCATTATCCATGCAATAAAGTACGCTAAGTTTCTAGTTAAGAAATACTTCATATTATAGGAAACATTTTCATATTCGTAAATAAAATATGACATAAACTAAATACATTACAGTGCTTTACTATAATACAGTAGATATTTTTTAAAATATTATTTCCTCCAAGTATTTGTCTCTAAAACCACTGTTTTAGTGGAATAGATTCTGAAAGTATCTATTTGTTAAATACTGTATGAAACGTTTTCGCATGTGGATGTGTTCATTATTAATATAATAGACAAATATTTTTAATATTTTCAAATTTCTAAACATGTTATGAAATTTCTAAATATCTCATACTTTCAATTAGAAACTTATATTAGCATCAAATCTGCTTAAAAATGAAATTCAGTAAGTGAACATTAATTTAAAAAGGAATATGTAAATAACATAATAGAAAATGTTTTATAAATAAATATATACAAATAAAAACTGGATCAGAATTTAATATTATATTGCGTTAGATCTGAAAACTCATATGTCAATTAGAATATAATTTAAAGCTGAGAGTTGCAATCAATAAACAAAATCTATGTTATCACAAGTTTTCTTTTCATTAAAATATGTGCTTCTTCAGGAACTATAAGGAAATATTAATTTTCCTTGATGACATATATTGAAGGTATGCTGATTTTATTTAGTTGTTTAAGGGGTCTCAGGGGTGTTAAAAATGTTTCGAGAGCACAAAATATGAACAATTTTCGACTAGAAATAATTCTTTGAGGTTAAAATGAAATAATTTGATTCTTTTACACATTTTTTATAAAGGAATAAAGTTTCAAAAAAGTATAAAATGTCTAAAATATAATCATAATTTTAAAAATAATAAGCACATAAATATAAGAAAAATTTTTGTAAAAAACAAATAGTAAGTTTTACGACGCGCATGATATTTTCTGAAATAATAATTCTAATTACTAGCAATAAGTTGATTTATAAAGTCAAATATATCCTTATTAGATGGTAGCGATTAGATATAAAAAGAATAAAAAATAATATTTTTAAAAAATAAAAAAAGTACATTTTTAAAAATTTTTTCAAAAAATTTAATTTTTTTGAAATTTTTCAAAAAATTACAAATATGTAATACTATAAATAGCTAGGATTTAAAGATTATGATAGAGTTTATAATTCTGTAAAGTTTTATGCATCAAAGTATGATAGTTTTTGAAACGCAATGCGCGTAAGTGAAAAAAACACAAACTGAGAAAAAAGGCTTTAAAGTTTTAAATTGAATTTGAGAAAATAAATTTTAAAACTTACATGCTAAAATGCTCCAGGATCATAGGATATGCCTTCCTGTTGCTCAAACAGCTCAATTTCTGTACTCTTTTTAATTTTTTTTTCTCTGCGAGCTTCAAACGATGACGTTGAGCTCCTCTTTCTTGACGTAAAGATTCGACGATTGTCACGTTCAGCCAGGGACACACAAACATTTTTGTTAATTTTTAAGCCAAATTTCTCTAAAATAGTAATAAGTATTTGATTTCCATCATTAAAAATGCTGGTTGCTAGATTTGCAGCAATCTCTGCAATCTGAAGGCTAGAATCAATCGTCTTCGGACAAAACTTCCAGATTAATGAATTTAAACTTTCATTAGGATTCTGTGTCTTACCTCCTAAGCATTTCTTCAGGAGTGCCAGATGAGATAAGTCTGCAAATACAGGCTTAATTACATCTCGAACAGCTTTCGCAACTGAGGGTTTGTGTTTATAATTTTGTAAATTATTATTAATTGCGGCATTATACTTACACTATGTATTTGGATTTGTAGGACAAAATCAGTGCATCGGTTCATCATCGGTGCTGCAAGAATGACCCCAAACAGCCCAAATGGCTTTCCGCATTTCCTTTACACTAGTAGAATTGCATCGAATAGCATTACCATAGTAATGCGCAAGCTTATCAATTAAACTATCAGTTAACCTACCTTTACCGCCTATAGTTTTACCATCAGATAATTTCTTTTTACCATATACTAATTTAAGTTTCCTAAGTCTTGTACCCATTCTCTTTTGCACATGGCCTACACATTTTATTTTCTGAATAAGATGGTCATCGCCATATGGATTGTTTTCAGAAAGAGCATTGAATGTTTTTGTGTCGCCATCTCCTATGTAATTCGAATATTTCAGGTTGTGAAGCTTTTCTGATCGATTAAAAATCCTCAACATCCCGTCAACCTCCATCTTACCAGCAGAGCCAGAATAATTTTTTCTACGTGAAATCTTATGCGCTCTTTGCAATTTATTGTACTTGATACCAAACTTTACCCCTTTATAACTGTCGCTTCATTTGCAAAATGAGGACAACACTTCCCTATCCAAAACCTTACCTGTTTCGGCCCCATTAGAGTACATACTCCAATCAACGATGAATGTCCTCTCGTCTTCCAGGTCCCATCACCACTTACCGTTAAAATGTTATCAGGTAACGAAGAATTTTCTTCGACAGCTGCCCTGTTCATGCTTTCTTCGGCGACTTCCTTCATAACAAGTGAAAGTTTATTATTAATAACATCATATGATTTTTGTTCAACAGGATTAGGAAGACTCATTACAGAACAAAAGGTTTTTAATGACTCTAAACCTTGACCTATGCATCCCATTGCTAAAATAGATCTTCTGTTAATTTCTGGAGCATTATTTTTATTCCCAATGTTTTCACAGCTTGAAAAAGTACAAATACTCCCACATTTTTTACAATGTATTTCAAAATTCGAACATAAACCACGAGTGGATTTTTCATTAATTGTTAATGGTTTATGACATTTTAAACAGCATGATACTGACAAAATAGAGCTAAAGGTTTAAATAAAATCAAAAATACGATATTCTTTGAAGTTTTCACTTACCTTAACAAGATTTGACTTTAATGAAGTCTGAATTCCTGAAAGTTTTTTACTAGAAGCATTTTTCATTTCGGCACACTTACTTGTACTTTTCATTTCTACACACTTCCTCGTATCTTTCATATCTGTAACATGTGAGTCACTTACCTTTAAATATTTATTTCCTCTAAATCTTTTCTTGGGGCATTGCCCAACGAACTTTTCAGAATAAAACCACAAATATCTTCGCTTTAGATAAGCATTTTAAAAAAACGTGTGCTAAAGTAAACACAACAGAATCAAAACACAGCAGAATGAATGTGTTGAGTTGCAGGCTTCCTTCTGATCAACTCAAGCGCTTAAAATATTTCATGAGGCTTATTAAAAACAGAAAAATAAATGGTATGCATAAATTTAAAAATAAATGGGCGTGGCATGTGTCCATTTAAAAGTTGTTATGACTAAATTGCTGTTTGCAATTTTTTGAATAACTTTCGAAGTTTTTAGAGTATTGTCACGTGGTTAGTATCAAAATGTTCAGAAAAAAATGAAGAACAAGATATATTTTTTTCGAAAATTCGAAAAAAAAAATTGTTAACACCCCTCAGACCCCTTACAGATAATTTAGACGAATGCTTAAAGAACTGTAGCTATGAATTATTATTTTCCAGTGTATATTTACATCATCATGCTTAATCTGTTTTTGAAATAAAGGTAAGCAACAAAAAAAACTGATTTATCACAAAATACGATTTTTTTTTAAAAAACGGCATATTAAAATAAAGGTGAGTGCATTACCGAGTGAATAACCAATTTTTTTTTTGTCTAAATAAAGCATAGTAAATTAAATTCCCACACATCTCGTATTTCTCTTTAAAATATGTTTCCAAGTAGGGAATTGATAATTCACTGCCAGAAAAAGCAAAACATTGAAAGAGTGGGTAGAATATATTGAAATTTTACATACAGTCATCGAAAGTATATGTAGATAAGTTATTTTATATACCAAAAGACAATTTAACACTCCGATGAAAATTCAGAAGGGTCAAAAGGAAGTAGAATCTCCTCAGGTTCAGCGTTAGCAACAACCCTACGAGGTGTAATAAGTACTATAAGTGGCCTGATGCACATGTTTAATCGCAAATAAGTATACCTTGCTGACTGACAGAATAACATTTAACAACAGAGTTCGGATTGACTTTGTTTTTCTGATTCCTCCAGATTCTCATCCTCCGATCATCATTTGTTGTTGTTTCTTATCCCAGATGGTGTAGCCCATCTACACCATCTCAATAATACCAAAAATCTCCAAAAAATCCAGAAATAATGCAACCCCTCTCAAGAAATAATAACCCTCTCAAGACCTGCTAGCTGCCTCAAAGCGCCCAGAGGGTGTACCTGAACGGAATGGGCGATGTACTTCGGGAGTATATACTCCTGGTAGGGTCACCCTAGATGTGAAGGTCATTCCATTATGTCCAGCTAAAGTTTACAGGCACTAGGGACTAAATCAGTCTTTTCCCTTTGGTGTCTCAGGTCCTTGGATCAAATGAAGCTGCTCATTTCCCATTACTATGAAACGATCATAATTTGAACAACGTAAGTAATGTGGAAGGTTAGAGAAAAGGGGTTCGCACGCGTGGCTCAAGTGTCACTTGATCCGTCACCAACAGATTCTTGTAGGTTTCAAGCTAACCCCTTAACCACTGCCGACGTATATATACGCCTCGCTCTATCAGTGCGTTAAATGTCCTGGGCGTATATATTCGTCCTTTCGAAATGCAATATTTTTCTTTGCGTTACTATCAGTAAAAATATTCTGAAGGCTTTGTAATACAACAAAATGATCTTGAGAGTGTTTACAAAGAATTTACTTGTTTCACAGAAAAATCTGCTTATTTATGTCTTTTCTTTTTCTCCTAATACACCGTATGCCAACGATTATATTAAAAATGGTTTCACGGGGGAGCGAATCACGTAACGTTTAATCGGTTTAGAGGTTAATAAGCGTACAATACATTCACAATAATACTGCTGTACGTGAAACAGAATTGAGTCTAAAAGTCTCTACGCAAGATAGTATAAAAGTAAAAAGAATAAGGTATCACTGATCAAGTGCCATCCTTTTCACATAAATCGTAGCTAAGGTCACTAAAAGTCAGCATACAGTTCTATTGTAATGTTGATTATAAATACGTAAATAATTAACTGTACAATCAAGCTCGACTAAGTAGCTCAAGAATGTAAATATTCTATAATGACTTTACCAAAGTGAAATCAAGTTATTTTCAACTTTTATCCTAAATGGAGAATAACATTTTTCATACAAATCGAGTATCTTGAAAATAAGCTAAAATATAATTTTGTAATTTATTTTAAGCAAATAATACATTGAAAAGTATTTTTTTAAATCAGTATTATTTTAGTTTGTATATCTCATTAAAATAGGGTTACTTTATTTTAAACAGATCCATTTTTAATTAGACTTATCATTTTATTCCGTATAAAACTTTAAAATTGAAACAAAACAGCTATTTTATACCATATTCTAACTTTGATTTCAATCGGGTTTCTTCATTATAAATTTAACTTTAATGAAAAGTTTCTTTTACTTCTGATATCTTCTGGTACAAAAGCTCTTTTAATAAGCGTACTTATCAAACTTTAATTAATTAGAAACAGGGACATACTGTTAGATTTTCTATTATTTCTCCGTTGAACTGTTTCTGCCTCCTAATTATTTGACTTCCCTGTTCAATACTAATAACGAAACGAAATAAAATTTTGCTCATATATTTTGATTTTATCTGAAATAACATTCAATGTAGCTGTTCGTTGTCATGTTTTCATATTCTAATGATCCAGTTTAATGGAAATAGTAGTATGGTACATGTTGGGGTAATTCGTACAACACATCATTGCGCAAATAAAAGAATTGATATAGGTGTTAAAACAATGAAAATATTTTTCCAATTGTATATATGCAAATGCCTGTTCATAATGTTATAAAAATTGTAATGCGTGACAAAAGAAACAACGAAGATACTGAAACAAATATTCATTTTTTTAAATTTGATATCTCTCTGAATACACAAACAAAATATTCTTCGTTACTGCATCACGTAGTTTTATATATCATTCTTGTTTATGGCTTACAGAATTTCGAAATATTATGTATGTACCTATTTTTGACAATTTATAATAGATTTCCAGTACGAATCTGCTGTTATTAAATTGATTTCTCTCTTTACAATAAACATAAGAGTTATGATTTTGTGGGTTCTTGGACTGATTTAGTCCTTCTAAAATTAGTAATCAAACTGTTATTTTTACTATGTAATACCATGAATGTAGGATTTTTGAAAATCCTTCCTACCTTGATAAACTTGATTTTCTCCCAATAAACAAGATCTAGTTTTAATTATTTTAAATCCTGATTATTGGTAAAGCACTACTCTGTATGTTTTAATATCACAGACACATACGCGATGAGTGAGTGCTCTAGGCATTTTTAAATCCATTTTAACTATGTGCATTTCTCATGGTTAATAACGGATTCAGAAAAATAAATTATTTATAGTATCTTGATTTCACTCAGGACTTTAAATCGAAGGAAAAAGAAAGATGTATATAACCCCACAAATCAGCCCTCAGCCTGGTATTTTTATTGAAACTCAAGCATTCATCTTTAAATCGCAGAATTTTGATATTTCTCTCATCTAGTGTATACAGCGTAAGAGATATTCAGTTAAGCAAAGCATGATGGGAGTATATTCATACATTGTTTTTTAAAGTAATTATTGACATTTCTGGGTATAAGAAAAGAAATAATATTTATATTAAACATATTATTTTTTACTTTGAAAATTCTTAAGAAATCATTCTGTTTCAATATTAGATATAAAACCCGAAAGAAAATTCGTTGTTAGTTTTAATTTCATTTCTGTAAAAACTAAAATTAAACTAATAAATTTAAATCCTATTGTATGCATCCAAATTTCTTTTATGTTTACTAAATATTTGTCACTATATGCAAATATTTCGGCAAATTAACAAGTAATTTTTCAAGTATTAAAATCTAAATGTGGTAAACAAATTGTGCCGTTATACATTGTCAAAAATTACATCAACTAGTTTCAAATTCAAACTTAAAATAGTAAGAAATGTTATATTTTAACGAAAAAATTGTTAATTACTCTCTCTCTTTTTAAAAGCGGGCAAATGAAAAAAAATCTGTTTATTTATGTTCGCTATTTTAAAATGGATTTAATGTCTTAGGGTAAAGTTAATTGTGTGATCATAACGAACAAGCCCTTTTAATCTCACACCCCATTAGTAACAGAATTTCCACACTTTTAACAGCTGGTGCGTAGCTTTTTGTGCTTGAAAACTGCATTGAACAAAAAAATAAGCAGATTTTGTGCACCAGCTATTGCTGAAAATGCCACGTAATCACGTTTCAATTCTAGAAATTCCCTTTGTCTCGAATATGAATTCTTAGAGTTTTTTCCCTCTCAAAAATATATTTGGGTCATTTAACACAAACATATCTGAATGTAAATTCTTTAAGCTAACTATTAAGAGTTTTGAAAAGATCATTTATTAATATCTATCAGAAACAAACCTTATTTATTTAATGTGTGTGGTATAATGGTCTTTTTTCTCAACTTTTTTTTGTTTAAAATTCTATTTTTGCATTTCCGAAGTTTTTTCACATGAATGAATGCTTTTTTGCTATTTTTAGTATATATGAGATAAAATAAATTTTAGCATTCAATGTAAATGGTTTCTTTAAAAAAAAACGATACTTTTAAAGGTATAACAGGGATTTAAAATTTCAGCCCAAATATTGGCAGACGGATTTTTAACAAGAGATCGTTCTGAAATTCTAATGTGAAAATATTTTACACATTTTATGTCAGCAAAATCAGGTTCAATGTCAATATTAATATTTATTTAGTACCTTTAAATTAAGTTATATTTGCTGCCTTTACAAAAATCAATTCTGATATTTGCTCAAATTTTTGTTGAATTCTGGACGCATGCTGAGTATTTGCTTGACGATTATATGGACTGTTTGAAAACTGAAATGTCAGTTGTAAAGTATTTTTCTTCTTACAAAAAGTTAATCAGTATGTCTATTTAATTGATAATTATGTATTTTTACTATATTATATTGTGACTGATATATAAATTGTTCAAGAATTTTTATATATTATTGTAAATTGTGTACTTATTTAAAGATTGCCTTTTTTTATTTACAAGTATAGACAACTAGTACTTCACTAATTTTTTTTTCTGAAGCTATTACGTATTTCAGCTTATTGTATTTAGAAAATAAGGTAAATATGTAAATGTTAAAAAACTAAAATATGGGTAAACACGCTCTTTGGTACATTACAAGTGAAATGAAGGATAACTATACACTTTGTACTGAAATATCCAAAAGAAGTACTGAATTATGACGTAGTAAAATTTATTAAAAATATTTATTATTTCCAAAGAAAATTACAATTAATTACTAAATAATTAATTATTTATAAACATCCTCGAATAAAATACATTTATTTACGAAGCATTTTTACTCTGTTAGTAACCATAATAATTTGGAATATGATAATAACGAAAATAAAATGGTTACAAATTTTATGTGAATAATTTGTACTTGGATGTGTTTTGCATTTATATTATTCTTGTTATATTTTCTTTAATATTCGCAAGCAACGCTGTCCTTACGTTATACAGGCGATTTTATGGGAACTTTGCGAAATCTTGGCACCAGAGCCAAGTTGGCATAATTTTTGGAGACCATTTTGGTGAGTTCGGGACCAATGGATTATTCTAGAAATTAGTGGAGAAATCCACTAACTTCATGATCTATGACGCAAGCGGATATTTCTCGAAGTTCCCACCGTGTCTATAAATAGAACGATGCTCGCCGAAACGAGCCAGTCTTGTTTCAACCAGCGATTTGCGACTATTGTTTTGACTAGCGATTAGAAAACTTGCCTTGACTTTGATTACAGATTAGCTCTGCTATGATTGTGTGTGTGAATAATATTTTACATACGTGTATGTTATACACTGATAATTGTGTCTGAGTGCTGTTGAAGGTGCGATATCCTTCTGATATTTATTCTGAGAATTTTGATGTTGAATCCTGTATTTCAAGGATTGATTTTCGGCAATAAATTCTCATCGCTGTTAAAGAACTGTCTTGTTGTGAGACTGATTTGCTAGAAATCTTCGAACCCTTTTCAACGTAACAATATAATGAAAATGGACTCTTGACATTTAAAAAAAAAGGGAAATTTAATTTCTAATACAATATTTTTTTTAATGTCTCTAATTTAACAACCAATTATTCTATCCACTAAGGACATATTTTATTTTGTTTTATTTTATATGACCTGAATCATTTTATATTTTGTACGTGTTTATTAACATAAAATAAACTTCCAAATTTAAATCAAATAGCATTTCTTTGAAAAATAATAATTATTATTTTCATACATTAGATTTTAATTTCGTACAAGGTCAATTTGTTGTCCTCAAATAATTAGAAAATTTTAAAATCTTTTCTAATATCACTGCATTTCTAATAATTTTTTAAATAATCAGTCAAAATCAACACATTTGTTTTTAAATTAGCTTATTTTGGTCGAAAATTAAATATTTTTGAATGATAGCCAAATAAAGAAAATAATTCACTAAAAAAATGGATATTGTTTTTCTAGAAGCCATTGAATTTTTAATCGTCAAAATTTATGTTAAGATTAAAGTATGTCCACAATTCTATTAATTGTTGAAAACGAGTTCTTATAATTTACCGTCTTTCAAAACTTAACTGTAATATCTTATAAATTTCTAAAATTTAAATTTACCTCTTCAGACTATAGATTGTTTCTCCATAATATGTTGCTTTATTTCTTTAAGCAAAATGCAGATTTTCAATTTCTTTTATAAAATTAAGTTGCGATGGTATATGATAAGGCTTTATTAATTTAAAGAACTTAAAGCTACAAAAAATTTAATTCATGGAAACACTAGCAGCTTTTCAGAGATAAATCAAATTTTAAAAATGAGAATTAGTAACACCATTTGATTTAAAAGAAGATTATCAAGGTCACGTTCACCTACGGATAATTTGTATAATTTTTAGTTTATCGTTAAATTTTCCTACGGTGTCCTCGTTCGGGCTCATAAATTCCTTTTTCCTCGTGAAATGACCAATTTCCTTTAGCTTTAACTCATTGATACCTAAGTATTATCCGGCAAATGGTTAAACAAAGAGGTATGTTGTAAATGCCATCAAAGGAAATGATAATCATTGAGATCTATTCAAACCCGCAAAAGAAATAAATTTCAATAAATTGCCAAAAAAAAAAAAAAAAAAGACTCTTTCAGTGATAGAAGATTTGGTATTTATTATTACTTGGCTGCTTTTTTTCGGTAAATAAGAATTTCTCCGCATTGTTAGAGATTCAATATTTTGGGATAAGCCACTACCTCATTCTCTGCATTAAATTCTTTAGAAATGAATTTTAACGTATTTTGTAAAATGAATTATTTTTAATCAAAATATTGAAATTTGTGGAAAATTAGCAATTTTATATTTTATTTACGGGAAATCAGTTTGATTATTAACATTTCCCTAATTTAAAATAACAAATTTTTAAAACTAATTATTATTCTAAGTGATTCATTATGCACAGTAAATAAGCTATTTTAATACATTGAGAACCGAAAATTTGTTGAAGCGCATAAATGAATCTTTTTTAGTACTTTGTTCGCTTGAATTAAAACATATAAATAAAATTGTCTTAGGAAGGTTATTACAATAAAAATTATTTAAATGCACTTTTTGGGCAAAAAATGAAGGAAAAAATGTCTTATTTTCCAAACTTTCTCCTTTGATGTGTAAAATACTTCTATATTATTTTCCTATATATCAAACATCATTTGGCATCGGTAGCCGAAAGGTTATTTTCACATACTCGTGTCCGGAAAGCAATGAGTTCCAATCAGGATGCCACTGAAGAGCCCATGTATAGATAAACTAGTGCACTTTAAATTTGTCGTGGCTCAAAGTCCTCACGAAGGTGTCATATGGAAGTTTGGAAAGTGGGGTTCCAAGTACGATTTTATTTTCGACTTTTGACAAAAGTTCAAAACTATGAGGTTTGTCACTCGTATAGCCAGCCTTCTCTTTGCTTTAGAGTGCTATATTAAGTTTAAAAAATCAGTGTAATCCAAAGACTTATCAATTCCTCAAATATAATCTACAGAATTCTTCGAAACTCGAAGTTTCATTGAAGCAAGAAATGTAGAAATTCAAACATTCAAGCTATTAGAGTAACTATCCTTTAAAACATAATTTAAAAGCTTGATTCTAATTTCAATTTTACGATATTCAATCTTAAATTAATTCATTTTCATTTCTACATTCATTTCTAACAGGCAAGGCTTTAAGTCATATAAAAAAAATAGCATTCATATAGAGAAAATTATATTTCATTATATATGAGTTTAAGATAAAATTCAAACTGAGGGGAAAAAAGAGATTATTCAATTAAAAAAATATAAACTAAAATACAAAAGGATTATAACTGAAAAATATAAAATATGATCTGCTGTTACAAGAAAAAAAGTATTTTAGTATTTTAAGTTTATAATAAAACTTCCAAATAAAGATTATATTGTTTTTGTAATCTAAGATAACTTGAGATTGAATTCAGATATTTTCAATTCAAGAGATATTAATAGAGTAGAGTATAACAAAAAAGAAAGCAATAAAATTAAATAACTTTAAATTAAATATTTCTGTAATATATATGTATTAATTTACTTTTATTTTAACTCTAAATGTAAAGGGAATCTTTCTAATACGGATAAAAGATCCAGAAAAATTCTTGCCCGAACAATATTTTGTTCCTTATTAGTTATTTATTTCAATGTGACTACGAAATATCAGTGTAATTTACCTTTTATTACAACATTGTATAAATAGATATTGCAACATTTTTATGGTCTTACAAAATTAGCCTGTTATTAAAAAGAATAATTTGAGTGTTGCAAAAAAAAAATGCCCAACAGGGTTAACTTTAAAATAAATTCAACATCTACAATACTAACATCATAGCGGATAAAATGAGTTATTAAAAATGAAAGCTTTATTTTACAAAAATAAGAAAGATAATATTTTTATGAAAAAAGAAAAGATAACCACAATGAGCTAAAAATTAATAATCAATAAAAAATCAATAGAAATATTCCTGTATGGAAGAGTTGTCTTAATAATTATTCTTTTGATAAAAAATTTTCATCTTTCAAGGTTTAATGTATAATAAAAAACTGAATCTATAGAATTTATATAATACTTTATATTTCTAAAGTCTTTATATATTCTATTGATTCAATCAGTTTCTATTTTGTGTCCGGTTTTATTGATCATTTCTCTTGGTTAAAGTTTAGTTTCATTTTTTAATCTCATTTCAGATTTATTTCTTTTTAATTTATTTAAAAATCAATAGAATCTTTTGTTTTTAAGGGCTGCTGGCTTTGATGACATTTTTAAATGCCACAAAGTTGTTTCTTTTCTAATTTTTGAAACACTCTTGCATTGTAAATGTCAGTGGTATTTTTCCCCCTCTTTCGAACATGTAAGTTTATTATATTTCCACTATTTTTCTTTCTACATATTTTTTATAACTATTGATACTTGTATGCAAATAGTTCCGATTTTTTTTTATAGACTCCTGCAAAAGTGATACAATTTATGAAAACATTAATCTACTTACTTTTTATGATGATGTTAGCTGTATAACTTTTAGAGACATTATTGCAATTTAAACCATTTGGTATGGAATGTTAAACATTTAAAATATGCTTTGAAAATATTTTTTCTCTTTAAGAAATGGAATTGTAGCGGATTAATTTTAAAACTACACCGCAAGCGAAAATAAAAACAAATTTCTTTTTATTTACAGAGTTTAAGAAATTAGTACTTTTTAATTAAAATGTATATTAAATATTTTATGTGCTGGATTTTTTTTTGTTTTACCATTTACTATAGTGTAAATTTTAGTACCTGGGTAACTCGGAAATTTTTGAGATACGTGCAGACGAGAAGTTGCAAAACAAAATTAACGGTTTAATGTGAAAATGCGAAGTATTTTGATACATCAGACGGCTTTTTACTGACTTACTTCAAGTTGTTTAGCGTAGAATAAATTTTAGACAGAAGAGAAAATGGAGCTGACGTGAGAACATTATCGTGCTAAGATTTTCTATGATTTTAAAGCTGGATTAAATCAAGAGGAATGCATCCTATGGCTGCAATTAACATTTGGTGATGAATTTCCATGTCGTGCTACGGTATTCAGATGGTTTAAGAAATTTTGCAGTGGTCACAGTTCTCTTCAGGATGTAGAACAAACAGGAAGGCCGCGGTCGGTGTAAGTATGACTTAAAAAACCTAGGAGTATTTCAAAATTTTCAGAGTGTCCCTCGCATATATATTGATAATGTCTAAATGTTTACAAAAATATTTCCTTAAACCTTCACCCATCAAGGGATAAATATTAATATATATATATATATACATATAGTATGATAAAATAAAATAATAAGGGAGAAAGTTGTACTACCTACAAGGCCAAAAAAGAAAGAAATTTTATTCCAAGAAGCATAACAATTAAGATACTAAAAGAGTCTTTGAATTAAAATGAAGACCTATTATGATTTCTACAGCTATCACTGAATTAGGCTAGCGAAATTAGAGTTATGCAATGCTTTATGGTACCATCTTACACTTACAGCAAACATGTTTGACATAATAGAAAAACACAGCCATGTTGAAAAATTAGGAACATATCCATCGCATGTGGATGAAACTCCAGACAGTAAAATCAAATGAAATTAAAGCATGAATAGAGAATAGTAAGGTTTCTCTCTTAAAGATTAATATTAAGAAAAAATTCTATAGGAAAAACTAGGATAAAATCTTACATAAAAAAATGCTATCCATAAGGAAAATTGAAGACCAAGCATCTTACTCAGAACCCGCGCACTAAATGACGTGTTAAAAATGAAATGTTAACTCATAGTATCAAAATTAGTGGCTCCACCTAGGTAGATATATATATATATATATATTCAAAAAAAGTTTTTCATGATGCTGTTATAAATTTATTCGGCAGCCCTCTTAGTGGCCACGATGGTGATCCTCAAGGGAATTATCCTTCCTATTCTCCTGTATCTGCCTGAATATCCATCATCACTAACTTCATCGAGATTGCCACCAGCTAAACGGAATTTGAAATTAGATTGTATCGTCATGCTAGGAAAAAATGTATTTATTACTGATGAACTGTCTAATAACACAATATTGATAGTGAAATATATTCAGAAGAATGTACTGTACTGTTGAACTTTATCAGGAGATACAAAAGGCAAAATTATATGTATATCAAGGATCACACTGGGCACTGGAGATAACTTACATATGCCATGTTTATGAAATGTACGCAATTCCCCGTAAGATTGACATTTGTCATTCCCTTTAATAAATCAGAGTCTTAGAGTTTTGAAAAATGTCGGTTTATGTATAACATCAAAGAAAAGAATATTTACTCATGGACAATTGTATGTGGCTCTGTCAAGGTGCAGAAAGAAAGACAGAATAAAAATTCAGTGCAATTTAGAGGAAAAGGTTTATTAGGAACATTGTTTTTGAATATGCATTAAATTGAAGTACAGACTAAAATACAGAGATGATAGTTGAAATTTATTTTGTTTTCATGTTTATAATATATTGGAAAAAAATAGAACTACATAATTTATGTAAATTACAATATGAGCAATGAATATGAGTATTTACGTAGTTTGTACAATGGGAGCTGGTCCACCGTTAGGTGGACATGGAGTACCTCCCTCCAGTTAAATTTAAAACTTAAATCTGTTTTTACACCCTGTAACATATATTTCTTCTCAATGGGGCTACGTATTGGTATTTTTTTACCTTTGCAGACCTAGTTCATTCTCCAGGAGCTGGTATCACTTCTCAGTCCGGCACCGTATAGGCGACACCAACTGCCGCAAGTAATTTTTGACACCAGTTCCCTCTCCAGATGGAGGCATCTGAGCTCTGACGATGCGAAATTGAACTTAGGAATTTGATTTTGCCGAGAGCACCCAAGCCAAACGGGGACTTTAAGGGATTTTTTTGCATGCCGCTTAATCATACGACATGGCCGCTGTCGATTTGCTGCATCATGAAAATCCACCGATTTGGGCCGGGTTCGAACCTTCAAACTTGGGTGCAAAAGGCCAGCGACCAACCAACTACGCCACCCAGTAACATATATTATTATAAGTTATTTTTTAAGTTAAACATACGTATAATTTAACGTACTTTTTTCCTTGAATTGATAGCTAAATTTAAAATGTATTTGTGTAATAGCTGTTACATTATGTGAATTTTTATAAAATAATTATTTTGAAGCAGGATAAAGACTATTAAGCTTAGTTATACAAATATATATTGTGACATATTTATATCACTATGTAAATAACGTAATAAAAATACTACTAAATAGCACTAATAACAAGAAAAAAAATCAGCTATGACTTAATGATCAATTTTTTCTTTGAAAAATTCACGCTTAAATCCAGCATTCAAAACAAATAATAAAAAAACGGAAGCATAATATATAGCACTACATGAATCATCAGCGAAAGCATCAACTGTTAAATGAGGCATATGCTTTAAGGCTCCCAGTAAATGATGCTTTAGCAAAAGAGAAATATTTATGAGCAAGTTAACGAGTATATAAATATTTAAAAGCTCTTTTCATAAAAATACCTATCAAAACATTACTTTTTTATACCGTCAAAAATATGAATGAGTTACAAAAGGAGTTCATAAAAATAAAGTACATTTTTTATTTTCTATATTGAATCTTATTCTAAACCAGTATAGAAAAAATTTGGTTTCTTTTCAACTTTTTAGTATTTGAAAAATACAAAATGAATAAATAATTACGTTAATTTTCAGATCGTTTATACACACATTTTATATTGAATGATCGTTTATTACATAGTTTAGTGAAGCAATGTGCGAGTCATTCGTGACAGACCTCGTGATTCTCAGCCTCGATCAAAATATCATAATCGACATTTGACCAATAGAATTGATTTAAAAAATTAATTAACAAGTTTTAATATTAATTTAGTACGAACAGTTGTGCATTGAAGCATATTTTAATGGCCAAATTCCTTATCATATTAATGTATTTCAAAGATAATGAAGAATGCTAAAACGATTTTAAATTGATTGAAAAAGAGAAACTCTTTGAAAGAATTTTTGATATATTTGAAAAATTTAAAAAGAAGCCCAATAGCTGAGGGTAACGTTTCGCGTTTCCACGCCGCATATCCACAGTTCAAATCTCGAGTTGGGCAAGGTCAACTCATCCTTTGATCTCTTCAGTGGGTGGGTAAATGAGTACCAAGCTTTTTTTGGGATTACTCGTAAGTCTGACAAACTGACCGGAATATTCAGTCATGCACTTTAGTCTCCAAGCGAAACTGAGATGGGTGCAGTAGGTATGGGCTGACGTGCTACTCAGTTTAGTTTAGAATACTAAAAAAAATCTCTCATGATGAGCAAACATGCCATACCAATTTGATGTGCTTTGCCATTGATATGGTTCATAAATATAGATATTGTGGAAGTGTGTATGTATAAAACTATTTGCTATAAATACGCAAATCCTCAATATTATTTCAATCACTATCTGCGTTTTGTTAATAATTCAGAAAAAATATACTTAGTAATACTATCAGTGTTAATTTAAGCTCGTTTTGAGCCTCGGTGCAGAAGATCTACAGGCCCCCTTGGCACTGGCGGATCGAAACTTATAACCATCAAATCTGGTTAAGTTCAGCTTCTTCAGGCTCTACCGAGCCTCGGGCCCATGGGCGTCTGCCCCAAGCACCCAGTAGATAAACCGGCACTAAGTACAATAAGAACAAATACAATATTGTTTCTCTAAAGCATTCCCGCATATATGTAACACAAATGTAAATAAATAAATAATATTTTGATTAATAAACGTTCTT
This sequence comes from Trichonephila clavata, assembly GCA_019973975.1. Taxonomy (NCBI): domain Eukaryota; kingdom Metazoa; phylum Arthropoda; class Arachnida; order Araneae; family Nephilidae; genus Trichonephila; species Trichonephila clavata. Next base: position 293,284 of record BMAO01014810.1, on the reverse strand, counting down.
TTCAAAATTAATAAGTTCAATTTAATATGATTTTGGCCTCAGATTGGATAATCAGATAAATAAAATTCAGGTATCAAAATACATTACAGAACAAGAGGTGAACAATTCTGTATTCTCCGTAATCCATTTTGAAAACAGCCCAAAATGAACCCAGTGAATTACAAAATCACCACCAGAACATTTTGATTGATCTGATCGAATTATCTACACGACAATGGTTCTCAATAATTCCGCATACATTACATCTATAACAAATGAGCCATGGCAGAAGATCTTAATTTCCGAAAAAAAGTTATGAACAGTAGCAGAAAACTAGAAAATGGAGGCATTGGAACATTAAACCGTTCGCAAGGAATGAAAAATTTACGCACTTAATTTGGAGAATCCAACCACTTCCAACAGAAGTTTGCTCCGAAATTCGAGGGATCCGTAGGTCATTACAGTAATTTTTATGCGCAAGCAAGCTGGATTTAAATGAGGTGCTAGGGGTAGTCTGTCACGTCAGGGGTATTTTCAACGTGTCTCGTGTCCAAACTGTTTCCGCACGCAACAGCAATCTTTCGCTTCGTGTTTGTCAAGAGGCTTAATAGAATCATCAGCTGGTTTAGTTGTCCTGAGAGGAGATTTATGATATTAATGAAATAACTAATTTTATTTTACACTCCTGGTGGGATCTTTTTGTGAGATGCTGTTCATTTTATTTAAAAATTTAGGGGAATTTAATCATACTCAAATAATAAGTTAGTACTTATATTGCTGTGAATAAAGATTTAGGGAAAATTCTGATTTTAGTTGTATGCTGCAATATTACGATATGGGCTCAAAAAGGTAAACTTTTGGTTTTTCGTAATATGCTGCAATAATATAATGCTAGATAATGATGGACTGCAGTAACACACTACAGTAGATACATGAAAAAACTGCTCAAGTTCACAGTAATATGCAGCAGCATTACAAGCCGTGTAGAAAATGAAAGTTCTGATTTCTTAAATCTGCTTCAAAATTGTTTTGCTCAGGTATTCACCTCTCCTGATGATGGTTTAATTTGTCGCGACCCTTCGGTTGTGGGTGTGACAGGGTTTGAGTAAGAAACAGTCATGATCTAAAGTTAACTACTTTTTATTCAGTTTTGACCGCTTATGAGAATGCACTCTGATAAATAAACCCGAGGAGCACTTATCTTAACTATCCTCTTGAAAGCTCCTGTTCCAAACTTGCTAAATCGTCAGCCGTAAGGTAGACGTCTTCCACCTTCCTACAAATCCTTCCTTTTTGATTTAATATTACGAAATGTGACCACCGATCGCTCACACTATGCTTTCCGCTTAGGATCAATTATCAACCATTATCTCGCCTACTCAACGATTGATACTAAAATAGATTTTTGCATTTGCATAAAAACAGCGGAGATTTTAGTTGACTATTGATTTAGTTGAAAGCTGTTTTGAACTAAAATCACAGTTAAAAAGAATCCCCCACCCCCGGAGGATTAGTAGAAGCCCGAATGGAACTCGTTATAAATTATATTTTTAAGCCTTCGTAAGGGAGGGAGGTGTTATGTTTCTTCCAGGTATCAAATTCTTTATATCTTACAAATGTTACTAAATGCTAGATTTCTGTGCTCTTTTTAAACGTAACAGGAAAGGCAAGCAGCTTGTGTGTTTGTTAAAACTTGAAATAAAACGTACGCATTCTTGTTTTATAATTTTCATCAGCTTTGATTTTTTATTGACATTTAATTTTCGTATAAAATCTCAGTATTTACCTTATCTTCAAGCATAATTATATTATAACTGTAGAAATGCTTATGTATATAATTAACTATATTAATCTTCAATTTGATTTGGATATATAATGGTCTGCATTTACTTATACCATGCTTGGTATGTGTACAATTAATTGGACATTTTTTTTTGAATTTTTTTTTGAAATTTTTATACTTAAAGCTTACATTGTGTGATTCTAATAATCCAACGTTTTTATAAAAATTGAAAGTGTGTAGCTAATAACATATCCTGAACTAGCACTCAACATAGTCCTTTTAAAATAAGAAGTTCTAATTTGTTTGAGAATTAATAAGTAGCGAATATTTTATACAAATATTAAAGCAAAATTGAATTATTAAAGAAATTAATCATATTGTAAGCTTTCCTTATTCGTTCAGGATCGTTACTTACTAATCTAGAGCTCATTTAACGGGCTTTCTCTGAAGAATATTGAGCGTCCTTTTGATAATCTTTCCATTATGAAAATTTCCGCTATTTATCTTACTAGGTATAAAGTTCACTCAGCTTAAAATAAATAAGTTTACGAATTTTTATCCGATCTAAGCACTGTGGAAGTTGTAAGTGTTTGTGGATAATAAAGTAATCGGAAGTAATTAATCATATTTATTTAATCCTTTAATTAGTACAACCATGTTCTCAATTCATCTCAGACATTTTATAAGAATTTCTTGAAAGAAAATAAATTAAAAACTTTCTTTTATGAGTATTTACATTTTTTCTCATTAACACATTTTAAAACTGAAAGATATTTTAAGCTTTTACATTCTAACTACTGATGTTTATGTTACTGATGTTGATATTAACTACTATTATTTGATATTAAATAAAGACGTAACAGTTACAGGAAATGTGACGTATGAGATAGTTAAGTGCTTATTCAATATTGATGTATAGAAACATTTTTTTTAAATATTCTTATAAACAATGAAATGTATTTTTATTACAACCAATGTATTTACTTGGAAAATATTATGATTTATTGCATACTGTGGAGGGTTGGACAATAAATATTAAACAAAATATGGTTTAATCGGGGTTGGGCTCAATAAAGTATCTCTTAAGTGTAAAAGTTATCTATTAATGAAAGCTAGATGACAAAGACAACAAATATCTCTATCAAAAGACAAAGAATATGGAAGGTTTTATTACAGCAACTGAATTTTTCCTTTCTTGACTTGTACTGAAGTTCAGTGGTCGCTAGAGGACACTTCCACTGCTCGGGTCAGTCTGTAACAGTTAATATAAAGAGTGGGTCACTATAATTATACTATATTTATAGCAATTCCACACATTAACAAAGAAATGTTTAATGTATTAAAACACATTTTACAAAGATTATATCATCTGCTACATTATTCTGGATGCCCGCAAATTTTAATGTTTAGGTTTATCTTACCTCACAACTTTTGGTTCCCTTAAATGCTGCGGGCGTGTATACACGTCATTCTAAGCTGGTGCCTTTAGAGCCCCGAACGTGTATACTCGTAATTCCAAAGGAAGACTTTTTGTATTGTGGTGCTCTGTGTAAAACTAGTCTCACGGCTTTGGAATACAATAACATAGTATTGGCAGTGCTTCTAAGGAATATACTTATTTTAGAGAAAAAGTGGGGAAGGAATTTGAAAGAGGGTATGTTCTGGAACAATGAAATTCTAAGCAGTTTTTCTTGTTTTTTCTTTTGAGTGTGCACTTTTCTATTCTTCATTTGCTGTCATTTTTGCTAAACGTATGTAATAGGAGTTTTTTTTTTAAATTTTTTGTGCAAATACACTAAATGTGATACTGGTTTATGTGTTCAATCATGTTTCAGGATATATCACAGGACAGATAAATTATAATTTATTTTAATTTTATTGTAGCTCTAGAGATTAAATTTTTTATTTTCATTTTATTATTTTATCTCTTTTTTTTTTCAAGTAGGAAAAAAAAAAACATTTTTAGGTGGAAAAATCCGCTTTTTCATCGTCTCAAAGAACCCCGTAACAACGCGCGACTGTAAGTAAAACGGTTGCACTGGGGGAGGGGGGTAATTTCGTAACTTTTCCTCGGCAGTTGAGAGGTCAAAAAACATGTTATTCGAAACGAACACGTTATTAACGAAACATGTTATTGCATATCCAATCAAAGTTGTACATCATAATACTACTAATCGAATAGTAACTGTAATAAAATATTAATCAATATGTCATTTATGAAAAAATTGTCAAAGTTAATGGTGAATTAGGAGCTTAAAGTTTATTTCTACATGACAGTATTTAGTGCTGTGTGGCAAATCGAGACGAAGCTCAAGTTTATCCAAATATTTCCCTGATTTTTTGCGATGTATAATTTTGGATAACAGCAGTGATTCTCTTATTTTATGTAATGAAAGTAGGGATTTATTGACCTCTCACAAGTTCAAGTCCATTTGTTTGATATTAAATGATCCCCTAGATCATGGACTTAATTCCTCTCGCCAGCGCCATCTGTTGTTAAATGTACTGTACATAAATTTACGTACAATTATGCCTCAATTCAGTGGTGGACCATTTTCATTCCATATCACATATGAAGGCATTGTGAATGAGGAACAACATATGACTATTAACATTGTTTTCTAATAAAAAGAATGCGTAAAATAATATTCTTCTTTTTGTTCTGTATTTAACAGTTATGAGGTAATAAAACCCCGATAATAATTTATGGATGCCCGGGATATATTTCCCTTACTTTTTTACCATAGCTGGTATAAATGCTTAGCTTTTCACTAATTTGTGCTCATTAAATATTAATGAACATGAATTAATGTGGCAATTAAAAACTCTTTTTCATTTACGAAGACTTTTTATGGTGACAATAACATGGAAATAGGTTAGAGCCATTCTATAATTTTTTTTCAAGTTTCATTCGTAGTTATTTTAGTATCTCCAGAGTATAAAAAATATTTATTTTGAGCTAGTAAAATCATATTTACTCAGTATATTTGATAGTCTTCTTTAATTAGTTTTTATTTTTGTATGACTTCTTTTGAAAATGGGTATCAGACTACTATGGTTTCATTTCTTTCTAACTATGTTTATGGAGTATTTCATAAACAATTTTTTCAGCAGATGAATTTCATACTTAGAAACATAAATTTTTGAGAGTGTTGTATATAATTTTTAGTAAATCTAATGCAAATGATTATCAGTAATTGTAAACATTTATTTGTTATATGAAGCTGTGGGGTTTAGTTATCTCCAAGATAAGTTTTCCAACCCTTTCGGGAATGTATATTATAAAAAGAAGTACTTACTTTTTTCCCTTCATCATCAAAGTATTCTTTCAATTTTATTAAGAAAATAATTTATTTTTAATGTTTTCTTAAAGATGAAATATTGTGTAATTTCTTTAAAAAAAAAGAAATAGGTGTTAACTTTTACATATAATTGCCTATGTGCAGTTTTATTTAATGGAATGCATAATGAACAATATATTTCATCATTCTGAAATATTTAAAGAAACTATGAATATACTTTATGCCCTTCAAATATACAGAAAGTTCCGAAAAAATGCCTTCAGTAGACTACTGATAATTCATTTATATTTTGCAAAAATTTAAGTAGGTTATTCTACAATTTGAATTGGATAAAAAGTTGTTAGGGCCGGATTACTGATGTGAAAGCTGCTTAAGAGAACAACCAATAATGTCTCGTCACTGTAGGTGTGAGGGTATACAAGCCAATTTCGAAACCAGGCTGAGAGAAAGTCTGGGAATCTCTTGGAAAGTCTATGCTGGAGCGTCTGGTTTTCGTATCTCTTTAAAGGTGGAATATGTCACGCCTTCAAAAGAGACACACGACTCAGAATCATTTTTGTGTGGACGGAGTAGAGATTATTATATGACCGATGGTCCTTGTCACCCCACATGCGATGGATGGACTTTGAAGTCGGAGATTGGCGTGAGAAGTGTGCCGATCATTCCTCTGTCGGCTGGATAAACGGAGTTTATAGGCTGACTTGCCCCAGAACTCAACGTTCGGTATTATCACGTATAATGTACTTTACCACGCGAAACTACGTGACAGTAAAGAAGTCATTAGTCCTCTAAAAGAAATTGGTCCTTTGGTGGAGACCTCCGCAAATCAACAACCACTTGACCGTAGTTAAAAATTACGAAGTCCATCCCTAATAGACCTAGAGTTGCTTTCAAGTGTGACAAATAATCACTCAACTAAGTGGAGCTGATGCACATGAAATCTTTCGAGCCTCAATAGCTTCGCGTTTATGAAATGTGGAAGTTTGTAGTGGGTGTAGACAGACTCTATGTCAGATACTATCTTAGTTTAGAATTTAGGCTTCAATATCCCTCATGTTGCTTATTAAAAAAAACTAAACTCATTTGTGCAACAGCCCACAGAGGGCCAAGGCGTACTGTGGCCATTTCAATATCCATGAACTTGGGCAATGGGATGCACGAGTAGATGTTCCGGTCAGGTTGTAAGTCTGAAGCGAAACCCCTTGTGTTTAGTTCTCAAGCAAACTTCGTACTTACTCTTTGACCCACTGAAAGGATGAAAGGCTGAGTCGACTTTACCCAGCTCGGATTTTGAGCCCTGGTCTGCAGCGGGGAAGTGCGTTACGCTTCCACTGAGCTTGGCATACAGCTTATTAGTGGATGTTAATAAACAAGTTGTCACAATATAATGATGAAAGTACCACAAGTTAGAAATAAGTAGTCTTTATTAGAATATTTTTGAAAGAAATTATGTGATCATAAATTGATTTTTTTTTATCCTGAGATTTCAGTGCTTAAAAATATAAGAAGTTTTAGAAACAAAATATGATATTACATGGCAAACATACAAAGTATTGCAAATTTAAACTTTCAAAAGATTTTTAAAAAATGAAGTATTTAACTTATTTTTTGAAAAACATTTTCATCTTCATTTACATGTAGTAAAGTGCAACTATATTTCTACTATTGATTTCCTGGTATTGTTAAAATAAACAAATTTTTACTGTCTAAAATAGAAGCAATGCAATACATTTAAGTTTTTCGTTGTGAAATAGGTTAAAATATCATTTGAGAAAAAACATAAAATTTTGTTACTCTTTCGTTTTGATTTTCCAAATCTCGCCATGTAGACTTTTTTGTTGACAACACACAATTACACATAAAATAATGTTTGTTCAACTTCTTTCTTTTTTTACTTTGGAGGCATACAGAAATAAGTTAATAGGAATATTCCGTTTGGAACCAGTTGCATCAATTTGGCAATTTTATCGACCGGGACGGCGAAATGTAAAAGTACCCAAATTTCTTTTCCTTAAACTTTTGCGATACAAGACATGTTTTCCACGCAAAAATTAAACAATAAAACTATTTATTGCTGCAATTTTCCAACTGCTTATGTTAACATATCAATTTGCATTCCTTATTTAAATACTTCTTAAAATATTTTTTTTAAAAAAACAGTGTAAAGAAAAATATTTATTGGAAATAAAGTATAATGTATCATGCACATGAAGCAAAACTACAATGGTCATCTATAATTGATATCTAAATGACCTTTTCAACACTCTTAATAGTTAGCTTAAAAGTTTACTTTCAAATGTTTTTACATCAAATATTTCTTGCATAAGACCAAAGCACAGTTTTCTTCAATTAATAGACAAGACAAAACGAGCTTCTTGAGTTGAAACGTGATTACATTACATTTTCAGCAATGGTGGCAACACAAATCTGCTTATTGTGTTTTTTCGAATGCAGCATTCAAATTTAAAAAAAAATACGCACCAGCCGTTAAAAGCGTCGAAATTCGCTTGCTAATGGGGTGTGAGATTAAAAGGGCTTGCTCGTTATGATCACACAATTAACTTTACCCTAAGACATTAAACCCATTTTAAAATAGAGAACATAAATAAACAGAAATTTCTTTTCGCTTGCCCAGTTTCTAAATGAAAGCAATTAACAATACTTTCTTGAATATGAAGCTTTGTGTTATTCTTTTAGCTTTCTTTGCATTTGTTGCTGATTGCTTCTGGAAAACATTTGCCAGCATATTAATAACAGTTTAAGTAATTTCTGGGTTTTCAAACATTTGCAACGTTTTCAGAATTAAGTAATTTTGAAAGTGTTGTGCACATTTTGCATAAAACTGCTCTAAATGTTGTTTTAGTTTGAAACATCACTTGTGAAGACCATATCCAATAACTATGGAGAAAATTTAATTTATTAAATGCTTTTAAAATATTTTTTCTGTTTTCTAAATTAAAGAGAATTGAAACAAACTATACAGGCGTTCCTCCTGCAGCATGATCAACTCGTACCATGTTATATTAAAACATTGCTGTACAAGACTTTTTTGTTTATTTATTTTAATTGTTTTTACTTATTTATTTTAATTATTTTTATTTATTAAATTATGTATGTACTTAATAAACAGTATTAAATGTACCATGCATTACCCAAACCGTGTTATACGAAGCTTTGAAATAATACAATTCACGGGTGGTACATATCTTAGCCACATTCAGATGAACTTTTGAAAAAAAACTATAGCTTAGAACAATAAAAGGAAATAAAAAGGAAATTCTAAAAATTTTGTATTTAAAGAATAGAGAAATTTACTCCTATATGATTAATTCTAAAAGATACAAATTAAAAAACAATTAAGATCCAGTGAATACATCGCACTCACTCACGATGAGATTAAAGGAGTGTATAAGCAATGCACTGAATGCCCATATAAAAATAACAGAAAACTAAATTGACGTTAGGAAAAATATAATAATTATATTGTATTTCCTACTTTTCTTCCTTTCAACCTTTGTATACAAATTTTACGGTAAAAACACAATGTAAACACCCTTGGGTGTGACATATCCTGTGCGAGAACTTTTCCATTTTTTAGGAGGCCGTTTTTTTCACGCGAGTGATGCCGGGTTTATAACTCAATTAAATATTCATTCAAATTTTGTACCGTATATTATTGGAACCGTATTTTACAAGTACCGTGTTATACTAAGGGCTTCTTTAATTGTACTTTGTTATTTATGTGGTTACTATTTTGTGCTTAGTATTTTCAATATAATACGCGACACGAAAAGGCAAAATATTTCGTATATTTGTTAACCTGTAGACATTTGCGGAAATCTACACTTTACTATTTACTTCACTATTTCTAACGATATTTTAGAATTGGCATAACTTCGTACTTTAATCCTTATTACATATTTTTTCGTACATATAAATTATTTCGTGTCTGTGTTAAAGTATCCTTTTAAGTATCTGTATCTTTCAAGTGCCATGCTTTAATTCTTATTATATCTCATTTCGTACATATCTCATTACACATATTTCGCACTCGTATTACAATACAAATCATATTCCATGTCTATATGGATTGAAACAACGTCACAATTATGTGTACTACGCATTGCAATCCATATTTATTGCATTAATATTATATTGAATAACACCATGTAATAGGAAGTATAAATAATTTTAGTTTTGTAAAACTTCTCAGTCGAGATTTGTCATTATCTGTTCTCGGAACTCTAGTTAAACTGACAGAAGGTATATAATTACATAAAAAAAATTTGTCCCTATCGGATTCATAGGAATGGAACGATTACCTCATTCCATATTCTCTTCTTGGCATTAATTACTTCATTATATTGACAACATTATTATATTGTGATTCCCAACATTTAAAATAATTTCTAGATCAACAAGGTAAAAAATAACGTTGTAATTTATTAATTTGAACTTAGGAGGAGCATGCAAATAATGAAAAATAATTACTTAATTTTTTAGATTATAGATGCACCGTAATTAAAATGTATACTTAATAAGATGCAAGAGTGTTGAAATTAAGTTTTTAAGGTATAATTACGGATGCAATATAAATTTTATATCTGTATTTGAAATTTTAACGTTAGAAATAAGCAACCATTATATAGGACAACGTCAATATATATATATATATATATATATATATAATTCTCCCTTGGTACCACACAAGTATGAGAGAAAATGTCCTTTTTGATAAAGTTTTATTGAGGGATTAATTCGTTCTCTATTTGATTTCATGCGCAATTTTCTAGATTTTTATGAGATTATACATTTTTCAAAATAGCCTTTCTAAATTATTTTACATATTAGCAACATTTGGTTTGAAAAGTCTGTTTCGGAATGTTCTTACTTTTAAATTATTTCTTAAAATTTATTTTTAAACTATGGCATATAAAAGCTAAGTCATCAGAAAGTACATTTACTTTGGTAATCATTTACTGTTTAAGCTACTTATATTTATAGCAAATAATGTTATTTTTGTCAACATGGTATTAGTGAGTAGTTGATATTTCTGTCGGATTATTTTACTCGAGTGTTTTTCTGGGGGCTAAATGTAAATTATCTTTCATGCATTAAAATGTTATATTCAGTGAAAATTATACATGCTCTCAAATTGTAAGGAAAAACTAAACGTTGTGACTGTAAAATTTTTATTCTTTGTAATTTTATGGAAGTTGGATAAACATTTAATTATTGGAGGGATAAATTTTCAAAATAAAGAGAAAGGGAAAAAAATGAAACGTCTGTTTTTCGTTTTAAACTAAACAAAATGAAAACATATTAAAAATATATTATTTGAGTCAATATGTGATCAGCTTAAATACCTATATACAGTGAATTTCAGAATTCGAGCGACAAATCCTGAGGGGTGATAGTAGACAGCATGGGGACTTCAAGTCATCATAGAACACGAGTCGTAAATTACGTTTAGTCGAAGTAATTCGGAAAAACAGTTACGAAGGGTATGGTGTTGAGTAGAATGAAAAGGGGCAGTTAGAGGTAAAAAATATACTTATTAGACGAAAAACATGTTTACAATACGAACAATGACTCACTGACCTATGTCAAAAATTCAATGTTACGTGAATGCCACAGGAATTGCTCAAAGTTGGGGCCAAGTAGGTAATAATACAGCTAGCACGACGGACGAAGGATTGTTGGACGCGTTAAAGCAAATCTAACGTGCTGGAGATATCGGCTGAAGCCACGATAATCCCTGCCATGAGATTCTTTACTTTAGCCACCGGCGTCTCATAAACAAGTGATTCCAGGTGGCTCCAGAAGAAAAAGTCCAAATGATTGAGGCCCAGGGAGCGTGGAGATCAAGCAACCTGTCCTCCTTTTCCAATCCACCTACCGGGGTATGCAACATAGAGGTAGTTTAGCACCTCAACCAAAAATTGTGCTGGTGCATCATCATGTATGAACCATGCTTTCTGGTGCCTACTGGCGATCACTTCATGCTGCAGCTCCGGGAGAAGTGGGGAACTGTGTGTGGAATACATTTAGGTTTCTGAAACCCTGGCACTGCTCCCCATATCGCCGCATTCGCACGGCCATTCCCATCGTCTGGTAGATCGTCCTTCCGACGGATGCTACTAACGCGATTTTCACCGATTAAACATGATTTGCGACCATATGTACTAGGGTGTTTGTCATCCCCATGCTGCCCACTATCATCCCTCTAAATTTATCATTTGAGTTCGGCAACACCCTGTTTTGGCATTATGTCCCAAACGTAAAAGGATGGTGTACATTGGAAGTGGGGTTAAATGCAATACTGTGTTTACCTAGTGTAGAGGTATTCAAACTTTTTATACTTGTTTCCATTTTTGTATCACTTAATATTAAAATGCTACTGCAGTGCAACAGTTCTACAGTAACTATGATTGTTTAAGTACGGAATAGTAACTTTACAAACAGGGTTATAGTAAGCTAAGGCATATATAATAATTACTTACCATATATTTTATGTTGGACTTTCCCAAAATTTGTTGCAGAATAATTATTTTATAAAACAGCTCACTAAAGTTGAATTTATTATTGTAGGTATATTTTTCACATGTAGAAGCATGAAACCTGAGATATTCTTCCTCTTCTACAAGGTACAGTTTTCTTAACATTTAAAAATATATATTTTAGCTTGGAAAATAATAGTATTCTTTTATATTTTTCTTAAAGTTTGATGATAAACTCTAAAATTATCGTCTTTTATCACTATCTGCTGATGAAAAATCAAATGAATTTTGTAAAATTGCATTATTCTATAAATTACCCCTTAACTGTCGCCAGCGTGTATATATGTCTCGATCAACCGGTACGTTGGATGTCTTGGACTTATATATACGTGTTTTTTTATATAATATAGTTTTCTTTGCGCTGTTATAAATAAAACTATTCCGAAGGCTTTGAGCTGCAGAGCTGCAAAAAAAAAAGACTTTGACAGTGTTAGCAAAGGATTTACTTATTCCAGAGAGAAATCTGTTTATTTATGATCATTTATTCTCCCTGTAATACACCGTATATATCAGCACCTACGTGAAAAATAGTGGCACTGGGAGAGATTCACGTAATTTTTATAATCGGCAGTTAAACTAAGAACTAATCTAACTATGCATTATAAGTGGGCTTGAATGGCAAATGATACTATCACAATCAACCTTCAGAAGTAACGGGCAAAAAATATAAACATGTTGAATTTATTCAGGCTGCTTTTTAATGGAAAATGTTTAAAAGATTTATCCTCATAACTATGTTCTAAAAATTATGACTATTTCTTATATTTTCAGAACTGACTTGAAATTTTTATTAACTACGAAAATAATTAATGTTACAGCATGAAAACGTATTAAAGATTACATATTTGTAAAATATGTTTTTCTGTCAAGTTTTCATAAACTATATTATTTAAAACAGAGAATTTTTACTCTCAAAATTTTTAAATTTTACATAGTTAAGCATGATTTTTCAAAATGCATACTTTTCCCAAAAGCATTTTTGAAATTGCATATGGGAAAAAGTAGTTTACATACATAACGAAAGCATTTCGGTAAAATATACGCATGTATACAAAATTTCATTTTTATGTGCACTTCTTTATGTTATATTCCTTAAGTTGCAAAATGTTTTAAATTTTTAATGCGAAATTCTGGTTTTGTAAATAAGATTGCGAATACTAAATAACTTATTTTAATACGAATATTCTAGAAGAATTGTTTATAATTCATTCAGAAAAATATTAAGATTACTAACATGGTATATGACTACATATAAATTATCCTTCTTTAAATTTAATAATATATTCTCTAAAGTATCTATGCATAAATCATTTCTTACTATACTTAACTGCATCGGCAATGCTGTAAAATTTTTTCTTACAATACACATTTAGTATATTATTATTTCTTTAGAAACATGTATTGAATAAAATTTAAAAAAATCAGTATAAAATAATTATAAATATAAAGACAAAATATCAGAAATCAGGGAAGCCTTCATTGAATTATCATGACTTTTTTCAAATGTCTATAATTTTTTTTATTAAATACTTAAACGCATTTATTGAAAATTAACGATTTAAAAATGGTTACTTCCTTAAGGGGGTAGTTTCATGAACCTCGGCCCCACAAAAATTTTTTCCCATTTCCCATTTTAATAAAATATGAATTTCTACGCTTCTAATGGTGCAAAAATTATTATTCTACGTGCAGTAGAAATTTTTTTAATAATTTTTTGAAAATGTTTTACCACCTCTCAAAGTTTACTAAATCCGTTACTAAAATCCATTTTTCTCAAAACTAACATTTTTACCATATAAGAAACATTTGTTCCTAAACTACTGCATTTAGTAGCTTTAAACTTTGCATAATTAATAATTACACTCTAATACATACTTTGATCGAGGGATTTTTTCAAAAAAATATTCTGACTTAATTTATAGCATTAAACATCATGACATTTCATTGTTTTTGTGTGGGGGGAAAACAGATTTGTTGAGAAATAATTTTTTTAAATATCTAGACATCCATAAAATATCTGACTAAAGTATGTATTATAGTTCAAAGGATATTCAGTAAAAAAATTGGAGATTTTGATTCAATCGAATATTTATAAATGTTCCTTAAAAATACCTATTTTTCAGATTACTGAGATACAGATCCTGTGTCGTGAACCTACCCAATTAAATAATTATTTAAAAGAAACTTGAAAAAAATGTTAATAAAATTTTTGCATGTGTTTTAATTTTTATATAACTTTTAATAGTAAAAATATTTTGAAATATGCTTTCTTGCACTTAAATAGTGTAGTAATTAAAAACATTTTCTTAAGAAATTGTAAAAACCTTAGATCTTATTTTGTATAAATTTAGCAATAAAATATTGGAAAAGGAAGGAAAAAAAGAAAGAATCATATAACTCCGCATGTGGTGCTGTCACTGTCAAATTCTGCTGATGCGGCAAGAGTTAGTTTATAAAGATGGCGTAACATCTGTTAGGAAGAAAATATGATAACGCTGAGTTTGACGTTTGACCATATTTTGTGCTCGATGATGGATGCCCATAAGAATACGTAGTTTTCGATATAACAGATTGGCTTCTAGGGTATCCAACTACCCTAAAATTGTGAATTTCGCCAAAAATTGACAAATTATTTTTGCGATTTTACTTTATAGACCATTTTATTAGCTTTATTTGTAAAAATACCAAATTTATTATTTTCCATACACTAAAACAAAAACTACAAGTGCTTTAGTAAAAGCAGATGCCATTACTGTAAGCAAAATGTCATACTTTAAAAAGCGTTTTACTCGAAATGTGTTTTTTTTTAAATGCTCAAGAGGACAGGGATACCTAAAAAAGATTTGAAAACAATTAACTGAATTTTTTGCGTATGCTTTTGTATAACAGTAGAATTGTTATAACCTTCAAATTTATCAATCACTGTTTTCTTACAAAATTTACAGTCCTTTATGTGAATATACTCACTGTTTTCTGAAGCAATTTCATATAATAACCAAGATAAAGGGCTCTAGTTTTGTAAAAATGAAAATATCTCTTATCCTGAAAGTCATTTCAAAACTGAATAACATAGCAACACATCAGAATTGAAAAACTAAAAATTTGTTCAAAAACTTTTGGTACAGTATGGGCCTCGTTCTTTTGTTGTTTTTTGTAAATTTTTACCAGTTTATTTCCCTTTTTAGAATAATAATTTCCTTTTTTTCCTAATTTTAGCATATTTTTCTTGAAATGTCTTTCTTTAGCATATTTTGCTATAAACAAATCTAAAAATCATAAAAAATTCCCCCATATCTCCATTTTTCTTTTTAAAAAAGATTATCGCAAGTAGTCGGATACCTTAAACGAAATATAATATACGTAAAGAGAGGTATTGCACCGTAGATATAATTATGGTTTATATTGAGTTTTATTATGATGTGTTAATACAATTAGAGTATTGTATTAATCGATTAAAAGAGCATTTGTTAGAAAGTTTTTGTTCTTTTTAACCATGGATTATTTTATTGTAAATTCTGTCAACATTTTTATAAGCCAACAAAAAGGCATTGTAGATTTGTCTATGATGAAATAAAACATTTGCATATTTCAATGAAATTTTTTTTTTTAAAAAATGTTCTTTTTTTATATATATAAAGGGCATCTTGCTTAATTTACAAGTACCCTAGGAATTAATCTAATCACTATTATATTAAACATCAAATATATATTCAAAAATCATTATAACCTCATAATTAATATCAGATTATTAGTCATTACAAAGAAAAATTATACTCATGTGAAAGGATGTGTATTTTAATATTCTTAACTAAAACACATGATTTACTTAAGTGAATAGCTAAAGCAGCATTTCTAAACTGGGAGGCGCCCCACAAGGGCCATGATAACCGTAATTGGTGGGCGTAAGCCTATCAAAAAGTTAAAAATAAAAAAAATATTTTTAAAAAAATTATTAATATAATGAAGAAAGAAAAACGGAAAAAATGGGAAACTAAAAAATTTAAAATAATACTTTTGTCCTATTTCTTAAAATTAATTTAAAATATTTATTACTTAAAAGTATTACATAGAAATTCAATACTCATTGATAATTCGTACGGTGTATAAACAAGGTCGTATTGTAGCTTAAAATTACATTAATATTTTATTCAATATATTATCATCATATTATCATTATTGGGGAAGGGATGAAAAATTATGATTGTGGAGATAATTGGATCGCTAATAATTAAAAGTTTGAGAAGCATTGAACTAAAGCATTTCAGATGTTCAGATAACGTAACGATTCAAGAAAAAAACTTATATTGAAGAAAATAATTTCACTTTTTCTGTTATTTTTCATCTGATTTTTTGGTGATCCAGAGTGTGAACATTGTATGAGAGCAGTTAGTTTTTTTTTGATAGTTTTATCATCCCGCAATTTTCAATAATTCAGTATATTATGATGGAAAGAAAAATACAATAGAGTACAAATATAACTGAATACGCTCCTCATTATTTAGTAGTTATGAAAAAGATATAATAATAAGACTGCATATCAGTATTTAGAAAAAGTATAACAAATTTTGAAAGATAATAATCTCAGCCAACAAATCCGAATTAGTATTTTGATAGCTTAGAATTTATTTCTTGTGTTCAAGAATTGTATGACAAAACTTAATAAGACTCTAAAAATACTTCAGATTTATTTTTGATAGTTTTTACTCATTGTCTTTATTATTCTATAAATAACTTTGCAATGTTGCCATTATAATTAATAGTGTTATTGTCTACTATAGAAAGTTTTGGAAGAAACTAAAACTTTTTGAGTTATTGGATTAGTTCTTGAATTTATAATTGCATTGCTAAGACTTTTCTGAAAATTAAATTTCACACAAGGCCATTACAAAGAAGACTTCTTTTTTCTTATAAGTGATTTCTTGCAAAAATTCATTAGTTAATTTTTTAAAAAAATAACATGATTTTTAATGTGCTATTTCAATACAGTAATATCTCAACTTACGCTATCCCGACTAACGTGAACCCGAAGTTAAGCTATTTTTAAATCTTGTCGCTTTGTCTTTTGTTTGATATAAAAAATAAAGGTGAAGATGGTAATGTGATTGAAAAAGTTGTCGATCCTTCCAGACAAACAAATTTAGAAATAGATAGTGATGGCGTTCAAAAACTGCTGGGCTTCCACAATCACGAGCTGACAAATGATGAGCTCATAGAAATACACGAGCAAGAGTAATACATTGAAGAACTCTTTAGACCAGTTTCATCAGAAGATCGAATGAGGGTTGGGATTTCAATAGAAGTCCTCAGTTTAATTGAATAATAAATTATACTTTAAAAAAAACTAAAAAAAACACCTTTTATATAGTTAAATGAACTAAGTTGTAACTTAATCTTTTAGTCACTAAATCTGGAAATGGGATCTCAAAATAGTCGCCAGATGTTGGAGGGGATCTCACAATTGGAAATCGTTAGTCTTGATATTCCTGATCAGGACAATTGAACAAATTATTAAATTATTGTATTGACATCGGTCCTGGACAAGTGAGCAAAATTTCGAATTAATCTGACCTTTTAAAGTGGCTAAAAAGGAAGTTTAAAAATTCCGTTACATACAAGTGAAACTTATAAAAGAGTGTTAAAAAGCAGTAACGTAACGTACACCCCAACAACACCCACCTTGTAGGGTGGGGGGAGGCCCAAGGACTCTAGGGGGCCAAAGCTTGACTGACGCAAAGTACGTATTTGGGCTTGAGGCCCAAAAGCTGAGTTTGTGGGGGGGGGAATATTCTCCGTTACGCCACTGTTAAAAAGGGTTACAAATATCAGAAAATATAGACTCCAACGATAAGCGTATTTTTTCAACAATACTAGGAATAAACAGATTATCAAGCAAGCTACGAAAACATTTTGTAGGTGAAAGACAAATCTTTGAGTCAGCAGAACACTTAGTTAGATTTTATCAATAAAATCTTCTACATAAAAATAGCATCTGATTTTAATTTTGTACTTGTGTTATTTAAGATTTTACTAAGTATTTTTTCCCTAAATTATTATTTTCTTTCGTCTTTGGCCCCAGATAGAAATTTATATATTTATACCCGAAATCATACTCCGATTTAAATGGTTATCATTTAGTCCACCTATTGTGTAAGTTAGGGGTATTAATGTATTTATATATATTCTTAAATTATCTTTTTATTATTTTAAACTAATAGGAATAAAAGTTCTACTTTTTAGTAGGACTTTTATCCAACTTATTACTAGCTTTCTGATTCAAATTATATATATTTTTTGTGTTAAAATATGATTTTTAATTGTTCTTTATACATTCCTTTTATAATTGTAAGAATAAGAAATTAGGGATACCTTGAAAAGGTTCATAGTACTAAAACCCTCATTTTATGTATACTCATGTCCAAAAACAAGGTCACAAACACAAAATCTAGGAAAACTGATGAACTATTCGCTGTGATGCCAGAAAATCGGCAGAGAGACGTACAGTAGTGAGCGAAAGAATATAGCAACATAACCATATAAAATAGATTTTAATTGTGTATTAAGATAAGGGTATATCAACAAGTGTGAAATCATGAATCGGAGAGAAATGATTCAACTCGTTAAAAGTCTGTCTAATTTGAAGTATGATCATCATGCACCAGTGTGCAAGCTACCATATGAGGGTGTTAATAAGAACTTGTGGCAACAAAGCAAATTTTTCTAAAAGCACAACTTTTGACTCCTACGGATTCTTGAGAGATGGGCTACGTTTAGAAATGGCTTTTTCTAGATCATCTCAAACATAGGTTCAATAGGATTTAGGCCCTGAGACCTTGAGGGCCAATCCATATGGCGAATATCCACTCTCTAATGAAATTCACCAACATTATGAGTTCTGTGTGGCCGCTCATTTTCGTCCAGAACATGTATTTCAGGCCCATAGGACCCATAAAAAACTCAGAGGCTTCCAGGATCTCATTCATACAGCGCTCTGAGTTGACAGTACTCGCTTTAAAAATATACAGGAGTATTGCTCAACATTATGCTGCCACACACAAGGATTCCTTTGCCATGAAATCTGTCGCTTTTTGTTATATAAGAGGGATAAAAGTGAGCCTCACATTTTCTCCAGATGAAGACTGGACGAGAATCACTTTGTCTGCTGCATTTCAACTTATCACTCCTATTTATTATGATATCCAGGACTGATTCTTTCAGCTCCACAACAACAGGTTTTTCCTGTAGGATGCAGTCAAAAGAAGACTGGACGCCGGAAGTAAAGGACAAGTCGCTGATGAGTCCTTGTCCACCTATGCTGTAGTGCACTTACAAGCCAAGTAGCGGTCCTGTGCAGATATTGATGCTCTGGGGGTGAACTTGGCTGACCTTCTTGTTGATAGTACCACTTGTTTGGAATTGATTATACAGCCGGGGAACTACTTTCTGGCCACTTTTAACGATCGAACCACCTACGCTTGAAAATGAGCAGCTTCAAGCCTGTAAAGGGTTCTCCATCTCAAAAAAAAATATCTAAACTAGTATGAGAAGTCATCCTCACTGCCAGCAGGCTAATTTGTTTTAAGGCAATACTCACAAAACTGCTGGAAAAAAATCTCATTTTCTGAAACGGTCTCAATCCAGTACTTCTGTAAAAACTAAAGGTAAACAACATCTTTTCCAAAACTAAAGGTTAATATTGTACTACCTGTTCTTTAAAATATATAAAATACAAATTCTAAAGGTTTTTCTTTAGGAAATTTAAAACTATGACAAAAAAACATGTCTGTGACCTTAATTTTGGACATGGGTATAGTTTCCAAAATAAAGTGATAATAATAAAAGCAAAATCAGGATGCATATTAAATGTTTCACATAAATAATGCAATGAAATTTAAGTAAATATGATGTGTGAGTTTCCTTATTTACTCTTTAGCCAAAAATTATCATTTAATAGCTTAAGTGATACAAATTTTTATTCACATTAGTCTAATTACTTTTTACTCATAAATATTAAATTAGCTTTATTTTATAAATTGCTTGTTCGTTATTCAAATGGTTTGACAAATAGCTTACAAAACTTCATACCACATTAATAAGACATTCTTTAAACTTACGAAACCTTATAGCAAATGTCACATTCTTTCAACTGCGGAAAATTACTCAACACTTTCACTATTCTAAAGAGATAAGGATTGTGATGCAAATGTCTAACTACGAGGTAATGATTAATGAAATTCGATTAATTACAAATAAGAATGTAGTAATTAAAGATAATCTTTAATCCTAAACTCAGAATCCGATAACTGCTTTGTATAACTGACGATTAATTTCCGTTACTTCATTTGGGAATTTTGGACAGAACTGGATGAAAGATTGTGAAACAAAAGAAGATCGGAAGAATCTTAAAGTTTCATCCAGAGGTCGTTAGCATTTCTGTTCAGTTTAGGTCTTTGACAAACTCTGCTCAATTTTACTATTCCGTTACGAGAGAGTTTCTCAAAAATTATTATTTTACGATTCAAGTCCTTCCTTTTATTTCCTTTATTTAAACTACTCAGTATTACATTTGATTTTCTGGTCATTTGAAATGACATTAATTCCATCCAAAGGTGCATTTCATAGCTATAGATGTTTTAAAACGTGGGCCAACTGAACCCGTGCCTAAAGCCTCAACATCGGGGGAAGCTACGTCTCATTCTCAACTCACCCTCATTAAAGGGACACAGTAAGATTCAATTGACAAAAGGCGGTCAAAAAATCAAATTTAACTTTTTAGCCTCTCACAAAATTTGAAAACTGTAAGTTTAAAAAACGCAGAGTTGTGATAAATTTTACGTTCTTTTTTTTTACATTCCAATGGCAAATCAAAACATTAAACTGATTTATCTCAAAAAAATAAAATAACCAGTTTGCATTCAATTAAAATGCTAAGGTTGTTTTCTATTGTGCTAATACTTGGAATTTTTTTTTCACTTGTACATAGTACATGGAACAGAAGTTGGTATGCATTTTTCAATCACAGCAATACTTATATTTTAAAAAAGTAATTGAATTTAGAGTTTATACAACTTTTATTATACATTATTTGATGTACTTGTAAATCAGATTTAATATATATACGTCAATTTTTGTAGGAGGAGTAGCATTTTTAAAGCACTTCGTAAGTTTCAGGTTTTTTCCTTAAAAAATAAAATGTTTAGCATTTTATGAAATTTTGACCACAAAATCTGCTTAACATCATACATACACATGGGAAACAACCAAAAAAAATTATGAAAATAATTAAATTAAGAAAATTTTGTGTGAATCGTACCATGTCCTCTTAAGAATATTTTGAAATACATACCAACTGGCAACAGTGGTAACACATCATTATTATGTCATGTGCGTGTCTAGGCCTAGGGGGACCGCGGTAGTCTAGTGGTCACGAGCTTGTGGATAGCATGCTATAAGTTCGAGCCTAATGTTATTTAACACCCGCATTATAGAAGGACTAAAGCATTTAAATCTGTCGTGGTTAAAAATCCTCATGTTGGTGGGGTGTGGAGGTTTGTAGTGGGAAGTGCTAGCTCAGGTTTCGTCATCATCATTTGATCATAATTCAGAATTACTAGGTCTCCAATACCCCATGTAGTGTTTTACACTGCGACGTTAATAAACACCTGCAAGCTATGCCCACCCCAATACATCCTCATTTATCATTTGGTTGAAAAATGGCCGTTGGTGAGTCGATATGTGACTAAATTTGTAAGATTGTAAGTTACGCACATTTATATGTTACGGGTTGTTGTTTGTTCGAGTATTTGCAATATGTTTTCTACTGAAAAGAGGGTCAGATATGACACCTACTTTGGCATGAAGGTTATAAAGAATTTAGGTCCCTTCTTCCCTTTGGCCCGGCTATAGGTATGGAAGGAACTAATTGATCATACGACATGATGAGCCTCAATTATTTTATTTATCACTTTACTGAACTCAGACACAAACAACACTTAAACAAGATAATTCTAATCAGTAATAGAACGGGAGAGACACGTTGGGGAAAATATATTTAATCATTCAGCTCTACCTTTAAGATAATATTATGCAGAGCTTACGTATTTAATGACCACCCTATTAGTTTAACTTTGTAAGCATCGACTTGATTTAAGATCACAGTACCTGAACTCTTGCATTCTTCTACTTTGTTTACGTTGACTTTAACACCTCCCGCTAGTGTTAATCAAATCACTTTCTTAATATTCCGACATCTTACTTTGATTACGTATACGTTTCACTGCCAATTTACTTCACTTCTAACCTTTTCACAATTCACACTATTTCTCAACCTCGCGAATAAAGAATATATATATGGGAATTTCCACATAGACGGCACTCTAGAGGGCGCTGGCGACGCGAGCCAGCAGCGAGCGAACTAACCAGAGAGGAGCGAGCGAGCGGTCTCGACGAGGAGGTCGAAGAGCCAACGCTGCTGAAAAGGAAAGCAACCGGGATCCAACTGGCCGTGTAGGGACCAAGTGGCCCGATGCTGGAAGTATAGTCACGTGAAGGTGACACATCCCCTCACCTGAATTCCATACGCCATTGTGAACTATATAAGAACGTTGTCACCATTGTGAACTGTGGTATGATAAATGTGAAGAGACTAAGAAACTATTGTTGAGAGCAAGAAGATTGTTTAAATGTTATTAATCATATATCTGTGTAGTAGTGTGTAGTCCTGTAACAAATGTCCACATTATACGTTAGTCTTAGTCAAAAGCAGTGTCGTCAATAAATATCCCTAGAACTCCGTGTCATAACACCATATATATATATGAAATAGATGATTGTTGAAAGGTATTCTTTATATAATACTATTATTTACGATTGATGTTTGCTTTGGCTGAATTGAAGACATCTTGATTAATTAAATTTGTTTATTATATTTGACAATAATGCATGACAAACATTTACACTGCAGCCTCATTCCGAGAAGCGAAAGAAATTGGTTCCTTAGAAAATGATCTGGTGGCCATGATTAGAAATCCTCTCAGACGGCTTTACTAGTGGTCTGAAGGATGCAGTAATAGATCAGTAACAATGGGTTACATATAGTATAATAAACTTAAGCATATAGCTTCTGCCTTCAGAAGATGCTGTGAAAAAATTAGAGTATGAAGGACGGTATAATCCGTCACAAGGTAAAGACAAGAAGTTAAGACTTAATTATTCATAGAAAATTGTTGCTTCAAGAAGTTGAATAATAAAATGTTTAAAATAAGGCTGGAAAGCAATGTGTGCATATGAAGAAAGATAAATTATACAGATGTTCAAAAAATTAAGGGCAATACATTACAGATTTTTAATCAGAAAAGTATCAAATAATAGTTCATTTTAGAACTATATTTTTACTAAATATAAATTTTTGACATATATGTATGGACCAAAAAATAGCCTCGTTTTTAATAAATGTTTTCTTTCGATTCATGTTGCAAGAAACATTGAATTTTAATGCATTTTTACGCAAAAATGGCAAAAATATTAACATTTTAAAATAAAGACATTCATCAGCTATGTATGAAAATATTAAAATTCATGTAGATTTAGTCGAATTTATTCCTAACATTTTGAAACGAAATCCGAGAAATTTAAATTTAGTTTTACATTACGCATTCATTTTTGTAAAACTAATTTTAGATTCAATATCGAATACTCATCGTCATGACAAAAAAATAAGTTCAGCTCAAAATATTTTAACAAAAGAATGTCGACTTCAGACTTTTTATATATTTAAAATTTCCCATAGGTATTTCTCATTCTTAAAACAGACTATTGTTATCCGTTTGAAAGTTTTATGTGAGTTTCATTTATGTATATGAAAAACCACATTGGGGTTAATTAACCATGAAATACCTTTTATTTATTATTTAAGTACAATTAGATTCATGTCGCTTTCATATTTATGCTTTTCCAGTTATTTAAAAAATTCCGAATATTTTTACATCAAAATTTAATCTTTTACAAAATATATACATACTGTTAAACACATCAGGCAATTAATTATAATCATTATCAACATTCTGTTTTACTTAAAATAACATTTAAAGCAGCTTACCCAATAGTGGCATAAGTTGGTTATTAGATACACCATTAAACAAATGGGCAAGAATTACAGTAAGTATGTAGCAAAATAAATTTGTAACCATTAATTTTAAGCGTTTATGAAATACGTATTTCCATGTTGTACAAGCATTTCTAAGTTAATAAATTATAGTCGACTGTTTTTTATCTCCATTTTTATGTAAATATGAATAAATTTTGGTGTTCTATGTATATAAAAATGATAAAAGTGTGCATATAGTTTAAAGTATTTTTAAAATGTTAACATTTTATGCAAAAATAAGAATGATTCAATTTTTACTCAAACATAAATTTTTAGAAGTTTTTAAATTCTTATTTGATAATACTTTAAGTCTGAAGTTTTTGTAGAGTATAAAGTTACAATAAATTTTAAACATTCATTTTTTGAATAAGGAATATTACTGAAAAATTATTTACAGCAGAACATTAGAAAAATGAACTAGCAGATAAAAGTTACGTTAACACTAAAGCGTCTGGGATTTCGAATTACCCTTAAACGTCCACCGGTGTCACTTTAACACCGCGACGTAAAATATATAAAATAATTGTTTTAACTAAATAATTGCAGGACTAATGATCAGTAGGGTTTAATTTTAAGACTTTTTATTATTATTTCATGTAATTAACATACTTTATGACCCTTTATATCATCAGAAACTGACGTTTCCATTATGTTTCGCGAAGCTTGTTGGACCACTGCTTTGTCGCAAAACATTTCGAGTCACAATTCGGCCAGGAACATTGCTATTATGCGGTCTCCATTCTGTGCCATCTCTAGCAATATATATATATCAGGATTTACTGGAATATAATCAATTATATCTGTTTTTTATTCAGATTCTTCGCAGTCATTTTCACTCAATCTTATGTCTTCATTGGAGTCTAAATTAGAGCAAGACAGATCACCACCAAACTGATTCTTTCTCAGAAATCTCTCGCAATAAATTAGTAATTTCATCTGGGCTAGGACCTTTTTTTACGAGCCATCGTTTCAAGGTGTCTGCTTTGATCGAAGTTTGAAAATCGAATGATCTTTTATTTATTTTTTTAAAAAAATTATGAGCAGATAGCCAAATGCTACGTAACAAAGCACTTAGACACAACAATTCTAGGAAAATATGATTCGTTTCCACGGTTAATTCAATAACACTGCATTCAAGCTCAAATAAATGTGTGATAGTACTTAGGAAAGTTTGTTTTACTAATAGTAATGATAAACGACAGCTATAAACTCGACATCACTCGCGTGAAAAAAATGACCTTAAGTTCTAGCGCAGGGTTTGTCATACTCAAGGATGTTTACATTGTGTTTTTACCACAAAATTTGTATACGAAATTTAAAAAGGAAGAAGAGTAGGAAATATATATACAACATGCTTATTACATTTTTCGCACATAAATTTAGCTTTTCTACTCGTTTTATAAGGACATTCAGTGCATTGTTTATACACTCCTTTATTCTCGTCGTGAGTAAATGCAATGTTTTCACTGGATTTTAATTTTTTTTTAAATCTGTATATTTTTCAAACTAAACATATATAAGTAAACTTCTCCATTTTTAAATTTAGAAATTTTGGCATTTCTTTTTTATTTTCTCTTATTTTGTTCTAGAAAAACTTTTTTTTTCAAAAGTTCATCTGAAAGTGGATAGCATGTGTATCAGTTGTCTCCTTTAAAATTACGTTCTTCTCAAATAATTTTGTGTCTCTACATATAAAACATTTATTTTCAACAGTGTCTCCTTTTTCTAAATCTCAATCCATTTCAGTGGAGGAATCATACCTACTGTTATACCCCTCATCATAACCGCGAAGAGAATTTTTTCATCCGAAAATACTGTTATACAATATATATTAAATACTGTATCTATTAAATTAATTAAATATAAAATTTCTTCATCATAACTACATTAATACGCCACAGCATAATGAAAATTTAAAGCGTGCTCACGCATTTAGAACTTTAACGGCGATTCACGCGCAGGGTATGACATACCCGAAGAGGCGATAAACAAAAATACATATTTAGAATTAGGCTGCAAGCTAAAGCCCCTAAAAGGATATGAACTTAAAGCCAGCTACACGAGCAACTATCCATTTTCCAAAAAAAGGTTTAGAAGGTGCGTTGAAAAAAAGTTAGATGGTGGGTATGACACACCCTGCACGAGAAATGCCGGTTTAATAGTAATAAATTGCCTTGTTGTCGAAATGACGCCAGCGGACTTTCCACGTATATTTAACTGTACAATTTCTCCTAATTAATATAGAACCACAAAATTTTACTGTGTAATTACCATAGAAAACAATTAAAAGTCATGAAAATTTTTCGAATCCCCTGTAAAAATGTGTGAAGGAGAACAAATGGAACAGACTCCAGTGTCAAATTGACACCGATGGATGTTTTAGTGTTAATGTCAATTTTTTTACGATACAAACATCATCAGAATGTTTTGTAGTTCTCTTAGTGTTGCGAAAAAATTGAAAAATGCTTAAATTATCATGCAAATAATAATTTCAATAAATTAATAAAACTAATGATATTCGTTTAAATTAATAACGAATGACAACTAATTTTATATCTCTTTTGATATATCCGTACTTTAACTGATGAAAATTTCCTCTTAAACTTTTTTGTGAGATGTATTATTTGAAAAATATTAATTTATCTTTTGCTTCTTATTACATGTATCCGGAAATAATACAAGTATCACAGAATTATGTTTTAGAATTATGGATTGATTGTATGGTTGTAGAAACTGAACACATAAACCGAAAATTGACAGGCGTGTCTCTGTTTCACCCAGGCTGAAATCTCCTTTTTATAGAAATTCATTAAATATGCATGCTCACGATTTGTCTTTACATAATAAAAAATAAATAGAATTTTGACAATCTTATGCCAGCTTAGTTCCAATTAAAAGTCTCAGAAATATATCAGAACTCTCCAGAACATTTATTTTTAAAAATGCATGTCATTATTTGTATAAGTGATGTACTTTTAAAATAAATAAGTTAAAAAATAACTTTTATATTAGCAATTAAAATTGAAATAATTGTACATATTTTAGATATATGAATCTGTAAAGGAAAATATTTGCGAAATTGTTCGTATTTTAATTTGGAGTCCTAGAGATAAAATATAAACAAAATCTAAAACTGCACGTAAGTGTTTGATAACATATTGTATATATAGAACCGATTTTCTTTGCTATACTTTTAATTTCATTTATATTAACTGAATTTCTTTCTGGATTAAAATCAAATGAGATCAGGATCATTCTTCAACAACGAAATAAAATGAAAGCAGTTTAATGCAGAAATGTGGTTTAAATTAAAGTATTTTGCTTAATACATTCATTTATATGACCATTTAATATAAGATACACTATTTCTTTTTCTTTTAAGTAGATTAGAGTTAATTTTGTGGAAGTAAATATACTATGTATAACCTAAAACGCTAAAATGTTAAAATAGCGCGATTTCATACTTTCGCTCAAAATGCTGCTTAACTTTATAAATAAGCGAAAAATATATATTAAAACCCTCATACAGTTTAGAACGAAAAGGAGAATTAGTTAATTAGAAGGTCGATCCACATAATTAGGAAATTAACCCACATAATAATTAATACGTCTTCGTATATAATTTACTAAATATCCGGAGTAGCCAGTAGAAATACGTATCTTTCACAAGAATTCTAACATATTTTAACGTACTCTTTCTCATACACGGCATCGGTATCAAAAAATTTGTATTTTATTCTGAAAAAACTTTTCACCATCTGCATACATAAATAGAAATTCGTTTTCCTTTTCGAAGAAATTTCAGAAATTTATATATATCTGGATATGGGAACAGATAATTTGATTTTGAATGTATATCTGTATTTTTACTCGGTTACTCCATGTAAAATTTTACTGATACTATTTACCCAGAAGCACAAACTTGATTTGATTGTGCAGAAGTCCACTTGCGTCTCAAGAAAGTCTAGCACATTTCCTTCCTTAAAACCAACTTTTAGTAAATATTGTATATGCAGTCCGAGGCTAAAATATCAATATGATGATCATCTTGCCACGGCAAAGCATTCAAGCAAAAAATAGCTCTGAAAACGTAAAAAAGGATCCACATACATTTTTCTCGTGTGCTATTCCTTCATTGCTACCCGAACCGTTTACTTTAACAAGTTCCCCTGCAGCACGTAGTTTCCAATTTGCTGGAAGGTTAAGGCTACATGAGTCAAATTCTTATCCTAAGGGCGAGAAAATATTTTCAAATATACGCATTTATATACTATAAATATTTCTAAAAATCGGGATTACTCGAATGTATTTTGGGGGCTGGAATTGGGATACTGTATACTCGTTTTTTTTCTTTGAAAGGGGGCCACCATTCTGGGGTTTAAAACCAACACAATGTATTGGCAAAAGCTACTTTGTACTTGTTTATGCTTTATGTAAGTGAAAAATATGTTTATTTCTGTAATACTGGTTAACTAAACATAAATATATGTGGATAGGTTGTATATACATGGGCATTAGCCTTTCATGCGTGATGTGAAGCACATATAAATATAATCCACATCAAGTGTAAATCATATATCACGCGTTGTGCGTTTTTGTGATAAAAAAATGATTGCATTATATTGAAATCTTTTACTGACACCCACAGGTGCGATTGAAAATATATTAAATTTTCATTCTTCATGTGTGAAATGAAATTATAATGTAGCCGTCAGTAGAATTTTTTTTTTCTTGTAATTTTGTCAGTAATTCAAAACATTTATTTCGGAGAAATTTACAAGATTACATTAAATTAGAGGAAAATTTTGTTTTTCGTAAGTTGACAGTTAAAAATGCTATATTTTTTAAAGTTTAAATTAGGATTTTAAGAAATGTATGTCAACAAAATAAACCTTTGTTGCCAAATTAAATTGGAATTTTCTTTAAAGCTTATATGGATGTTTTTCAACACTTATATGGATGTTTTTCAACTCTTATATGGATGTTTTTCAACTCTTATATGGATGTTTTTCAACTCTCATACGGATGTTTTTCAACTCTCATATGGATGTTTTTTTTTTTTTTTTCACTTTTTTTTTTCAACTCTCATATGGATGTTTTTCAACTCTCATCTGGATGTTTTCAACACTTATATGGATGTTTTTCAACTCTTATATGGATGTTTTTTCAACTCTTATATGGATGTTTTTCAACTCTTATATGGATGTTTTTCAACTCTTATATGGATGTTTTACAACTCTTATATGGATGTTTTTAACTCTTATATGGATGTTTTCAACTCTTATATGGATGTTTTTCAACAATCGTGTGACAAATGGCCACTCAATATATTACTTTGCGGCTTTCTACACTTCTCTACAAGTTTATCATTTTTTGAGTGAATGGAAATTGATAATTTTGCTTATTAGACTAACACTATCGAAATTATTGAAGGCTACATTTACGGAATTACGACAAAGTCTGAAAAATAACACTGGCGATTAGTCGATAGTTTATTTTAGATTACTGTATGTCATTGTTGTAGAGATTTGTTTGAAAAGGAAATTGCATAAACTTTACTTTCCAATTTTGGCTCTATATATCTATGTAGATAAATCTTTTCTCAAAGAAATTGTTTTGCAATTATAATTCAGGATCATGTTAAATTTAAAATCACAATTTATACCTATGTTTATATAATACGAATTCGCATTAAAATATTTAAAAATAATTCATAGTAAAACTCTAAATTTATATCATTGACCTCTGTTCTCTAACTATGCATGAATAATATGAATTGAATTGTTTCAAATACATTTCCTACAGTGTAGACTATGAATCATATTAGTTGTTTGGTTTAGCAGGCTACAACAACCAGGATGCCGACTAGGCTTTCTTACCCAGGATCCAGGAAAATCTTAAGAGTTCTGTACTTTTTCTATTCCGGAAATCGCACGGGGCTTCAACTACCTATGAGATAGCTATTTTTGACTTCAGTGTAGATTTCAACCTCGGACATCGTTAGCTGACAATACTGTGGCAATTTGCGATCGTTCACCCCGGAGCTTCCTAGGTAAAGGAATGTCCTTTACCCCAACTGTGGGGTAAGATTGTATTATGAGAAAGAAAGATTAACGCTTACGTTGAATAGGTGAGAATTTTTCCAGCTGGCAGTGGGAAGGAGTATCTGTTCAGATCAGTGGCACATACAAGGGGGTTGTCCTAAAGGTCCGGACCCCCCCCCCCAAAGCCCTTGAGTTTTTTTGTGTTGAAAATCCTATATATATATATATAGCTTTGAATTTAATTAAGTACTTGAAATTAACAGTTTATTTCCTAATTATGAATTCGATAATTTATTTTTTACTGTTTTTTGTTAAAAAAATCGACAAAATCAGACGAATTATTTGGGTGTTGTCCTGAGGTATGATACGAGTTGGGGTCACTTTTGACCATGGACCCCCTTGGAAAATTTTTGTGTTCTCTACTGGTTTAGATCAATTCTTAATTATTTGTGTATCCAGCCTTGTTAGCAAGAAGTATTGGGCTCTTAAAGCAATCGCATTTCTTAGCCAACCAGCACTATCTGATCGAAGTTCCAAGATTTTGATTTATATGGATAACGTAAGTACTTATACTTAAAACTGTTATTTATTTAATCTTTATTTTGCTGCCGTATCGTTCATCACACAGCTTAGAACAAGGCTGAGTAATAAAAGTGTAAATTGCTTATGCTTTCTGAATTTCTATTTTAAAAATAAAAAATCCATTTATTATATATTTTTTGTATTTTTAGCTCATTATATAAATAAGTATTAATTTTGGAATTAATATGCGTATCCTTGTTTTATATAATTATTATTGATTTTATTTTTTAAAAAAACTTGTTTTCAAATTTTTTGAAATTCTGATGTATTTCCGTGAATTTTGGGAACTACAATTACCTTCCCCGGATTTCCCGGACATTCCCGAGAATGAAAAATTCCGAGAATTCAGAAACCCTAATGCCAACCCCTGTTTTATCCCCCCTCCCGTTTCTTACCTGTCGATGTTGAAATTAACATGTCTGTAAAGATAAGTTTAACTATATATTGTATTCATATATATATATATATATATACAATTATTCAAACGTTGAGGAAATATCACTTAAGAATCTATTTCAAAATTAATAATAAGTAGCACGTATTATTGTATGTGAATATATCAGGTTTCGAGGTTATGCAAAAAGAATTTAATGTATGTTTCCTTATAATTTTACATTTTCTCAAAGACTGAATTGTTAACAATAGCCGCATTATGCTTTATGTAAATAATATTTAAACTGGTATTTCGAATGAAATTTATTGAACTACTAATGCATTTTGCAAATACAATTAATTCTAAATGCTAGACAAAAAAAAAATCTGAAATTTCTAGGCAAATTTCATTTAGGATAGATATTTACCAATGTAGAGAGAAAACGCTATGAAAATAATGAGGTGAATAATGCGTTGTTTATTTTACATTTAAATATAACAGCTCAGGATTAAACAACCACATATCTCCTTTGATATATTACAAATACATTGGGGTTGACTAGCTACGAGATAAAGATAGCCACTACGTTATCTATTCGTAAAGCATAGGCACGGGATAAGAATAGCGTGAATATCCTAACAAGATATGTTGATACATTTTATAATATATCAAGATATTCAAATGATAAAATATAATGAAATGATTGTGGTTTAGATGAATTAAGTTATACTTTAACAATATTTGCGCATTTTATAATTTTCTATTAAATGTTTGAAAATTAATATATATTTAATGAACTTTTCCTCCACATTTAACTGATATGCCATTTATTGGAACTGAAATTGTACTTACGTTTGAACAATTTTACATAAACGAAAACTTTTAAAATTTGTTATGTCTTGTCAAATATTTTCTCAAAACTTCGCTAAGATAACGCTATACTTTTAGACGCATAAATGTTGAAAATTTTATTATATGTAAATAAATATATTTCCATCATGCAAAAAAATTTTACAAAAGCAAGTTTAAATTACTTAGTAATTTCAAATAACAATATTGTAATATTTTTCTTAAGATAAAGATTAGAAAGTGGCATTGTTCGTATTAAATTGTATATTGAACATACATTTGAAAATACTACTAAATTCGGCAATTTTTGCTGATTTCATATAAAATTTTGAAATGAAAATGCTAATCTGTCAAAAATTACAAATGCATGAAAAAGCTTTTTGGAAATTTATTTTTAACAAAATTGAAGCATTTTAATAAAATTGGTAAAAACTTCGAAATATATATTGAAATAGACAAGCATATTTATTTATCTTTCTTGTCGGATTTATAATCACTTAAAAAATGTAACAACAAATAAGATTGTATAAATAATTTATCTTACTCAGATACATTTTATATTTTTTGAAACATATAATTCTTATATGCTTTAAAAGAGAAACTTCAGGCTAAAATAAAAGGTACAATATTTACATTAAGAAGGAAAGTACCAGACTGCAGTTTCGAATACATTAACATTACAAATTTTTATTTCCTATTTCTTGAAATGTACACATTTGTAACATTCTAATATCCATTTCAATATAGTATCATCTCAAAAATTTATAATCTTAAGTTTCCTAGCTGCGAATCTCTAAATTTAAACAGAAAATTATTATATGATTGTTTTGTGTTCCATTATCAAATGGCATACTTTCAATTCAATTGTGAACTGCGTATCTGTTTAATAAAAAGGACTTAAAAAGCTTAAAAAATACAATCAGAACTTAAATTATGCAACTCCTATTATTTCATAACTAAATGTGTCAATCATTTTAACACATACTGAGCATTTAATTGGATAAACATTCAAAACATTTTACATGAGAGACATTTAAATTAAATAATAGATCAAATAAAATTATTATACAAAATAGAACCTGCAAGCAGCAACCAAATAAGTTAGGGAACTGCAATCATTTGCCATTAACTATTTAATTATATTTTAAGCTAAATTCAACTAATAGCTATAGTAGTAATTGGAGAGAGTCTACTCTATAAAGAAATGCTTTAAAACTGTTTTTTAAAACACCGTTAAATTATAGGATAGAAAATGCAGTTCACTGAAGGGTTTTTTTTTTTGCACATTTGTATGAAAAAAAACTTTAAAATAAATTGAGCTTCTCTGAAGAAGTAAAATTTGTAGAACAATTTAAATTTTTTTTAATAATAATTTTATATTTATAAATAAAAAAAATAACCCGTTGTACTAATATAAAAATTAGTATTCTGATATGTTGTATCAAAATCATAACCTTATATATGTACAGTTTAAAACAATCTCGAACATATTTTTGTCTACTTTATTTAAAATTAAACGCTTATATGTTTTTTTTAAAAATAATATAACTTTAAACAGTTTAAATGTTGAAATAAGATATGATTTGTTGAGAAATATGCAAGAATTAACAAGAATATGGTAACAGATTTACTTGAAATATTAAATGTTTTATTAAAACAATTTTCAATTTCGCGGGAACTATGCTTTACCTATTAAACTATGACCAAGAACATTTCTAAAACAAGAATTAAAAACATGTATATCACTTGATAGTGCTCTAGAAATTTTGCATATTAGCTTTAACATTTCTTCTGGGTTATTTTGCATCCTAAAGATTTATAAGTAAATCTAAATAACACTTGAACAAACTTATCATTTTGTTAAAAGGCGAGTCCAACAGAAAAAGTATGCTTTTCCCAGGATTTTCTCAAAGTATGTAGAACAGTATAAAATAAGATTAGAAAACAAATTAAATTTCCAGAGTCTGGGAAACAGTACTAAAATTCTTTAACAGAGAAAAATGAACCCTTCTCTCGTAAAAACAAGTCCGCGCTCAAACACCACGTAAACAAAGTATATTTTTTATCAAAATACATAGCTTACTGGGTTTTTCCAGGTAAGCTGCAATACAAAAATTCCTCTTTCATCCTTTCTTTTCTCTTCATAACTTAACGGTGAGCTATTACACGTGGAAAGGAAGCTTTTGTTACTTGTAGCAGCAACAACGAAATCCAACGTCAGGGGCAGAACACCAGATTGCTTCGTCTCCTCACGAAGGAAGTGAAGCTCAAAATGTGCTACCCGAGATGCTTTTTGGAGTATACTAACCCCCTCTTTCCCTCCCTTTAACTTTTTTTTTCTTCCTTTTACTTTTGGTTTATGTATACCCCTTTTTTTGTTGCCTGATACCAACATGTTATCCTCCACTCTGTCATCTGCAAATGCACTTGGATCAAGATTGCAGTCAGACGGATAATCCAGAAAGAAAAGAAGTAAAGAAAAAAAAAGAAATTGGCTAGGAAAGGTATAGCATGTGAAATGAAATTCTGTTAGAGAAATTATCGAATTTCTTTAACATAGAGATTTAAAGTTGTAAAAACATTTTAAACATTGTAACAAATCGTATACGGGGAGCATTATTCAATCCATGTATTGTAATAAAGATACTAATTCACTGTTGTACCTTATTTTCGCTACTTTTTAATAGCTTATTACAGAGCTTCTCAAACTTTCAATATATGCGACCCAATTCTCAATCATAATTTAAGATCGTTACAATAAGAATGTATTGAATGCTATAATAATGTACTTTGATTCTAAAGCTATAAAACGACCTTAATTATATACCGTACAAATTATCAAGATAAGTATTGAATTTGGTTTATGTTACTTTTAAGAAATAGTTATTTTAAGTAAGTTTAATTTTAATACGATAAGTATTTTAATTATTTTCTTTCTAATTTTTAAGTTGAAACTTATTGCAAAATAATTTTTAATTGAAGAAGCTACTATGGTTGCCAGGAGCCTTGTTGTAGAGCTCAATACAACTGTGAAGAATCAATCTTCATAGATTTCACGTCAAGAGATGAAATCTAAAGGCAACTTAGTAATAAACCACTCTGAATTTTGGGCAGGGGTGGATGATGAGTTTTCTGCACTGAAAACTAAAGTATTTAGTATACGTTTTCCACTTCCCCAACACTAATAATTATTAAACTTAATTATAAAAATCTTATTTTAGTTTTGATAATTTAATTATCAAATACATTAGTTACCTTTCTGATACCTTTATAAGAATATTGTATCAGTTCAAATTTGGTATTTCATTTTTTATTATGCCAGAATGTATTTTGTTTTGCATCCTTTATGTATATTAATAATTTTTTAAAATAATCTTTTATTTCCGACTTTTCAATAATTTCGCCCCCCCGTATAATTATCACTCCCCCTGGAGGGGGAGGGGCACCCACAGTTGGAGAACTACTGGCTTATAAGAATAGTATAGGTATATTATTTTACAAAGCTATTTATTTTTAAAAAATATTTCTAAGTACATTGAGAATACATATAATAATATTCAATATATATAAATATTTAGAGAACTAAATTTTAACTCGCATTTTAAACTTAAGCATTTTTAAATATACATACATGGCAAAATTTAAAATTTGATCTCATGAAGTGAAAAATTTTATATTCTAAGAATGGTTGTTTCCCATGAAAAAGAGATAGAAGATTTATATATTTATGATAGCAAACGTTTATTATGATAGCGTTTTATTATTTCACAATACTTCTCTAAGCTATAATAGAGCTTTTCAAAGTTATTTTTAAAAGATGTTTCTTAGTATGTCATAGCATCATTGATTATAAGACGGAGCATTTGTCTTCCTCTTTTATGTCATGACAATTTTTTTTCGGAAGTTTGTGGAAATATTTCAATTGGTATAAAATAATTTTTTATATTTGTTAAGATTTATTTAAAGGGTCCGTTAGTTATAGTCAAACTTATTTGCGTTTATAAAAATTTAAATTAATACACAAGCTCACCCAAACATAACAAAAAGTGTTTAAGAATATTTATACCATTAAGAGTACATTCTTTTGTTCTAATTGAAATCAAAAGTTATGAGTTTGTTTCATGAAATCAATTAAGCCGTCATTTTATATCATCTTTTATTGTAAAAAGTATTCGAATGCAAATATATAAAACACGTGATCAATTTTGCAGCTATGTCTATAATAATCTATACCTCACTGATCACTCAGGTTATAAGCATAGAAGTTTTAGGTAAAATTTCTTCTGAAACCTTCAGTCTCCTACAACAAACTTTTTCTATCGTTTGTGTATTAATTTACTTGTACCAACGATAAATTCTCACTATCATTCTAATTTCTCGCCGATGTTTCTTAGAGCTTTATTTTTCGACAATAACCACATTCAACTGTTAAAGCATTATTTTCTTCTTACATAAAACTAGCTGGTATACCAGTTCTTCACATGGGCGAATTGACAAATTAAACAATACAGATTGAAGGATAAAGAGGTTTTTAATGAGTTAACGTTACGTGAATTGCAAATTAAACAAACAAAAAAAAGCTTTTTTTTCGTATTTCAGCTGAACAAAAAAAAAACCATATTTGTTAAATTTTAAGTTTGCAGAACAAAAAAGTGATCAAAAAGATTTTTTTATTAATAAAGCCCCATAACTCTCTTGTAGGTCGATTTTTGAAAACACCTTCCTAAGTTGTTCTGTGCTGAGAAAAAGTAACACATTGTTACAAATTTTGTGAAATGAACGTTTAAAATAATGTTAGTAATTTATTATTTTGATCTGTAGCACGTTAATATTACTTTCTGTTGTATTTATTTTATGTTAAAATTGTAATATTCTCAAGCAACGCCGTTCCATAACGGCGTTTCAATGGAAACATAGCGATATGTTGTCGATAGAGTCAAGTTGGCATCATTTTTGGCGACAATGTTGGAAACATAACAATTGAACGGTGCAGAAGTTGATATGCTGTAGTACCACCTGGTGGGGAGCTGCAACAAAGAGGATAGCACAAAAACCGTCTCCACAAAAAATACATATGCATGCCAATTTTCATACTGATCGCTTGAACCGTGTTGAAATGAAGCTAGATAGTATATACAAAAATCCATTTTTATATGTATAGATATTACTGGTTTAAATTATTGAATTTATTGGTACAGTTTCTGAGACACACCCACACGCATGATTTTTGAACAGTGGATTTTGAATTTCACTGAAGGTATTCGTGAAGTACAATAAAGGTCGATTTAGTGAGAGAATATTAACTTCGAACTGTTCAGCTACACGAGGGCTTTGGGCGATGGACATCGTAATTTTGAGCTATGGTCAAGTGACAATTATAAAGGTTGAACTGTATTCTAAGTTACCAAGTGGTATGGAATAGAAATTACAGATCACTTCGTTTGTTGATCTCATTACTTTTCGAAGGTTTGAAGTAACAAAGCCCTTCACCAATGAACCCAGTGAAGATATGTAATGAAGCTTTGCAACTGAATTAACAATTGAGGATTATTTTTCTTAAATGAATTAATGGCTAATCATTGATAGTTATTAGTAATATAGAGCCATTTGATTGTTCATATGGTACAAATATTTTTCAACAATTGTAATAGTTAAGATTTTCCTCACCAATAGATTTTCCTACAGTTTAGCATGTGAACGACACATATGTTTAATATATGATACTGACATTTTCCAAAATAGAAGGGGAGTATTGTATTGGTAGGTAATAGTATTTGCTATAGATAAATAGAAAGAAAGATATTCTCATGAATTTTTCATCAGTTTAAATTAACTTTTTATCCTACGCCCATCTTCGGCATCTCTGTCGTTAGTCGATGAGCAGCCCAATAAAATGATGACGAAGCGTAAAAAGAATTAAGATTTACCTCTGTAGAGTTGTCTACAAAAATCTTTAAGACAATAGGGCAGTGTCTGAGGTGGTCACCATCCATTTCACCCTGGTTGCATAGAGGGCAACAAGCCGAATCCTTTACTCCAATGCGATGTAAATGCCTCTGCAAATATCATGTCCAGTAAGTAAGCGAAAGCACACAACTCCAATAGATCGAAGCAGGGAACTGGGGACTCTACCACTCTTGTTAAGCAAGATATTCTATCTTTACCTACAGCTGCATTACCATACCCGGAGGTTCTATTAATTTGCAGTTTACTGTAAATGATTCTTTTGATGTTACGCAGAGGCAAATGAGAGTCAGGTTGAGACATGAGAGATCCCGCTTTAGCAAGCCTATTTGCTTTCTCATTTCCAGAAATGTTACAGTGGCTGGGAATCCACTGGAGGGCAATGCTTTCTCTAGACTTACCAAATGCAATTAAATTGAACTACAAAATAAGTTATTTTAATTAAAATAGCAATTTCATTGCTTTGCGTTAAAATGGTATACATGTATTTCATAGCAGAACCCAGTCTTTGTTTTTTATACATTTATCGAAACTACTGTTTGATAATATAGTTAAAAAGGTGAGCATATAATGTATTTTAATAACATTTAATATTGAAATATTAGAAAGGCTCGAGCCCAAATAATATAAAATGGATTTCGATAGGTTTTTTTTTCGATCAATAACAGCAAATCTTAAGATTCACAACCAGCTAAATCAAATACGTAAATCTAAGCCTAAATAAGTTTATTTCAATACACCTTAAAAATAATTAGTTTAAACATATAGTTCGAACTTTTTTTCCATTCTTTCATTTACTTTTCTTCCTTTACTTTCGAATTTCTTGTTGCCATCTGTATTATCCCATTATGCGTTATTCTTTAAATTTCTCTTTGCCCTGTCAAGTCTCTGGATTCTTTGAAGAAAGGGGGGGGGGAAGAAATTCGCTAAAATTCATTTTCTAATCCAGTTGCACAACACTCCGCGAATGAAAACGAAATACGATTAGGGAACTTCATTCTTCTTCGGATTACATTCATTTTTTCCCTGTATTTTATTTTTCCCTCACTACTTTTATCAGCAGTCGAGGTCTCCATTGACCACCTAAGATGAGATAAATTCAGTTATTTTACTCATCGGGTTGCATTAATGCTTTCCCTGTTCACTTGTAATAGTTGCTTTTCCGACCATGACAAAATAACGAGATTAGATAAATATGATTCCACTTTTGAAATGGGCATTGGATTTTTTTATGGTTTATTTTGCACGGCTTTAATCATTTGTGACCTTAAAAATCAAGGGAAATAGAACTAGAAGCAATATTTATTTTTAAACTACACAGTTTTTTTTGTTGTTTATTTCTATTTAAAATGTTAAATGAACATTTTGTTTATTTATATTATTTTAAGATTGGAAATATAAGTAAAAATTAAAAAAAATAAAATTATTGATGAAAAATTCTTTTTTCAAAAAGCATGGATGAAAATATATGATTAAATTGATGACAATTCCTTTGAACTGTTTTAATAATAAGATGCATACTAATATAGAAATTGTGCTAATTTATTAAAAATATACTTTGGTTATATAAAAGATTTTATTATTTTTTGATGTTTAGTTTCAGGTTAGAGCTCTTATAAAATTTCTTATTGTCTCAAGTTTTAAAATCAATTAGAAGCGTTTCAAAACGGAGTTTCTTTTTTTAATCATTAATTGAATTAGTAGTAAGTTAAGCAAACTATATTGTCATTACTTTTGTGGGATTTTTCTTCAATACTTTTTTGATTTTGTTACAAAGCATATTAACACAGTTTTATTGTCTTAATATTCACAGATATATAATACACATGCGAGATATAATACAATCAGCAGTTATACTGTAGATTTTGACACATAATTTGTACTAATTTTTTTAAAAAAGATATGGACTATAAAAAGATTTCATTTTTTACTTAAATGATTAGTTATAAATTAAATCGATGAAATTTTCCATCGTTTTAATTTTAAAATCAGTTAGAAATTTTTCAAAACAGAACTTGCGTTTTTAATTTTTAGTAGAAATCTAATTAAATCCATGGAAAAAATATTGGCTAAGCCAAAGTAATGTTTTTTGGGATTGTATTTTAATACTTTTTTGAAAAGGTAGTAGCTCTTGCTATGCTTTGTTGCATTTAATAATTATAGTCAAATAAAAATAAAAGCTTTGATAATTTAATTTAAAGGTTATCCATTAATCTTTGTATGCAATCACAATGCAGTTTACAACTACTGAAACCTTAAACTAAAATACTATTCACATAAAAAGTGTATAATTTAATTAAATATTAATATTAATAATTACAAGTTTTAATTTCTGTTATAGAAATAAATTAAAATATTTCCTCACTTTTACAAAAATGTTGCTACAGTTTTCCCTTTAAATTTAATTTGAATTTATTCTTTGAGTTTTATGTTCGCATACGATGCAGAAATTAATACAAAAAACAAATTCAAATTTAAGAACAAGCTAAGTCTATATATATTTCACTAATTAATCTTGTCTAAGTCTTGTGCTGCATGATTAAAGTATGTATTATTTAATTAAAATGCAATTCCCAAACCTCAGACTATGTAAATACAGTTTATGCAAAATTACTGAGTGATAAATTATAAATTGTTAAATTTCTATGTTAATTAACTGAAAACAATAGTTGTACCTGAATTGTAATAATGTATGATACGTGATAAACTTACTTGTAAAAAGATTACATGAATTTCATACAATTAAATTAAAATTTACAAAACTAAAAAATTAAACGGATAAAAAAATCATTTTCAATTTACTTGAATAAATAGAAAGAAT
This sequence comes from Trichonephila clavata, assembly GCA_019973975.1. NCBI lineage: Eukaryota > Metazoa > Arthropoda > Arachnida > Araneae > Nephilidae > Trichonephila > Trichonephila clavata. The sequence goes on along the minus strand of BMAO01014810.1, from coordinate 252,885 downwards.
GCGTTATTTCTAAGTATATTCCCAATGTGTGTTTTCTCAGGGTTTTATATTTTTTACTGTATTATGCAAATTAATTGCGACAAAGTAAAAAAAAACACAATTTTATCAATAAAAAATAATGTGCTTATTCGTACTATGCCAGTATATATACTGATAAATATATGTAGTATTATGAAATATGTCTTCTTTTAAGAAGCCCTGTGGCTGAGTGGTTGTGTATCACTCTTCTACGCAACATGTCCAGGGTTCAAATCCTTGCCTGGGCAAAGTCGACTCAGCATTTCACCCCTTCAGTGGGTCAATAAATGAGGACCAAGCTTGGGAACTGAACACTGGGGGACTCGCGTCAGACTGACCACTTGACCGAAACATGTGCACATAACCCCAGCGCTTAAGGTCACGTAAGCTGAGACAGGCACAGTAGGCTTTGGCCCTCATGGGCTGTTGTGCCACTGAGTTCAGTTCAGTAGGTTTTCTTTTCGCAGTTGAATAGAAAATATTCATTTTAGAAATTAGAAATTGTTTTTCCTTGGTTTTTTGTTCTTCGATCAGCCTTCAGAAGACTATGACGTATCATTGATTTACTAAAATCAAAATCAGCTTCAAATATATTTTTTCTAAAGTTTGAGTGTGTTGTCTTTGGATTAATTTTACTATTTTCTTAATGCATTTTCCTATATCTTGGAGTAGTTTTCCCTCACGCCCACATTTTCTCTTTTTGGAAGACAATAACCCAATTTTTTTTTGTAATGTTGTCAGAATTTTTAATACACTTTTATTTTGCCTACACTAGTAGTCTTCAAACTTTGCCGACTTGTGGAACACTTAAAAATGTTAGGTGTTTCCGGGAAACCCCATTCAATGGGGGGAGGGGAGCACCTTAGAAGAATACATCTCAAAATAATATTTAAAGTACATATAAACATGTTACAGCTACTTCAACTAAGACAAGTTAAGAAAAATACTGTATTTATTAAAAATGTTTAACGTAATATTAATGTAATTTACAGATTAGTTCATGCTCCAAGTGTCATCTGCCCATGCATTATATTTAGTAACTTGGATATGTGTTTGCATTTTTTCACGAAAACTATCAAAGTCTAGGTCTATTGAAGCAATCTATAGTCTCATTCTGGATAAATTTCTTTGTATATTTTGTTGCGGAATATATTGAGAATTATTTTTCACTTCAATACACTGTTCTGAAAGGCATTAGAATATTTATAGCTATGTGAGAAACTTCTGTGTGTTCTGCAAATTTGCAGCATAAAATTCAGGTGCTATTCTCCTGTTTAAATAAGTTGTATTTTTTTATTGAGAAACCTGATTTATCCATACATGCTTGATTTTATCATCAATAATATGTTATTTTACGGGATCCGTTTTTTTTTAAATGTTCTTTTTTATTTTTGAACAAATGGAAAACAATTTAATTTTTAATTCTGAACACTGTCGTCTAAATCCAATTCATTCCATTCTAATGAGTTTTTCATGAAATTGCACTAACAAGTATCAAATCGTTTTGTGGAACCCAGGATCCTACTCAAATGTGTACTCTCAATCTAGTAGTTCATAGAAAAATGAACATAGAAAAAAACGTTTTAATATTCTTTTATTATAATATAATAAAATGTTCAGAAAATTACTAAGAAAGAGGTTGTCCGGTGCCGAATTTATTTTTTAAGTCTTCTTCTAACCTCCCACCCCCCTCCCGGAGACGTTTGGGAATACATTGCTTTAGATACTTGTGTTCATAGAAATTCCACCGAGAACTCGAAACTATTTTACATGATATTTATAGTTTCCTTTTCGAATTTTCATTGTGACTCCTGGAACCCCTATGTATGCCACTTAGAAATCCCAGGGTTCCATGAAGCAAGCTTTGAAAAGAACTAGCCTACACCAACTGTAGAGACACTATCTCACACTATTAAGAAAGTGTGATCTTTCAGAAAAATAATCTTTGTTTTCTTCCTCGGAGTAATGACCATTTCTTAAATATGCGAAAGTAAGATGTACTACACGAAACGCAAAAACTAGTATCACCTGTTAAACTCAGAGGCTCATAAATTTGGCTAAGCTATTCAAACTGCTTTGAAAGCATTCAAAATTAAACAGCTGTACCACCTCAAAATAGATAAAACCAGTTAAAAAATGCAATTTTAGGAAATTTATTGTGGTTCACAAACAATTTAATGGTCCCAAATATATTTATATATCATTTTCCCAGTATAGTACCATGAAAAATTAGCCGCAGCTTCGGACAAAGGACATATAAAATTTCGATCGTTTACTTATCATTCTTCTCGCTTTTATTTTTTCAAAATATCAATAATACTGTTGTTAATGCATTCCCAAATTACTTTTTTCTTATTTGCAACTTTTTTAATTACTTTGTATTTGCTAACAATGCAATCAAAGAAGTAATTTTTATAAATATGCATGCCAATTCAGTTCGGAAATGTTTTCAAAATACCTTAAAAAAGTGTTCAATACATACACTGGTGTCCAAAATTTAAGCATAAATCGTAAAGTGCGAAAAGCATGGAGTAAATATTCGTAAATTTATTCCAAATTTCTTGAGGATATTAACTGGGTGAAGAAAAAACATTGGGTTTATGCAAAACTTTACAGTCGACTACTTCCTGAGTGAAACAAAGGCGCATGTCGGAATGCGGAGAAACCGATTCACGCAGCATAGGCAGTTCAGACAAGTTTCGTGCAACTGCTGTGCTAAGGAACGTTGTTAATTATCAAACAAGGTGAATGATGGCACAAAGACGCCAATTGGACATTTTTATAAAAGGAAGAATTGTTGGAATGCTGGAATACACACGATCACAAACTAAAGTGTCTTGAATTCTGAACGTGGACCAGTCTGTGATCTCAAGTTTGTGGCAGAGGTTTCAATGAACAGGAGATGTTACCCGACAACCAGTATCAGGTCGACCATGAGTCATTACCCTTCGCCAAGACCGATATCTGGTAATAAGTGCACGACGTCAGAGAAGCAGTACTGCCAGAGCACTGGGTTTAGGCTCACAGTCGACACAGAAATACGAATTTCGAGACAAGCTGTTTACAGGAGACTCAATCATGCTGGTCTGTACGCCAGAAGACCAGTAGTTTGCATTCCCCTCACGTCTGCGCATAATCGGGCTCGTTTGAACTGGAGTTTGAAACATCAACATTGGAGTGTGGGAGAGTGGGCCATGTGATGTTCAGTGACGAGTCCCGGTTTAGTCTGAGTAGTGGTTCTCGGCGGGTAACGATATGGAGAGAACGTGGAACACGTTTTGAACCAAGAAACATAACGGAAAGACATCATTTTCCATCAAGGGGAGTAATGGTATAGGCAGGCATCATGATGGAGGGCCGCACAAACCTCCTTGTCTTTGACACGGGGTCTGTGACTGTCTAAATATACAGAAACGAAGTTCTTGAGCCTTATGTTCGCTTGTTTCGACGTGCTGTTGGTCCTGGCTTCATATTCATGGATGATCATGCGCCATGTCACCGAGCGGTGCTGATTTATGACTTTCTTGAAACGGAAAACATCCTGCGCGTGTCGTGGCCTGCAAACTCCCCTGATTTAAATCCTATCGAGTATGTATGGGATATGCTCGGGAGACAAATTGCAGGCCTTTCGCACCCACCAAACTCCGTTACAGAACTGAAGAGAACTCTCCAAGAAGCTTGGAACCCTTTGAGCCCGCAACTCATTCATCATCTCATAGCAAGTATGGTAAATCTCTGTGCAGCGTGCCAGGCTGTCAGAGGTGACCACACGCCTTATTAAACTGCAGCACCAGTATTTTATTTATTGTTTTCTTTCATTTTTCTTTAAAGTGTGAATCCTTGCTATACTCAGTTTTCTTTCAAACTGCTACTTTGGGTAATAAAATTAATTATTATCATTCTTTTGATTTGCTTCCTTATTTTATAACCATTTTATACTCGCATGTCACGTTTCCCGCCATTCTGATTTACAGTTCCTTTTATTCACATAATTATCAATTATGCTTAACTTTTGGACACTAGTGTATGTATATCTTAGAGTTATTTTTCCAACTTTTGTTTCAATACTAATTAAAGTAAAACTAAAAAGAATTCCATATAAAACAAATTTTATTTTTAAACAGATAAGAATCAGTTTGAATCTTTTTCAATAGTCTTGTCAAAGAATATATTTTCGCTATATCTGTCCACGAACTTGCTTAAAGCTTTTAATTGAGTAATACAATAGAACATATGAACGGAGCAATGGATATATTTAAATTTAATTTAGTAGTAAAAAATTAAGAGATTAAAAATTGACACACAATTCATTTCTGATATTTTCAAATAAATGCCATTAAAAATTTAGTTGTTTTAATTCCAATTTTTTTGGTTACATTTTTTCCAATCCAACATTTTTAAAACCTTTTCTTCCTGATGTTTCGTTTTCGTAAAGAATTTTATTTTATTAAAATTTATTATTACCACAAATGTTAAACAATCTTTACAAATAATCTGATTTATTTTTGTTGGACTTCAAAATAATTGAAGAACCGTTGCCCTCCAATCCTGTGTTATCATTGAAGGTTCGCCATCAAGATTTTATGAGTGATTATCATGTTCATCAAATTAAGATTTTTAAACTCAAATTATTAGAATAAATATTTTCGAACAATTTTGAAGAATGAAACTGTATATGCAGATTTCGAGAAAATACGTTATAACATAAAAATAGCTCAGAATGATCAACTAGACATATTAAAGGAAGAAACTTGAACTAAGCTAAAACACACGTTTCTTTCAATAAATCTTAAAAAAAATTATTATTTTCAAACTGTAGACTGAACATTACGTTTCATCATTTCATTGACTTTATACCTCCGTCTACTGCCCGAGTTTTTATCTCTTTTATACCATTATGCACTGGTCTTGAAATTTCTGTTTTTTTGTGTCTACATGATTCCAAGAAGGGAAAAAATCCCTGAAATCCATTTTCGAATCCAGTTGCACAACACTACATGAATGAGAACGAAATATGATGAGGGAACCTCATTCTTTTTCGGAGTACATTCTCATTTTCTTTCCTTTACTTAATTTTTCATCTCACAACTTTTATCTGCATTCGTATTCTCTACTGACCACCTAAAACTGGACAAATTCAGTTTTCTTGCTCTTGTACTCCCATTAATGTTGTCTTTTTTTGCTTGTAATAGTTGCTTTTTGGACTAAGTCAGAACAATGAGATTAGATATGCGAGTATATTACTCTTTTGAAAAGTACATTGGACTTTCTATTCTATCATGACTATAGTTATCTTAGGTATATAACTATTTTTTGTATATTTATATATATGTTCCAAGTTTTAGTTATTTGTGACTGTAAAAAATTGAAGAAAAGGAGCTAGAGGTAAACTATTTACAAACCCTTTATTTTTTTCCTATCACTTCTATTTAAACAACTGTCTTAAAACCTTTGATAATTTATTTTATTTTAAATGTTCGTATATCTTTCAAGATAAGATTCTTTTTAAATATAAAACGTTTTTTTTTAAGTTTTGCTCAGTGTATGTGGAGGAATTTAAATGGATTATTTTGAATTTTTGTTATGACTATGTTATAGAAACTTTCAACAACTTTAATAAAGTGTTATTGTAATGAAAATGTAAAATTATTTATTTGAGATTTATTGCTTGTTCAACTAAGTTAACCTTCTATTAGAGTCTATAATACAAATTATTGCTTAAATTTAACTTTTCTAAATCAATTATAATTGGCTAAAAATAAAACTAAGACGAATTATAGTTTTTAAATATTTAGTGTATATTAAATTCAATGCAATGTCAATTAAAAACCATAGAACTTAATCAGAGTCCAATAGCATTAAATTTTAAATGTTTTAATCCCAATATACTACTATGCAAAAGAGGGTCTGATACATATTTTTTGTTCATAATGTTCTAGAGTTGTAAATTATAGAAATAAGAGTATTATATTTATATTTTTTTTAAAGTTATCTGTTAATAAATGTCTCAGTTCTCCGGTAGAGTGATATATATTTCAATAAAGGCTGTCATGATAATAGAAAGTGTTTCAAATATTCTAGTGAACAAAAATATTTTCACAATTTTGTAAAACTCCTGCAATAATTTATCTTTCAATGCATTCACATTTAATTTTGTGTGATATTATAATTTCAATAATTATATATTCATATGATTTAAGCGGTAATACGATACTACTCGATTTTCTTGAGGAGATTCTGTCTGAATATATTTCCATAGCTAATTATGTCGTAAGATTTTCATAACATGATTAAACACATAACATTTAATTAAAATGCTGCCACCTAACACTAAACTATGTTAATATTCTGATTAGGTAAAATTACTAGGAACCAAATTATAATTAGTTAAAATTCTACAATAATAGTTTGAAAACGTTAGATAAATACATTATTACAACTTTAATGAAGTATAACTTATTCTATGAGAAGTTATGCCAACACACTTTTCACAGATTATATACAATTAAATTTTCTGTAATAGAAGAACACAAGAAAGGAGTTTTCCGAAAGGGACGAAATTATGTCTGCACAAACCTTATGATATAATATACTAATGATTATTTTTTTATGATCAATGTTTGAATAGCTGGAGCTCCATTTTATTGCAACGAAGCATCCGGATGTTGTATAAAGCAGACAGGACTCTAATGCGACAACAAACTAACCATGCGAATGTAGTTCCTTTGCCCCATGTGTGCTTCACCAATGCTTTGCAGACGCAAATAGTATTAGCAGATGCCCTTAAGGAAGAATGTGCAATTTTTTGTAACACACGAAAGATAGTCAAATCACAGGACCTCTCAACATTTAAATATAAGTGATGGCACCATTGATGTTGTGGGCAGGAATGAATTAAATGTCTGTATAAAGTACCATGAAAGTATTAGTCGACCAAGAGCATTGGAAGAACATAAAGTATGAATGATCTTCCGTTAAACGCTGAGGCTGCTTTATTAATGGTCTCACAGTAAAACTGGACAATAGTGATTACAGTCGCCATGGATAGAAGACTTAGGGGAAAGGGACTGAGGTCACACACGCACAGAGGTCTTTGCACCTACTGTCACCGTTAAAATTGCACTTCATGTGTTTGTGGTGGTGGTTGATATATTTGATTTGGAATCTCACGGACTGGTGTAGAATTCGATTTGCGATAAATTCTGCATCCAAATTAACCTTAGCAAAGACGTATCTGATGAAGCCCATAACAGCGATGGAACACTCAGTTGCGACTGTCATCCACCACAACTCATATTGAAAACAAAAAGTCTTTATAATAATTTTTACTTGTCCGTCAGATTTTCAGTTTAGTTAACAGCTTCTAATTAAAAGTAGGAAATCTTAATATAGACACATTAAGAAATGGAGCTCATAACAAAAAAGTAAGTCGTATACAAAAAAGCACAATTCTTTTTAAACTAACAAAAGACGTAACACATAACAATTCTGTGAAAAAAATGAAACACAGTACTTAAAATCCCGACAACCATGGGTTAGCGTGTATGAGGTGCTATTTCATTCGATAGCAGATCTTATTTTGTTGCCATCCGTGACACCTTTATAATGAAGGAAATTCCGAACTTCACAAATTTGTCCATTCTTTTACTGACTTCTGCACTTGCATTTTAACTAAATAATACCCAATCTAACAAACTACAACTTTATATTGTTCGGCTTCGAACTTCTCCAATATTTGTTTAAGAGACTCTATCACCTGATCTCTTCCCAATAAATCATCTTTGGACTCTAAGCCTGGATCGACAGATCTAATTCGCCAATCAGAGCATGGTGATTACTTTTTTCTACCAGCACCATGGTATCCTGGTATTGATATTCACACTTTGAAAACTTTCAGAAAATATTCTCTTATTTTATATATTCCTGATTTTTTTTAATATACCAACTACCAAGTATTGTACTGTCTCGATTCAAGAAACGACCATTTTAAGGCAGTCTTCAGCTATTGTTAAACATTAGGGGCCACATTCAGAATGTTTTCATATATATAAGTACCCAAACGTTAATATTGTATTCTGGCTTCACTATCCTGTAGAGAATCGCTTATTTTATCATACTACACAATATTATACGAGTTTACACATTTTTTCTTTTATAAAATGTGTTTCGCATTTATTTTCCTATACCGTAATGCTAAACGAGCAATCCCTTTACAAGTTAAAAGAAAAAGGTAATTATTTATGTAATATTTTGAAATTTTAAAAGCACTATATTATAAACAAATGCATAAGTAACAAAGTCATAAATGTTTTTAAAAATTGAGGCATTTTTTCTGTCCGAAAATATGTTCCGCGTCAAGTTTGTGCTCGTGTGTATACGGCAAAAACAGCCTTAACAAATTGATGAGCCAAATCATTTCCTAAAATATTTGAGTTTCCTTTTCATGTAAGGAGAACACATTTTGTTTGCAAATTAATTTTCAATTTTTTTAACTGAACTGAATTCAAAAGACTTTAATACAAAATAAAACATTTATTTTTGAACGTATATGTTAAAGTCTTGTTTTGTTCGAATACAGTTTTATATTCATTCCCCAAATATTTCTGCTCAATATTGGAAAAAAAATTTTGGATTTCTTTAAGTAACACAAATTATACGCAATCACGAAACAGTTATATCATTTTTTTAAAAATATTGAAGGAATTGGAAGAGTTCAATTTAATCTTATGATGTTTTGCTAATTCCAATCAATACATTATTTACATTTGTTCTAAATAAAAAAAATTACAATTCATGTATTCTAATTTTCTTTTTGAGGTAAATACAAATTATGCTTTTTTTAATATTGGAAAATTTATTTGTTTAGTAAGTATTATAATCTTATTGATTATCCACAAATAAAGTTGTATAACGTCTGTTTGGAATAAATATAATTGAATTTGGAAGATAGCTCAGATTTTACTTATAAGTAAAACGTTAAAAGTTTAAATTATTTTAAAAATTTTAAAAATAAATATTAAAGGTTTAATTAATTTACAACTAACTATAGAGACGAAAAAACCCTCTTAACATTTTCAACTAGCCAAATTAAATAAAGAAATATGAGCTAAAATTAGTCGCATCTTTCAAATATACACCTAAAAAATAATAAATTTAAACTTGTAGACTTAACACTACTCGACCCCCTTCACTTTCAAATTCGTTGTTGTCGTCGTCTTTATTCCATTAGGCACTGTTCTTGAAATTTCCCTTTGTCTGTCGAAATTCTGGACCTTTTGAAGAAGCGGGGAAAAAAGGAAGAAATTTCGCTGAAATTCATTTTCTAATCCAGTTGCACAAGATTCCACGAATGAAAACGAAATACGATTTGGGAACTTCATTCTTCTTCGGATTATACTCATTTTCTTTTCTTTACTTAATTTTTCTCCTCACAAACTTTATTTGCATTCTCAATCTCCATTGACCACCTTAAAATGAGACAAATTCAGTTATTTTTCTCATCGCATCCCATGAATGTTGTCCTTTTTAACTTGCAATAGTTGCTTTTCGGACCATGACAGAATAATGAGTTTAAATAAATATGATTCCACTTTTAAAAGGGACATTGAGGTTTTTTTGGTTTATTTTCCATTTAGTCATTAGAGAAATAATATAAAAAAATTAAGTCAATTCCTACTTTGAATGGATGAATAGAAAGTATTTTATTAACGATTTAAAATTTGATCAAGATAATAATATATATATAGATAGATAGAGAGAGAGAGAGTGAACTAATAGTAGGAATTGAAAAAAGAGCATGATTCGTCTGCATTGTTGTAACAATACACACATGGTTTGGCATGCGGCCTCAAGGTTGTGGGTTTCTCACCTCTCGATTATAGTTTCTGTATAAATTATCGTGTAATTATATTACATAATGTTTTTTATTTTGTTACTTAGTTGAAAATTTTTTTATCGTTATATTCAAAGCAAAAACTTATTATGGATGTTAATGAATGCAAAACAATAATATACTACCAAATAAAATACATATATAGAAGTACCCAAGCGAGTGTAAACTATATCAAATACTTATAGGATAGAACAAAATTCTTGTACAAAAATTGTATGGCATTTGATGTATAAGGACTGAGAGATGCATCAAATTTTTTTGGGACTCAAATGTAAGGTATTGGAGAGTTGGGTATCAACTAAGGTGTCCTTCACGTCAATTGACCGAGGTTCAAAATTACGAGGTTCACCACCAATAGCCCAATAGCAGCATGAAAGTATGGCTTAATAAACAATCATTGCAACTTATGAATCTTACGACGATCCGTCATAAAATATGAGTTAGTGAAATTGTAAATAAATAAAAATAAGCCCTTTATACGACCCAAATAAAAACAGCATACACATCATGACCTTTATGTTACCTACAGCACATCATGTTATATAAGATTTGACTGTTTATGCTTTATGGAAAAGGTTTATAACCGCTTATTGAAAACAACTTTGAAAAATTCAATTCCGACTTACTGCAAAATGACTTATGTGTGTTAGTAGAATTAAAACTAAGTGGTGGACAGAGCAGCTTGTGTATTGTCAAGATATTTAACCAGAATATTAATTCAAACATCAAGAGTAAGCTTCAAAAATAATAAAACTTAGAGAAAAGAAAAATAGAAAATTTCTTCATGGAGCCCTGTCTGCATTATTTAGTACACAGGAAGGAAATAATACATTTTCTTCCATCTTTATGCTGAATGTAAATATTTATACCATATCTAAGTAAAATATCTGAGCTTATTGAAACATTCTCCAGTGACATGAAGGCATCTTTTCAGATAGCTTTACCTTAATTCTCTACTGATACCGTCAGTTCCTGATAGGAACTTGGCATCTCAGTTATTTATAAACCTCGAAAGCCCTTGGCGCCAGCTAAGAGAGGACGATGTCGCCAAAATAAGCATCGACTCTTCCCTATCGATCGTAACTTCTCGAATATCCTCCTAAGCTTCTTTTTTTCTCTCTGGGGTCAGCCTGTGTCCGGGTGTATTAGGACGAAAGAGAAGCGGCGAAAGGGGAGGGTGTAAGGAAGCTACAATTGTGAAACGCCTGAGTTAATGGAGGAAATACTAGATTATTAAATCAGAAGTTGTAGTGTTTTTTTTTGTATATTCGGTAATGCTTTTAAAGTCTCTTCGTTTTGGTTTTCATTGTATTGTATTTTGATTTTTATACTGAATGGTGAGTTAAGTTTTGGAATAGTTCCTAGGAAACTAAAATTTCAATAGCTACTTTGATAAGTTTTTCCTTGTTTAAGTTCTGCTTTACTTAGCAAAACTATTTTTGAAAACATACATTATATTGTTTCGAATTTGTAAATAAGAATAATTTGCATTAAACTATTTTTAATTTTTAAGCAGCTCTAATTAAATAAAAGAGGAAATATATACAGTCGACTCTCGATAATTCGAAGTTGAAGGGACCAATGAAAAACTTCGAATATCCAGTGTTCTAATTATCAAGAGTGTAGGAAAAAATTTCCAAAATTGAATAAGATAATTTTTTCCCCAACACATTTAAATTTGAAACTATAATAACACAGCAATTGTCCATATGTATAAAATTATTTTAAAGTACTTCTAAAAAGGACATATTATACGGTATAAATATTTTATAGAAAATAAAAGTCCTGTATTAAAAGAATACATTCATACACACGCAATTTCAACACAAATTCAATACGCGCATCACTTCTTCACAATAGAGGATCATCCTTTCTGAATTCTGAATACATATTTGCAAAGCCACGTGTTAAACGAAAGATATGGACGACTGACAGCAGATGTGGTTGATCTATTGTCCACGTAAAGGAATGAAAAAAATAAAAGTGTCTTTTCGCCTGAGGAACTGGAAACACGAAGAGGGGGATCAGACTAAGTTACAGGGGAGACACGCAGAGACAACACAACGCAAAACTTGTAAGTTCCAACCTGTTTATTACAGGACTGCACATGATAGTGAGTGTTCGTTTTATAAGATATATTCGAACTATAGCGTATTGTAGTCTGGCCAGTCACATATTTTACTTCGAAATATTGTGTACCAAAACGTATTGTTTTAGTTTGAAATATCAAGAGTTTTTCAAAGGACTAAGTATATATTTCAAATTATCGAGAGGTTCATATTATCGAAGGTTTGAACTATCGAGAGTCGACTGTATATAGAGATATCACACATCGATTCTTATCATTACTTTACTTATTTAAGGTAAATGACAATCCGAACAATATACTTAATATAGAAAATAGGACAAAAATATCAGTATTTTTCAGGAAAAAATGCTTTCATATGATAATGGGTTCTCACGTGGATTTCACTTAACCAACCTCTGGGGCAACTTTACTACACTATTTAATATAGTACACTGTCTTGAAAAAGAAATCGACATTTGAAAATACCATTGTCGTTACGTCGTGATGAATAAGAAAGAGGAGTATAAAACTAGGTGACATTATAAAAGCGCTACTGAAGCAGAGTAACTTGAAAATAAAAGAAACACAAAACGTCTGACTAAAACGGATTCTACTATGGGAAGCAAAGAAAATTATTTTTAATTTAATGTATGAAAATAGTTAAAAGCAGAAAGAACCACTGTTTAAATTATTAATTTTTGTAATTTAATTTCCATTAATTTTACGTCAGAGAACTTAAAAAACAGCCACTATTTCCACTGCAATATGATTCATTTTATTTTCAGAGAAACCCTTGTTTTAACTAATAGTAACACATGCAAACAACTCCTTTCAAAGATTGATAGTAACATTTTCTTCTAAATGCATAAATAATTAAAAATAGAATAATATGTAATTCAGGACGCAGAAAATAATCTGTGAAGTTTTATTTAAAATATATTATATGTGACCTCTTACTAATATAAGATACCTTTATATACGGATTTATATTGAATGTTCAAAACAATCAAAGGAATACTTTAATTTAAATGTAAAATTCATATACTTCAGTCTAAAATTTCTTAACACTTTTCCCTCATAGCAAATTGGTGTCTGAAGTAATGAATATAACTGCAACAAAGATAACTTTAAAAAATCATTTTAACTAAGGAATTATATAAACATTATACTATTCCTTCCAGAATAAATATATTTAATTCGCATATTAGATTTATTTTTATTAAAATATAATTATTAAAATATATTATTAAAAATATTTTTACTATTAATAAATCGAATGCTTATTATCAATAGTTTTAGCAGTTAAACATGGACATTATTCAATTTTTTTATCAACACTAAAAGGTAATGCATATTTAATATTGCTTTAAAACAAAGAATCAATGGCAGTTATATTTTTTAATCGGGTAATTCTAAATATTCAAATATGAACCTAAATACTAGTATATTAATTACACTTAAGTGCATATGAGCGAATAAAAGATAAAAAGATACTTGCCATCATATGTACAAAACTATTATTATTCAAGTTCTACTTTCAAAATGCGGTAAAAAAAGAATTACGCCAATTTTGAACTGATTCTACCTCAAAGAAGGGGAGAGATGGTATGGCGCATAAGAAATATATCAACAGATAGCTGTAAGCTGAATTATCTGGATTCGGTTGTGATGTTCGGGTATGCCTACTTCCCTCTAATCCCCCTTGTCTACTCTTGGACCCGACTATAAGTGTGGAAGCAACTAATTGTTCCGAAGACATGATTCATTAATATTATTTTATTGTCACACTTATCAACACAAGCACAATAATAATCCAATTAAGATAGTTTGATCACTATTTAGAGTGCGAAGGTCAGACCCGTTAGCCTGGAGATAATATTACGGACATTCAACTATTTTCTAGGATAACTTATACAAGCTCAGTTTTAACTAGGACGCGGCCTAATCATTTACTCTCTAGCTTCTATTTAAATAATACGCACAGTACCTGTACTCTTTTAAAGCAGAAGTCCTTCAGTTGAGGCTTTAAACACTAATATCTATCTTGATCAGCTCACATCCAAGCGATCCTCACTTGGGATATTCTTCAATTCTCACTTTAATAATCTTAGATTCCCACTTCAATAGCTCACGATTCTCCGTTCACTAACTCTCGATCCACACATCACTAACTCTCAAAACTCGCGAATACAGAATTTATATAATAAATTTAATTTGCATAATCACGTTTTCTTACCTTCTGTGAAAGTTGGTTGAGAAAAATATTTCCCTAAAAGAACCCTCCAAGGATGTTAGTGAGAATCGCGTATACATTGTCACACGGTTACAAATGGCATTTTGAATCGATGTGCGACAGCTTTGGCATATAAGTTTCCTTTAAGCCAATAGCACTGCTTAATTTACATTATTTCGGTTTTATGACAGAAAAAAATGGCTTCCAAGTCATTCAACAGTTGTTGAACTTCTAGTGATCCATCCACCACGATCGTACCACGTTGTTGGGAAAAAATGGGGTTTTAATTCTAGGGTCAACAGAGAAAACGCCAATGAATTTTTTTCATTAACCTCTCAGTTTCCACCTTCAAGCCCTTTCAGTTAAAGTTTAAAGTCATTCTTAGAAGTGTTTAATTTCTTACAGCACTCTGAAAATGGAACTTTAATTATAGTCACCCTGTACATATATGCGTATAGTACGTGATTTTAAGCATTCTTGTTGAAAAAAATATGTTTTGTTTATTCAAATAAATGTTTTCATTACAATTATAAATTATATTCCCACTATAAACTTATTTTACTATTTATATCGTTGGATAATATTCGAATTCTATCAAAATGTTTCATTATTTCTTATAACATTGTTAGTCATAATTGCTATATGGACTTCACAAGAGTGCTTAATTATTAAATAATAAAGACATTTGTGCCTTTGTCACCCTGAAAAACACATAGTTGAGTTTAATTAGTATTAATTAAATAACATAAATGATTTATTTATTTGTTTTATTTCTTTTAATTTGCATGGACACGAGTATTTTTAACTAATTATTATTTTAATTATGCACGTATTTTATCCAACATATTCAGTTATCACATTTAATTTTGTATGAATTAATTGAAATATTACATTAATAAAATTAAAAGAATAAAAACTTCACAAAAGAAAGACGATCTTTTGGACACAAGTATTTTTAAGTAATTATTATTTGCATGGACACAAGTGTTTTTAAGTAATTATTATTCTAATTATGCACATATTTCATCCATCATATTCATTTATCACATTTAATTTTGTATCGATTAATTGAAATATTTCAAAAATAAAATTTTAAAAAAATAAAAATTTTACAAAAGAAAGACAAACTTTTCTTTAATCTTACTTGGAATAAAAGGGGGGGGGGACGGTGGAACCTTAACTTTAAATTTAAATAAACACTCACATTTTGAAATTGATTTTGCTTTATTTAAAACGAAAAACGCGTTTTCTCATTTGTCTTGGCTAATATAAGATAGAGAATTCAGTGGGAAAAATAATGAAGTTTGAAAGGTCTTATGCAAACTTAATTTGTCATGAAGGCAGGGAAAGAAATGTTTCTATTGAACAAAGTTGTTTTAAGATAGATGGCTAAAAGGTAAAACTATTTCGAAGTTATTTGATTAATTTTCAAATCAATTTACATCAGTTCTTATTGGAGATCTAATCCAATTATTGGGTTTTCAGAACATTGTTATGCTCTTCCTTTCAAATACGAGGGACTCCTTTCTTTTCCTACTCATATTCTCAAAGTGTAAAAAAAATGTATTAAGTAAATTAAAATATTTTGGGAAACGTAAGTTAAACATGAATTTGTTTACAATGAAGAAAAGAATTGAATTTTTTAATAACACATCATTTTCTAAATGATTGGCTTGTGTTCAACAATTGTATGTTTTCCAATCATTTTTTAAAGCACTTTTTCTTTTTCACAGTTTCTCAAACTGCGGGATGCGCCCCCTAGGTGGACGTTATAACTTTAAGGGGGAGGGCTAGCATATCAAAAAGTCGAAAATAAAGGATTATTTAAAAATAATTATTAATTTACTAAAAGGAAGCAAAACAACACATTCTGACATAATAAAAAAATAAAATACGCGTTTACCCTGACTTATAATCTTATAAATGTTTCAGGACTGAATGTACGTGTTAATTTATTTATCAATACTGAATTATGAACAATTTTAATATCTATTAGTTACTGATAAAGGCCTGTCTTGCAGAGCAATTTTTTTTCAAAGGAACACATTTGCACAGACTTCCGATAGGTTGCACACATGTCCGCGAAAATGCCAGTTATAAATATAGGATTGAGAGCAACAGAGACTAGACTATTTTTCTATTGACATTTGTACTTACAGGGATGGATGATTGAGGAAAAAATACTTAATTTAATTAAATCTCATTTCAATTCAAAAGTTAGAAATAAGATGTAACACAATATTTATTCCATTACTTGACGATGACTTACTTAAAATATCTATTACTTCAAAGAAACACGTATAGAATTTAATAAATTTGATAATTTGTGCGCCTTATATAATTAAATTCTTATTATAGCTTTAGAGTCAAAATATATTATTACTGCATTCAATTCATAATTATTTCATGGAAGTGCATGATGAAAATTCTGATTCAAAATTGGGTAGCAAATATTGAAAGTTTGAGAAACACTGTTTAAAATCTAACCATTCGAATTAAGAAAAATTTAAAGTATTTCTTACAACATCTTATTTTTATTTTTCAGTAAGAAATGAAGAAATCATTCTAAAATGTATACGAATAATGTTTATAAGGACAAAATGAAAGAAAATGGTAACACTTTAAAGATGATTGAATACGTACGAAATCATAATATTACAAAAGCATATAAATGGAATTTTTTATTAATATTATTATCAGTTGAATTAGAATGTATATGTAAAGGGTTGGTTTAAGAATATTATTACAAGATAAAAATTGCTTAAGGGCAATTTTTTGTCAAAGATAAAGAAAGAAAAGTGACTTAATGTACACCTTTGCAACCATCGCATTGCGGGGTCCAAGATTCTAGGGGCCCAATGTCTGACTGATGCCAAGTACTAATTTAACCAATTTATTAAACATTAAAGGCAAAACCTGTCTTTACAAGGAGCCCTAATATTCTACGTTACGCTACTGAGAAAGAACGACATTTTCACAACGTATCCCTTTTATGAAAAGCCTTCTATAATAAAAATATTTCGCCTATATGTATCTAGAACTTAAATACCAGGGTTGAACTGAAACTTTTGAAAAATATAATTTAAAAATGGATTTATATATTCATATTTAATTATATCAGAGTAAAAATATTTTTAAGAAAATACCTTTTGTTTCAATTGATCATAAATCTGAAAATGGAAATTTTTCAAAAATCCTTTTTTACACTCTTTAGAGAAGTCCTAGCTATATATGGGCAAACTATTATAATAAAAGCTTTTTCCACAAAACTAGAAAGTTTTGAAGGTATGTCACATTTTTAGCCAAAAAATTGCATCTAAATAATTTTTAATTGCAAAAACATTCTTTTAACAATTTTATCTGTATGTATATGCTAATTCTAGTGACACTAAATATCAAAAATATTTCATTTGTACTCTTTTTTCAAAATCATGGTTTGAATACAGTAAGGCATCTTAAAATACTATTACAGACGTAGTACATTCTATGGAAGTCGATATCTCTTTTTAGTGCGGCACCATAGAGGCGGATACCAATTACCGCAGATAATTTTGACACACAGTTTCCTCCCTAAAGGGTGGAATCTGAGCTCTGACGATACGAACCTGTAATAGGATTTAATTTTGCCGAGAGCACCCAAGCCAAACAGACACTCTATGGATTTTTTACATGACATATAATCATACCACATTATCACTGTCGATTTTCTAAATCATGAAAATCCACCGATTTGGACCACCAGGGTCGAACCTGATAATTTTAAAATATTTACTTTGTATTAAATAATTTAAACCACTTTAATCACGTTCTATTTAAATGTTATCATTATACTATACATGTTATATACATACATTATGATATAGATCTAATCATATGAATAAAGTATATTCTTATAAATGATTTATGGTTTAACAAATACAGCTGAAATCTCTTCTAGTATCCTTCTGTATATTTCTATTGACATTTTTTCTTCAAATCAATCCATTTTTATCGGTATTTTTTCTTTTTCATTCATAAATACCTTATGTTTCTAATTTAAAACTCCAGATACCTATTTTTTATTTACTTTGTACCTTTTTACCATCCAATCCTGGAAACATTCCTTTTGATATATTTATGAGCCAAACCATTCCCCCAAAATTCCCAATGACTCCCACACATCCGTAAAAATAAATTTAATTACATCGAAGAGAAAACTCTTTCAAACCCAATCGTGGAAAACTCCGATGTATCTTAGAGATCCCAGGCATAAGGAATCGGAAGAAATACTGCTAATAATAATAAAAAAGAACCTGAATAAATCTCTGAGTAAGATTCTTCAGAGGTTCACTGTCAGAGACGTAGAGTATCGGAAAAGCAATCACCTTGATTAGCAGTCAGGCTGGATTAGAATTTGTCGAAATATTGAAACCAGTATCCAGGGCCGTAGCTTTTAGAGAAATAAAGGAATGAGTGAACAGACATGTATTTATGGGTGGCAATAACGCTTTCTCCCTTCAACTTACCAGAAAAGGAAGATTCAGTGCTGAGTTCGTATATCGGCCGTTTGGGTAATTTGCGAAATTTAAATATCGACATTTTGGAAGAGAAACCGCCCCGATTCTAGATTTGACTGGAAAACGCAGCAAATGCGATTTACGCTTTTCTGGGCCATAATAGGATGTTACTATTTTGTAAGATATTGATTGGTTGAGTCAGAGTCGAATGTGAAAAGATCTCTGGGAACTTTTTCGCAAAGTGTCGGCGAAATGAAGCGGTAAAATGTTTTCGCTTTATAGGATGAGAAAAGCACGGCGTATATATCGACTCCGTTGACTACGGATTTATCGACTAGAATGGAGTTAATAGATTTGTTGAAGGGTAATGGGTATGGGGGTGTATGGGAACTTTTATATTGCGGAGTTTCTGGTTTTTAAATTGGAATATGAAGCGTGATTTCTGGGAGTTATTGAATAATTATGGATTCGTGGTTTGTCATTTATTTCTGCTGCTGAAAAATTGAAATTGAGTAAAAGAAATATATTGTCTTGGCCAAATAAATTTTTAAAATATTATACAAATGATATTTTCTGTAAAACATTCTAATTCTTCTTAACCCGTTCAGGACAATGATTACACATAAGTGATCATGCGTTTCTTTCTTCAGGGCCCACGGCAATATATATATTATTGCATGTTTCGTGCTTTCAGACCCATGATCTCACCAGTGTGATCTGAGTTTGGAAAGTTTTCATATTTTAAATTTTACAAAACACTATATGGTTGTTGAAGTCCATTTTTTTCGAATAATGTTTCATAAAACTTTGAACCTCAATATGTACTTTTGGCTCCGAGTTTCTTTTTTAATTAGATCCGGAATATTTATGAATGTAAACAACTGCACATGTTTAGATTTTTCGAGGGAATCTGGAATTTAAGGGTTCGTGATTTTTTGCGCTCTGGATTTCTGTTTGTATTTTGACTAAGTTAGAAAAAAGTTGGAAAACTTATTAGTTTATTTTAATTGTGGTTCGTATTTACAAAAAAAAATTTATACTCAAAGTCATTTAAAAAGCAGATCCTTATAAAACAAATGCGATGATTTCTTTTTAACAAAACAAAAAAAAGACTTTGTTCTTACTGACTTATTTTAAATTCACTAAGAACAAACGATTTTTTTCCCGTTGCAATTTCATTTGGAGTTTCCATAACCAAAGAAACATAAATTAATGTGATACTAAGAAAGCAAGGAGCATTATAAGAATTAATTAAAAAGAAAAAAAAACGTTATATTAGCTTTTATTTAAAAAAGCTTTATCAGTTCAAGCCACAATAAGTTTATGTGAGAGTAAATTTATCGTTTGATGCTTGCCAGATAGTATTTTGCAGGATTAGCGTCCTTTTCAGTTTAATCACATCATGGCGAAAAGAGTACTTTTTTTTATTAAAATAAAAATAATTCTCTTTAAAATTCACATTTTTTTTTTTTCAATAGAGCAAAAAATTTTGTACTGTATATTCCTATATTATGAATGATGGTAAACTGTAAATTTTAGCGTATTTAATTTAAGATTTTATAGAAATTTTTTAATGAAATTAGGCTTAGCAGTGAAATACGCCCGGTCCTGCGCGTGCGTTTATTCTCAGAACGTGTGTACCTGGGGAAATAAATCTTTCTACTTTCTCCAGTCCTGAAGGAATTAAATAATAACTCTGTCGAGAATTTTTAGAAACTAATGAAAATAGACTTGATAGATATTAGTGTAGAGAAACCACAGACACAAAAAAAAGATGAGGAAATTAAGTGATATTTTTGGAATCTGTATACTAACGTTTATGAAAACTTAGTAATTATTAACTTGTATATTTTATTTAAATCATAAGCAGTTTTTTAGGATTCATTCAACTCGTTGAGAGTTTTTTTAATTCAAATTTTTGAAAGTTTCATGTTAACTTTTTAAGAATAATTCAATATAAAGTGCTTTTAGATTAAGAAATGTAGTCCTAAACCGATTAGTTTAACATTATTAATAAGATATCTATTCACTGAGATATTTTTAAACCTTAGAATGCAGATAGTTAAAATTTTATTAAGTTTTATTAATTAAGTTTTTTAAAAAATTTATTAATTAAGTTTAACTAATGAATTAATACTTAAAAAACCTGTAAAACATCAAATGTCGTCCTCTACAAATCTGAAAAAATGTATTTGAATTTGAATGGATGAAAAGAAAGTATTTTTTTAACGGGGATTGAAAATTTGAACAATATATATTATACATACAATAGAGAGATTGTGAACTAATTGTAGGAATTAAAAAATAGAAGTACCGTACATACAAGATTTCAAGTATTTATAGATTCTTGAGTATTTGAAGACTTTACATTTCTTTATTCAACAAAATAATATTCTAGAATCATTTTTATTGTATTTTGGTTATATTTATCTATTTTTTAATAACTTTAAGGAACTTGTGATCAATTTTCTGATGGAAAAACATAACAAGAATGTTCACTAAACCACGATTTATATATAAGACTTTAATTTTAAAAAAAAGCTCAATAAAATTTTGCCTTTGTTTCTTCGTTTCTACCTCGGAAAAATATAAATTTGATTTGGTCGGATCCTAGGAATGGAAAACTTTTTGGAAAGTTTTTCTTGAATTATTCCCAAAAATGAGCAATAAAAAGCTATGACAGCATAAAATGTGAAAATAAATGTACATAAATTAAATTATTTTACAATTACGAATTTATTCGGCTTCGAGGAAGTGCTAGTCAATTTAGCAAATGGTAATTGTCATGGGAAAGTTATTTCTCGATTACATATTGCCTAAATGCAAGTATATTAATACGATTTTCAAAACTTATCTCGATCATTTTTGTTGTCAAATTAAGGTAGACTTTTATTATTATATTAGATTGAATTCCTTTCTTTACTTGCTCGTCTCTCCCGTTACAATAATATTTAGTTTTATATCGAATGTTTGTATTACATTTTAATTTGATGATAAATATTTAACTATATGATTTCAATTAAATTCGTTGTATAGTTTATGCGTTCATATTCAAGTAGTGTCCATGTACTGTAATCTTTATTGGTATCCTTATGGTAAAGAATATTAAGAAAACATTTATTGTATTCATTCTAAAATTATTACATTTAAATAGGTTTTATGTTGAAATGAATGCCTATTACAGTATAATAATAGTTGTGTGTTTCATATTTGCACTGGTGTCCAAAAGTTAAGCATAATTGATAATTATGTGAATAAAGTAGGAACTGTAAATCAGAATGGCGGGAAACGTGATATGCGAGTGTAAAATGGTTATAAAATGAGGAAGCAAATCAAAAGAATGATAACAATTGATTTTATTATCCAAAGTAGCAGTTTGAAAGAAAACTGAGCATAGCAAGGATTCACACTTTAAAGAAAAAATGAAAGAAAACATTAAATAAAATACTGATGCTGCAGTTTAATAAGGCGTGTGGTCACCTCTGACAGCCAGGCACGCTGCACAGAAATTTACCATACTTGCTATGAGATGATGAATGAGTCGTGGGCTCAAAGGGTTCGAAGCTTTTTGGAGAGCTCTCTTCAGTTCTGTAATGGAGTTTGGTGGGTGCGAAAGGCCTGCAATTTGCCTCCCGAGCATATCCCATACATACTCGATAGGATTTAAATCAGGGCAGTTTGCTGGCCACGACATGCGCAGGATGTTTTCCTTTTCAAGGCAGTCATAAATCAGCACCGCTCGGTGACATGGCGCATGATCATCCATGAATATGAAGTCAGGACCAACAGCACCTCGAAACAAGCGAACATAAGGCTCAAGAACTTCGTCTCTGCATCTTTGAGCAGTCAAAGAAATGGAGGTCTGTGCAGCCGTCCATCATGATTTCTGTCCACACCATTACTCCCCTTGATGGAAAATGATGTCTTTACCTTATGTTTCTTGGTTCGAAACGTGTTACACGTTCTCTTCATATCGTTACCCGCCGAGAATCACTACTAAGACTAAACCGGGACTCGTCACTGAACATCACATGGCCCACTCTCCCACACTCCAATGTTGATATTTCAAACTCCAGTTCAAACGAGCGCGTTTATGCGCAGACGTGAGGGGAATGCAAACTGCTGGTCTTCTGGCATACAGGCCAGCATGATTGAGTCTCCTGTAAACAGCTTGTCTCGAAATTCGTATTTCTGGTCGACTGTGAGCCCCAAACCCATTGCTCTGGCAGTACTGCTTCTCTGACGTCGTGCACTTATTACCAGATATCGGTCTTGGCGAAGGGTTATGACTCTTGGTAGACCTGATACTGGTTTTCGGGTAACATCTCCCATTCTTTAAAACCTCTGCCACAGTCTTGAGATCACAGACTGGTCCACATTCAGAATTCGAGACACTTCAGTTTGTGATCGTGAGTATTCCAGCATTCCAACGATTCTTCTTTTTGTAAAAATGACCAATTGGCGTTTTTGTGCCATCATTCACCTTGTTTGATAATTAACAACGTTCCTTAGCACAGCAGTTTCACTAAACTTGTCTGAACTGCGTATGCTGCGTGAATCAGTTTCTCCGCGTTCCGACATGAGCCTTTTTTTCGCTCAGGATGTAGTCTACTGAAAAATTTTGCATAAACCCAATGTTTCTTCTTCACCCAATTAATATCCGCAAGAAATTTGGAATAATTTTACGAATATTCACTCCATGTTTTTCTCATTTTACGATTTATGCTTAACTTTTGGACACCAGTGTAATTATAACCTTAAAATTATAATTTAGATATATATATAAAATCTAAAATTTAAATATGAGAACTAAACTTGTGTAAATATATGTATGCCTCTCTATTTAAAATCATCAAAAAATAGAGAAACTAAAAATAAGAGGAAATATATCGTTAAGTGTGGGGGATCTTCTTTCCAGTATATGAAATGACTACACAATAAACAGGCAAGTTTTTTTAGAGTAAACCATTACTTAATTTGGTGTTATCTGATAATAACAATAGTATTATTTAACAAGAATCAATTGATACATATAAAATCAACAATAATATACGTGCACTCTCCACAACAGCACGAATGCAAAATTCACACAACACATATCCTTAGACGCAATATCACATTTTGTTAATAAGCTCTCAAGCTCTGAATGACTGCTTTTCTCTCTCTCATCGTCCTTTAGTATGTTGGTTTTGCCTTCTAGAACTTCCTTGAGATATATTTAGCATAAGTCTTATGAATCACTCCTGTTCATATACTAATGTCAAACACTCTTTTCTTTCTCCCGGCAAACGATCTTTCTAACCATAGTACTGTTTCTGCAGTGAAGCAAAATCTTAAATTTGCATTACAATGTTCCAAAAATTTATCATCTGAATTTATATTTAAATAATTATTGATTTCATTAAAATGTCGATGTAGGTGAAATATTTTCTAATGTTCTCAAATAATTCTTTGGAACATTGAGTATGAAATTGTACGCTTCACAAAATTTGATTTATATATATATAACTCTTATATATATATAACGATAAAATTTCACTGCATTGAAGTTCTTGTGAATATTTCCATTTTACTGTATGGATTAAATACTTAATGTTAACATATAAAAAAATTCTCAATATTTGACTAAAGTTATCATAAACATTTTTTTTCTCCTCGAAGTAAAAACATAGCTTGAACCGTGCGTAGAAATAAAAAAAAATAATAAGTTGTAGCAAAGTTTAACTTAATATTGTTAAATTTGGAAAAAATGACATCCCATCCAAATGACTTTGGCGATTGAAAAGAATTTATGTAGTTTTTCCTTCTTTCGATTTTATAAAGCAATTTCCAAGTAGTAAGTAGCTTTGCTTTCCTTTTATTCTCATGTATTTTTATTCTGCATTTTCTTTGAGAAACATCGCAACACTTCTTTCTCTTTTTCATATTTACCATTTCAGATTTTTTAAAAGAAGGATAGCTGAAAATGTTTCACAATTCAATTTTACAGTTGTACTACTACATACGTAAAAACCCTTATCTGTAAATATTTTAAATGCAAATTAAAACAGAGAAGATTCTAATAAAATGTTGAAATATGAACAATGTATATATTAGTAAAAACTTCATCAGCTTTATTTTTATATCATTATACACTCATGTCCATAAATTAAGGATAATGAAGTTCAGGCAAAGAAAGAGACAGAAGCAAAACAAATTTGACTTATTTGTAAAGTCTTATTAAAAGACTTATTAAACAAAAGGTAAAGAGCAAAAAAGATGCTATATGTTTGACATAATTAATAAAAATTGCGATTTTTACTCCCTGGAGCAAATTTCAAAAAAGAACCTATTTACAAAAAACAGTATAACATGGTTAGTATGATGGTTAATACGGGGTATGTCTCCCGGACGATGCAATACAGGCCTTACAACGCCTACGTACGCTGATCAATCTGATCTTGGGGAATATTACACCACTCATCAAGCAATGCCCTCCGAATCTCCGGTAGACAGGTGGGAGGGGGTTGACGGGCTGCAATTCGTCGGCCAAGCATATTCCACACATTCTCTATTGGATTCAAGTCCGGTGAATATGCTGGCCAATCCATACGGGTGATATCCTCTGATTGAAGGCATTCGTCTACCATGTTTGCATGGTGAGGACGGGCGTAGTCATCCATAAACAGAAATTCAGCGTCCATGGTACCCCGAAACAAACGTACATGTTGTACCAGAATGACATCCCGATAGATGTGGTCTGTCATCGTTACTCTCTGAACATGCAGGTCAGTTCTGGAACCAAGAATAATTCCTCCCCAAACGAGCCATCCTGCACCACCGTAACGGTGCCGTTCAATGGTGTTCTCTTGGTGGTAACGGGTACCTGGTGCTCTCCGTATGAAAGTCCGACGAGAATCAGACAGCAAACTAAACCAGGACTCGTCGGAAAACATCACACAAAACCACTGTTGCGGCGTCCACAATACATGCTCTCTACTCCAGGTTAATAGCAGGCGACAGTGAGTTGCGGTAAGGGGAACACATCTGACAGACCTACGAACATATAGACCAATGTGCCCTAAGCGTCTGTACACGGTCTGCCTTGAAACTGTCGTACTGGTAGCTGAAGAGAGCTGACGAGATAGGTCTGATGCTGTGCTCCGTCTGTTTCTTTTGGCAGTAACTGCCATATACCGGTCCTCATTCGGCGTTGTAACTCGGGGGTGACCTGTGCTGTAACATCTACTCACATTGCCATTATCTTGGAATCGTTGCCAAAGCCAGGAGATGACACTCTGGGCGATTTCAAGTTCCTCGGATACATCCAGCTGGGTACGTCCACATTCCAGTCGTCCGATAATCCTACGACGTGAAAAATCATCCAAATGCTTCCTTTGTACCATAACTATGCGGTTATTGCAATGAAAGGCTTTTAAAGTGCTTGTGAACAATTTTACTTCTTTGCCGCCATTCCTTATATACCCCTCTCCTACACTCTCGTCATTGTGACGTACTATCCGCGCCATCTGTTGGTTTCCTGTAATTTGCATATTCTTCTTCAAGGTGTGTGAGATAATTCTACAGGTGAAATTTTTATTTTAGTTCAATTTCTGTGTGATTCTGAATTATCCTTAATTTATGGACATGAGTGTAGAATTTAACAAGAAAGCATTAAAATAATTTTTCATCTGGTTTAACATTTTACCTTTAAATAAGTTAGAAACATCATTTTTATCAATGAAATATTTTCAGATTATTAAAAATAATAATATAAACTTAACTAAACTTCGTTACATTACTGCCATTATGAGTAGCTTTAAATATATATAAATGTTTTTATTTCTCGTTTTTTTTCAATGAATAAATAACACAACATTTTCATTTAAATATGTGGTAGTGTATTTTTAGTTAAGTTGAAACTTACTGGTTTAAATATACCTAAAGCATTATGTAGTTGATAGTTCTAGCAGTTTAAATCATGAGTTCATGAAAGTAGTTTTATAAAAAAGATTATAACATTAATGATATTTATTCTCTTTGAACAATTCTATGTTGATTTTGCACATCTTACAGTAATTTAACTATCAAAAAAACTTTATCACATCATAAATTACTACATTTAATGCAATATTATAACTACATTACTCAGTAGTATATTTTGGAGCATTTAGTTTAATCTTACCTTGCATTTAAGATTTATATTATATGATATATACTTAATCTATAGCTGTTTTGATTTTCAGAATATAATCTGTGTATAATAGGTAATAATACAGCTAGTACATATTTCTGCCAATCCTGTTTTAATTTAAAAATTGCTCTAAAAAGTATGAGTCCATGATTTTTTTCGTAATTTTTTCAAATTGTAATTTCCGATATAATGCCGAAATTTTGTTATGTATGAAGGTGACACATTTTCCTCCGGTATATATATGTTTCTTAACAACCCATGCCAAAATAGGGTAAAAAAATCAATTTGAATTGTTAAAAGTGAAACACGTTCCAATTTATTCACAAATCCTGTAAAAGAAATGAGTAAAAGCACAATTGTGTGGGATTTAGATACATGCAAAAATACTAAATATATTTTCACTAATATGTACATATATTTACTTTTATAACATTTATATTTAGTATTAAAATTTAGTTTGTTTTACTTAATACTTAGTAAAATAAAGTCAGCATAGCATATAAATTTCTTGAGTGATAAATAATTAAATTTCATAAAAAATACTTCAAATAGTTTTAATTAATCATTCATTTCTATAATTTTACTAACGAATGCATTTGCTTATAGTGAGTTGAATCGAAATCACTGCTCCAACAATTTCTACATACTCCATGTATTGGTTCAATAAGATTTTCGTCCGTTCGTAGTTTTAAGTACATGATTTGTTTTCCAAAATATTTTTTGTTACTGACTTTTATTTAAAATTTCTGTTATTTTTTACTCTTTATGTTCGCAATTTTTATTTTTTTGGTATGAAAAAAGTTCGTGAGACCTCGATAAAATTTTAGGATGGATGAGTCAATGCCTAAATGTGATTTTCTTGATTTGCATTCTTTTTAATGTTTACACAAATTAAACTATTATTTAAATGATGTCTCTTCCACATTACGGTCTTAAGTATTATCATTGGTATGGTTAACTTTAGCTATATAACTTGATAAATATTCTTAGCCATGTCAATTTTTGTTTTTTCATATAAAAACCTTCTTGAATAAAGTTATTAATATTATTTATATAGATAAAAGAGAAAAGCGTCTCACTGACTGACTAATCACGATATCTCCGGAACTATTCAACTTATAGACTTGAAATTCGGTAGACATGTTCCTTTCATGGAGTAGAGATCCGCTAAGAACGAATTTTTTTTTGTGAAATTCGAACCACAAGTAATTGTTTCCATTTTTAAACTACTCAACGCACAATCTTGAAATTGGGTAAGCAGATTCCTTTCATAGAGTAAAGATCAGCTACAAAATGAGTTTGGTGAAAATCGACCCCCAAGTGACATTGCGGGGGCTTAGGGGGCGTTATAGATATTTATTTCCATTTTTAAACTATTAGACTCACAGTCTTTAAATTTCATAGAGTAGAGATCAGATACAAGATGGTTTTTGGGAAAGTAACCCCTAAGTGGCGTTGCGGGGGCGTAATAGATAAATATTTTCGTTTTTAAACTACTTGACCAACCTGCTTGAAAATTGGTAGACATGTTTCTTTCATGGAGTAAATATCCACTATAAAATGGGTTTTGGGAAAAATGACCCCCAAGGGACGTTGCGGGGGGTTAAGGGGAGATATAAATAATTATTCCAATTTTTAAAGTATTAGATGCACAGTCTTGAAATTTGGTAAACAAATTCCTCTCATAGAATACAGATACTCCACAAAATGCCTTTCGTGAAAATCGACCCCCAAGTGGCGTTGAGGGGGCGTAAGGGGCGTATATTTTTCAATACAATCAAATTCTTAATGCAGGACTTAA
The DNA here is from genome assembly GCA_019973975.1 of Trichonephila clavata. Lineage (NCBI taxonomy): Eukaryota > Metazoa > Arthropoda > Arachnida > Araneae > Nephilidae > Trichonephila > Trichonephila clavata. Next base: position 224,204 of record BMAO01014810.1, on the reverse strand, counting down.
ATATCAATAATTTATACATATATATAACCAGCAAAAAATTATAAAACATCATGAAATACCCAGCGAAGCGGGCGGGTAACATCTAGTACTTTATATTTAGAAAGTTGTATTGTGTTAAGACAAAGTTGTATTGTGTTGTGTGTGTATGGGGGGGGGCAATTGTTTTGGCTTAGGCCTTCTCTCTATTGATACAGAATGTAATGGTGGGCCGCACCTTTTTAAAATGATAACATTTATTAGTTAAATTTTCATCTCAGAAAAAGTATAGCTGTACCATAAAAATCAATAAATATAATCTAAATAAAATAGCGGCAGTTTTATTAAGTTTATTTATTGAACTAATTTTATATCGTCTACAGCTGGAAGCAAGTTTAATTTTGGAATATTTTTAATTAGAGAAATATATTCTATCACACTTTTCTACAATTGTTTTGAAATCAGGAGTGGCATTCCTTGTTGAAACTCTCATCCAAGCCTGCTGCAAGTTAATATCGGGCTATTTGTTTCTATATTTTTTTTCATGTTGATCCTTATGCAAGTGAAACTTTGCTGATAAATTTGTCAACCCAAATATGTCAATTCTTTATATTTAATTTTCTGTCCAAGCAGTCCACAAGTATTTATCCCCCCCCCACCTTAGGTTAAGAGAATGTCAGAGTAGCAATTATTTTAAAATACTTCATATTAAATATAAAATAACTACGATATATCTATTTTTTTCTTATCATAAAATAACATTAGTGATCCTTAGTTTACTCAAAATTGACTATTTTATTCCATGCCCCACTTTTTTAAAATTGTTTCCATAAAATTTTCTCATTATATCGTAACAGTTTTTTTTTATCACGATTTCCATTCCAAGTTGTAAAAAGGTCCTTTCACAAATTTTACTGCTGAGTGACATTATTCAATCCAAAATAACTTCATTAATAACACAATAAATTAAACATTCTTTAATATTTCCTCATTTTTTACAATGTTTAAATACTATTTTTTAAGCAATCGGATGTTGCAATCAAAGACAATAAAATCTGAGCTACGCATCGAACAATTCAAAACGAGTTTTGAAGCTATTAATAAGTAATCCACTTTTTGTTTCTTCATATTCTTTTTTCTCGACAATGATACAGAATGAGCTTTTATACTTTCATTTCTAAAGAAAGATTAAGGACTTTTTGATGCACCGAATATCCTCACAGGACGCTTTTCGTTCCTTTTCTCTTCCTTAAAACAAAATGACATCATCAAGCGAATCGTGATCACTTTCGGTTGGCAATAACCTGTCATTGTTCACAATTGACTCACATCAGATCGTCCCCTGCCCCTAAGGGAGGTGGGGTCGCAATAACCCCAGAAAGAATGAAAAAGAGAAGTGAAGAAACAGGAAAATGCAATAAAGAGACCGATCATCATTTTATTTTAAGAGTTTGTCGTGAAGGGAAAAAAAATATAAAATAAAAAGGAAGGAAGTTCGAACTCGTTTCATGCAATAACTTCTTCGATTTTGAGAAAAAAAATAGTTGAAAGGAAGAATACTTCTGCGTGATTCTTCCGTTGGTAAGAAGTAAATGTTCAAGAAAGGATTTGAGATTTTTTTTTTAAAAAAAATCGATACTGGACAAAAGAAGTAGAAGTTTTCAGTCTAAAAAAGATGGTAAACTATTTTCTTTAACGGTCTAAACTATTGAAAATACACTCTATAACTAAAAAAAAAAGACGCATGAATAACGAGTTGTCTAATAGAGACAAAAATGGGAAGATAGAAAGAATATGTACTGAATAGAAAATGATTAAAATTTCTGAAATATTGAGTAATTTATTTCAGAATTACATAGTTACAAAGTAACGAGTTTAATAAGGTGTAGACCTACCTTTAGCTTGGATGCAAACTGCCACACGATGTGGCATAGAGTGATAAAGCACTATGAAGTCTCCTACGATGGTTCTTGCCAAATTTGCTCCAATTGTCCAGGTCATCAACATTCCCTTGTTGATTCAGTAGCATTCCCATCACATCCTAGACATGCTGCATTGAAGAGAGATCCGCCGATTTTGCTGGCAAAGGAAGTGTTTGAAAAGCTGTAAGACAATTCGTAGCAACACTTGACGTCTGTGGTCTGGCATTATCTTGGTGAAAAATAAAGCCAGGGTACCGCAAAAGAAGAGGTAGAAAAACAGTTCTCAGAATGTCGTCGACGTACCGCTATGCTGTAAGTGCGCCTCTAATAACAACCAAAGGGGTCCGGCTGTCAAAAGAAATGGCACGTTGTACCATAACTTCTGGTTGGGGCCTATGTGTCGTGCAATAGTGAAAGCAAGATCGGCAGGCTGCCCTGGGCGTCTCCAGACTCGTCTTAGATTATCGTCATGGCACAGTTAGAAGCTGAATTCATCGCTAAACACATTACGGTCCCAGTCAGCATGATTCCAACCTGATCAAATCAAGCACTACTATAATCTGGCTCGATAGTGGGCAGGAGTGAGTGACAGGTGGCGTAGCGATTAGTACAAGCGTAAATTTCGCTTTATCAGACATCTGTGAAAAACATTTAAAAAAACACCTTTAACACACATTTAAAACACCTTGGACACTCGTGTGCGGGTCACACGTCTGATGGTTGATTACGATGAATCAGGTGCTGTTACAGCCGATCTGACAATCAATCTGTCCTCCCGATCCGCTGTGGCCCTAGGTCACCCACTATCATCATGACGCTGAAATCTGGCACTGTCCATCCATTCTTGCCAGCATCTTTAAATGGCCACATCGCTTCGAACCATATGACTAGCGATTGCCTTATTTGCTCAACCTGCCTTTTTTAATCCAATGATACGACCTCTTTCAAACTCTAACAGTTTCTCATAACGAGTTTGAATCTTGAGGCGAGACATTTTTTTCAGTCGTTGAAAGGTATCCTTAATCGCAATGCAACAGAAAGTTTGACCATGAGATTGAGAATCGCTTCCTATAGACACTAGCTGAGTGTACAGTTTTAATGCGCTGAATTTCCTGCTTTTCATTCATTGGACACCAAATTTTAATCATTTGCATTTTCGGTACGAAAGTTTTTGTACACGAAATTGCATTGAAACCAAGTACCTCCTGCTTCGTGCGTTTTTTTAAAAATGTATTTAAAAACTGGTTTTTGAATCAATAGAAATTCTGTACAAAATGGTTAACATTTTTAGTGCTTTTTTCACGTAGTGGAATAAAAGCGCTATTCGGACGCAAATTTTGTCTTCGTTCCATATTTTGTCGTACCTTTTTCTCAGCCAATAAGCAACCAATTGACCTCGGGTTTTCGCCATTGGGTTGCATTTGTGCCCTAGATGAGCCGAATCATATTTAAACTTTCCCATAATTTTCCCCAATTTTCCTACAAATTTTCCTGAATCTCGCTAGTTTATAACAAAATTTTCTCAAATTTTACCTAGTAAATTTATTGTTTGCAAAAAGTTTTTTTTAAAAAAAATCTATTTAAAAGAATACATACATAGAAGCGAGTTTTATGCCTAGACAAGCAGTTAAGTCACCTTGTCCGGACTTTTGTAGCTTCTAAAAAAAAAAAAATTTGCTTTTTTTGTGCTGATACAGATTTGTGCCATTTTTTCTTTTCAGCTCAATAGTAGTACATTTAGTGGAGCTGTACAGTACTACTTTCTGTTAGTAAAAAGTGCATTAGTTGCATTATTGTAAAATACAACATGTGAAAAACGCGCTAAAATTACTTGGCCATGCCAATGATTGATATTTTTTTCTATTGTTATGCATGTATTGTGAAATAAACAAATTGTGTGTGTAATGTTATATGTTTTTTATTTATCTAAAGCCAATCTTTAAATTAAAATAAATACTCTATCAATATAGGAGAATACTTCAAAAAGATAATTCCTTTAATTAGATTTAAACTTTGAAAAAATGTGACAAATATTTAAGTTGGTGCTTTAGATAAAATAACAAAAAATTTTATTGTTTTAAAATGACCAGCTAAGATAATTGACTACATGAAAAGTGATTTTTAAAAAGCATGTAAATGATTACTTTTTGATATTGCGTCACATAAATTAAAATATTCACATGAATATTTTAAGAATATTAGAACAAAAAATTTGTTTAAATGTAATTTTTAGCAAAAATAAATATTTAATTTTTAAAACATTTTCCTTTTATGGAAAATACTTCTATAAAAATAATATTTTGTCTATATATAGCTAAGACTCCTTTACAGAGCCTGAACTAGGGAATTGCGCTATCAATTACAGTAATAATTGGCGTTTTTTGTTAAAATTTATCAACTTTAATGTACTCAACTTTAAAATCCTAGTTTATGCACTTTAGAGAAGTTTTAGTTATATACAGACAGGATATTATTTTCGAAGAATTTTCCCTAAAAGAAGAATGCTTTGAAAATATGCTATTCAAACTTGATATTTTACCGATTAAATTGCATTTAAATGTTTTTATTGAAAAACTATTCTTAAAATAAATTTATGTGTATATTCTAATTCATATGATACTAAATATATATAAATAAATATTCCTTTACACGATTTTGGAAAACCAAGATCTGAACGTGGCTTCCGAACCTTAACTTATTTATAGGACTTGATAATATTTTTGAAATTGAAAATGATAGTTTTAATTGTAGAACATACGAAAAGAAATATATATATATGTTTTTAAAAGCCATCGTGTCTAAAAGTACAAAATGATATAAATGTATTTTGCGAAATGTTCCCATTAAAAAATAAATTTAACATACTTTATACAAAACTAAACTTAAAAATCCTTACTTACTTACTGCCACTTTCACAAAACATTCGTTATGTGTGAGTGGCAAGCTATTTTCTGTTATTCTATTGTGAATATATGTTCGTAAGACAAAATATATGGTAAAAAATGTATGGTATAAAATATAAATAAATTTTTCAAAATAAAGTTATTGCATAGTTGATTTTAAATAAATCGAAACGTATTATGTAAAAAATAAGAATATTTTGTAAGAACACAAGAGAATGATTTGGCAATCAATAAAGATATAAGATGCTTTTATTTATTTCTAATATGTAGCTTTTGAATAGTAATCGTTTATAATAAAAATATTAATTTTAACTAAAATTTTAAAACGCAATGAAGTTAAAACAGTAGACGTATCTCAGATATTTACAATGGACAATAGTTAATTCAAGTTTTGACCCTATTTTTCAATGGAAGGACCAGTTAATGAAGTACTATCCTTACAAACATTCCGTGAAATTCATGTTTTCGAGTAATAAGCTTTTGATCTTGAGTAACTTACGGAATTATTTAATCTTTTGTTTTGGTTGTTTAACGAAGCCGATAAAGTTTGCACCAGTTGAAATTTCGTTCGAATTTTAGAATATTCGAATTCCATTATTAAATACATTTGTTTTTAAGTCAATATATTGCTTATTCAAACCGATTGAAATGCTCAAAATATTTACTCTGTTTTGTTATCTTTTTAACTACCCCTTCATTCTAGAGTTATTCATTCATATCTTAAGAATGAAAAGTCTTTGTATTCATTCTTATTTTATTTAATTTAATTATATAACAATAAAAGAGTGTCAATACCAAAACGTTTTCAAGAGGTCATTTCTGAAAGAGAGGACATACGTCATACTAATTTTTAGATTTTTCAATCTACTTAAGATATGTAATGATTAAAAGCTAAGTTTTAGAAAAAATCGTTTTTTCGCATTTGTACCAATTAATTCGAACAGTATAGTATCTGCAAGCAATAGGTTTTGCTGAAATCGACTACCAAGAAGTTTTATGGAAGGATACAAAGACATCATGAATAAAAAAAATCCCGTTTTTCAACTATTTGACATCAGACTAGATATGTTTCTTCTGTTGAGTGTGTGACGGCTCTATCCGCGATCTTCTCACTAATAGGGAATTCTCACTTGGGGAATTTTCAGTCTTTAAAAATTATTTTATTATAAAACTTCCTCCTGAAGAAGAGAACGTGAGCATGCAAATTAGGACTGCTATATGATGTCTTGGCTTTCAGGTTAGAGAGAGGAGCGATAGGATAGACTGTGTGTGTGCTAGCGGAACATTGATTAATCAAACTGAATTTGAGGCGCTGATATTTAGGAATTGATAATTGTATTACTTAAGGTGACGATCTATTACTTGAGATTGAATCTAGATTAGATAGCTAAGAAGTCAGAGCTAAGGAATTAAGTAAGTATACTAAACATTTAAAGTCTTCTCATATCTCGCGTACTTCGTTAATTGTCTTCATATTTATTAATTGGATGCATCTCTTAACCTCGGTTGATCGAACTTGTGCTATGGTTTGGGCTGTAAATAAATTGATAGTATTTTGAAATATGGCTTGTCTTCCTTCCGACCTCCCCACACTAAGGGAAGAGAGATCGTTCCCTCACAAGTGGAGAATCGTTAACAATGCATTTTAAAGAAATCAGACCCCAAATGTGTTTGCGGTTGTAGTATAAGTGTGTTTCAGAAAAAAAAACAAAAGGGGGCTACAGGGGAGTAAATGGTAAAAATACTTGTGTTTTAGGAGTCTGTTTGTTCTGTCCTGTCGTTTTAAATCAATTGTCAATAAGAATAAAAATATCGTTCAATACAATCGAATTCTTAATGGTAGAACTTAGATAATAATAACCTAAAAAGATTGTACATAGTCTTACAGTGTCATGAAATACCCAGCGAATCTGGCGGGTAACAGCTAATACAGTTATATTAAGAGAAGAAAATTCAATGTGTGTAATAAATGTGACAGTAATTAATATCCTTGTCTTTTGTAGTACATAAATTGAAATAAAAATAGTATTTTCACATTGTCATTACCAGAATTACAGAGAAAAAATAAGTTTCCACATTACTATATGCATAATTTGTTTGTCATATAGATATGTCAAAATCTATTTAAGGTTTAATTCATCTGATGAATTAAATTGTATAGTCAGTCAAATAATTTTAAAAAAAACAAAAATGTATATTAAATCTGTAAATTTTAACCAAGTTCTCTGAAAGGAAAAAAAAAGATAATTTAATTCGTTGCAAGCTCGGTTGGTATGGATTTAAATTTCATTAACTTTCTACACCATATAAAAACCAACATAAAATTTCCACAATGTCATTGACATTCAGTGCCTTTTTTGTATTTTGTTCTAAAGCAATGAATTCCAATAGAAAAAATTTATGGACCCTTTTTTCCCGTCGGAAATAAAAAAAAATTCCTTTTTCAGTAGTACAATAACCCTCGTTTCATCGCACCTCGATATATCGGCTTTCGACTACATTATTCTTTTTTAGTAGCACCCCAATGAATTTGTGGTCTGAAGGCAACAAAGGAAATCTAAGACAAGCAGTGAATGAAACTAAAAAACGGCTCTCGAAAAACATGGAAAATGTTTGAAAAATATACATTTTTTTAAACTGGAAAGGAATGAAAATATATTTATTACAGTAATTTAATTTTTCAATATATTTCATATGAAAATCATGATTTTGCAAATTTTGAATACATATGCTCACCCTTAAATTATAATTTAATTTCAAATTTAATAATTAAATTAATACAAATTATATTTAAGTTGGTGCTAAATTTTATATTTTAGTTGCTACAGTTGAGATTTGAAATTAAATTACTCTAAAATCCAGCGTAAAACGCGAACTTTTAACAAGACAAAAAAAATAATAAGATCGAAATTTTTGGGAACGTGTTATACGCCGGGAATAAAACAAAACTGAGGTCTAAAATCCGTCAGTCACGTGGCGTGGAATTTGGAAAAGGTACTTAAAGCTTATGTGTCGTTTAAGGTACTAAACTTTGCTTCAAAATTACTAAGTGTATCGATAGTAATTTCCATTTAAATTTAAACTAATTATTCATTTAAAACTAACTAACTTAATTCTGAATTCCTTGCATTTTAAATAATACATTAGTTTACCAATCAAATTCTGCGATATTTAAAATCTGTTCTGTAATAAATAGTCAATTAATTGATTTAAATTAACACCACCGTACATGTGGGTCAATGACCACGAAAACTAAAATTGGGATGTATACGAGGGTGAGTTGGAAATAAGTTTACCTTGTAGATTGTGGTCAGAGTTGTGTATGAAAGTCAAAACATAGAATGAGACATATAAGGTAAGACATAACTTTGTTTCCACATAAATACCAAGTACATTGAGACATTTGTCATACTGCTCCATATGCTTCCAAAACCCAGCAGGAAGACTTAGGGCCTTGCATACGGAAGTAGCGTCTAACGGCTTGGTTGACTTCAGAATTGCTTCCAAAGTGCCTTCAGGTGAGATTCTTCTTTAAAGCCGGTAACAGATGCAAATTACTTGGTGTGAGATCAGGACTGTACGTCCCAACCAAGAGTTGCAATATAGTTTTGCGTTGCCATCACCGAGTGTGGTCTAGCATTGTCATCCAGCAACAGAACATCGGAATTGAGAAGCTCACGCCACTTCTACCGAATCTCTTCTTTCAAATTCGACAGGGTGCCACAGTTCCACTTAGAATTGATGTTTCCAACCTCCAAAAAGTCCACGCAAAAGTAAACGCTTCTTCCGTATGCAAAGCTTATCGAGCGGTATGACAAATGTCTCAATGTACTTGATACTTATACGGAAAAATAAAGATGTATATCACTATTTATATACATAACCGCAAAAACGAAGACATCAGCCTGGAACCAAAAGTTATCTGTAGGGAGTGAATTTGGCATGCCTTTTAGAAAGAAAATGTGTTGCGGTGCACACTAAATGTTTTCTTCTAGGGTTTGCTTCCAGTGAAGTTTGAAGCAAATTAAGGTAGCGTGATTTAATAAATAAAAATTTAGTTTAATTAAGTCACAGCTATTATTTACATTAATTTACAACTTAGTACAGTTAGATTATTTAGAGTCCCATTTAGAGTCTATTTCTTTGTGAGGGGGGAATCTTGTAGTGATCCTTCACCGCGAAGTTTCCGCTGGAACTTTCGTTTTTCTCTCGAGTATATGGGTTTTTGGGGTTGACCGTCGGTGGCGTCTTTTCTTCTCATTACATCTGGCCGTGGGTGGAGTGGGCTTCCCCTGGTGTCAAAGGTTGCCCGAGCTATCCAAGATACGTCCGTGCAATATATTGACTGCAGGTGTTTTGCACATGTGTGATCAATTCTCCTAAAAATTGTTCCAATCGTGTGACAAGAAGTCGCAGGTGTCCAAGAGCTCAAAATTGTTACGTTACATTTCCTTGCAAAAACGAAAGTTAAACATTGAGATGCAAGGAAGGTTTATTTTTTCCACAAGGCTGATGTCTTTGACATAAATGAGTTACGCACCTTCTATTACCCACAGATATTTCTTTATTTTCCACTGCGTCTTTTCTTGTTCCATTCCTTCGTTTAAAAAAACAGCATGCATTTTAGATGCACTTCTAACCACGAGTAATGTCCAGGATTTCGATTACCCTTTAATGCCCACAGGTGTCGCATCAACACCACGATATAAAATATATAAAATAATAGTAATAAATAAATTTCGGGATCTCTCTGCAGTAGGGTTTAGTTCTAAGACATTTTAATATTATGTCATGTCATATGTATCATTCATTATGACCCTTTATATCATAAGAAATTGATGTTGATATTATATTTCATGAAGATGCTACCACTGCTTTGTCGCTAAACATATAAAGTTGCTAATCTTCCAGAAACATTACTATTGTAGGGTATCCATTCTGTACCATCCCTAATTACATATATATCAGTATTTACTGGAATATTATCAATTTCATCTGCATTTCTTTAGATTCTTCACAGTCATTTTCACTTAATATTATGTCTTCCTCGGATTCTAAATTAAAGCAATATAGCTCACTACCATCCGATTTATTCTCAGAAAGCTCTCACAATGAATTAGCATTTTCATCAGGGCATATACCTTTTCTACGAGTCATCGTTTCAGGGTGTCTGCTCTGTATAAGGCTCACAAATTGAATTAATCATCTTTTTTATGATCAGATAAACAAATGCTGTGTAACGAAACACTTAGACACAACGATTTTAGAATAACTGTCTCATATCCGCTGTGAACCCAATAACACTGCATTCAAGGTCAAACAAATGTGCGATATTACTTCTGGAAGTTTGTTTTACTAATGGTATCTACTTAGTGAACTATCTTTTGCTGAACGGCAGTTATTTATAATGATTAATTGCCTTGGTGTCGAAACGACACCAGTGGACGTTCTGGGTATTTTAGTTGTAAAATCTCTCCTAATTAACCTAGAACCACAAAAACGTTTCTGTGTAATCACCATGGAAAATAATTAAAAATCACAAAAAAATTTCAAATTACCAGCGAAAACTCGGATAGGAGAAGAATAAACTAAACAGGTTTCAGTGTCCAATCGACAACGAAGAACATCCTGGTGATAACGAGAGTTTGAAGTAGATTTGTCTAGTGCAAATGAGAGAGAAACTAACCAATCAACATGCTAAACTTTCACTCACACTAATATTGTTTGGTTTCACTAGCGTCGTCTGAAAACTTTCAAATCAGAAGGATCCATGATAGAAAATCTAAATAATCTGAATAAAATAAAATATAAATTAAACAATATTAGTTAAATTAGTTCTAAGGAATCATAGACTATTACAAATAAAGTCTTCCCTAACTGGGAAAGAAGTGATTAAGGTATCTTTTCCAGGCAATTTTCTCTTAATATTGCTCCTTATATAATAGAGTCTTTGTAATCTAATTATTCGAACTACAACAATGTGGTCCATATTGTGAAGTTGTTTCATATTATGCTATTATTAGCTATGTCTTATCAGTTTTCAAGTATAACAATGGTATTATAAATGACACTTTCAACTACACAATAAACTTCCTAATATTAAATAGACTCTATTTTCTGCTGGAATTAATTATGTTGTGTAAGACAAGACGTTGTGTTACGACACTTTTAAATTACACATATTCATGTCTTCTTTCTTCGTGAAAATGCGCGTGCATGTCATCACTGTATTTGTCTGAATTTTAAGCATAAATTTACTAAGTGTTTGAAACACAATTTTATAAGTTTTAAATTTATAATTTACGTTTAATAAGCTTTATTGAGAAGAGATTCCATTGACGAATTTTTAGGCTTTTACCCGATATCGATTTTTTAACATATGGTTAACTAAATAATCATATATTTAATTTAGTAAGTCTACCATAAATTGTTTAGCATATTTAAAAGATTAAACGCATTCAAGCATAAATAAATAATATTATATGTTTAGTTTTTAACATATTGTGTTTTGTCATTTAATTCTGTAAATATATTTGAGTTTTTCTTTGTGTTTTATATTTCACAAAGTCTGAATTTTGAAAAATATTTTATTCTGGACAAATTTTATTTTATAATTTTACGTTTGGAAAAAAGTATGTCTCTTAAGGATAAAGTGCAATTAAACTTCAATCAGCAAAGCAAAGTGATTGATCAACGTAAAGATTAAATTGCATTGTTTTTAGTACAATTATTTATGTAAAGTTTAATAAAGTGTGTGTGTGTGCGTGTTTTGAGTTCGTATAACGTCATAAAACGCAATCATATATACTAAACAAAAAAGGACTATATTTTATTTTGATTTAATATAATAAATTAATAGAATGAAATGTAGGAGAAGCGTTCTTTCGAATGTTTCTTTTTTTGAAAATATTGGTGTTATTATAATAGAGAAAATTAAATCTGATAATTATTGTAATATAAATGTGATGTTTATGCTAATAATAAAAAGACTTGATATCTCATTATATATATATATAATTAAGAAAAGTACCAAAATGAGTTAATAAAATATTTGAATAATATAAAATATAAACGGAAAACGAAAACAGTGATAAAAAGTAGTTAACGCAATTTTATTAGTTAACATAAATATTTAATTAAACATATGTTAGACAAATTAAACATGCGATTAGAAAAATTTTGCGTACATTTAAGCGAAGAAATTAGCATGTGCGAAGCGAAGAAAAAAATTAACATGTGTCTATAAGCAAAAATATCATTTCTTATTTTTCTTTTACCATAAACCAGAAACTTCACAGAATATGTTATTAATTTCCATATTTAAAACATTAATTTACTACCTATATTAATATTAGGTGTCTATCAAACAACTTTTTACTCACCTTTCTTTTCTAGAACGGTTTAAAATTACAGCGTATTTTTAAAAATACGGGACAAATTATTTTTATGTTCTAGAATAAGTTATTAATTATTTTACGTAGATTTATGTCCTTAGAAGAAAAGAATCTAGAAAAACTATTATTTATTTCAAATAAATTCTTCTGGAATTTCTTGGCTTGTATATTTTTTCAACTTGTGATGCAGAAAAATTTGATTTTGCACCAAGAAAAGCTTAACAGTATAGTAACATATTTTATCGACAGATTCGAAGTTTATAACACACTTTTCTATCTTATTACAGTTTCATGAAAGTTGTAAAGTTTCATTTTTATTGACAAGTCTGCAGGAACACATAAATTTCAGCTATTGGATACATAATATTATATTGTGTGTCATGAAGAATTTTTGCTGCAATATCTTTTATTTCGTTTAATGTAGTAAAATACTTCATATGTCCTTTAGTAATGTTGTAATCAATTCTTGGGAATAAATAATTCTAGTTTCCTTTCGCAACTAGCTATTGGGAAAGTTCTTAACTGACAGTATCAACTTGAATACCTTATGCTGCAAGTACAATTGCAGCGGATTTATGTTTGTATTTACCCAGAAAAAATAGGATTGGGTAATGAAATATATTTTTCTGCAATTTATTAAAATTTTATGAATAGATTAAGCAATGAATTTTCGAATGGAGTTTCTGTGAATTGCGGGAGGTAATTTATTCCCATTTTTTGATTAAACTTTTTTTTAAAAATTTAATATTAATATATTTAAATTGTTTTAGCTAACTCTGAGTTCATTGTTTAATTTCTGATTACATTCGTCATAGTTTTTTAATATACAAATTTAACTTCACTGAGAAATATTTTATAAATATTTCTCCGCAATATTATTCCAATGGGTTTATTCTGAAAATTTTATATCTACACTGATTTAAATTAAAAAAAATGGAAGCAAAAGCAACTATTTATTATTCTTTACGATAACTTTAAGAACTTTATTACAATTAACTATCTCTTAAATCAACAAAATTAACCACCGTTTCTCTCTGAGAAGTTATATTCTTCTCCTCTATAAGACACAGTTTTCTGATTATGTATTAAAAAATAAAAGCCACCTTTTTGTAAAACTTTTTGTTCCACTTTTTTAAGACTTATGTTATAATTTAACAAAGATAATTATATCAGCCTTATTTGCATTTCCTTTACTTCCAACTTTTTTTTTTTGCACAGTAGATACGCCTTTTAAAAAAAAACGTGGAAAAAGTATTAAAAATACATACGACCTATGATAAATTTAAGGATATGTCCCGTAAGATGAAAAAACTCTAAATATTTTCCTAAAAAAATCAGTACAAAGGAAGTAATACAGAAATCTATGTTCCATACTTATTAAACAAAATAATTTATTTTTATTAGGAAAAATTGAAATCTGTGTACAGTAGACAATTTATAGTCTATAAGTACATAGAACATGTAAAATTTCAAATTAAAATTAAATATAACCTATAAAATAAAATAAAATAATCTAACGACAGGCGTACACCTAGCCCCTTGCCCCGATGAAGTTCAAGGGCTTTGATCTGATAACGTCAGACAGGTGGCATTAGAAACGACAACAACAAAATTAAATATAAAGCTACCAACTAATAACTATTCATCGTTACTTGAAAACTAGCGTACACGTTTATTACGAACCATATCAAAAAGGCTATCATCAACAAATGTATGAGATATTTCTAGCATAGTGCTTATCTGTATATTAACGACCCAATATTTAGCTATAATTTTCATCACTTCATACAATAACATTGTATTAAATTAAATACTATACTTTGACACTAAAGCCACAACATGACTTCAACCTTTTACATGCCACTGAACTGTATAAACACTCGCTAACCCAAACGATAATTACCAGGACGTATATATACGTATTTCCAAAGTAGGATCTTTTTTATGCAGTGCTATCCATAAAATTATTCCGAAGGCTTTGGAATGCAGTAAAAGGACATTGAAAGTGTTTGTGAAAGATTTACTTCTTTCATAAAATTTGCTTATTTATTCGTTTTCTCCCCCCCCCCCTCATACATTTCATACGCAGACCTATGTGGAAAATGGTTGCATTGGAGTGCAATTTACGTAACTTTTAACCGGCAGTTGTGAGATTAATTATAAACCGTACAGACTATTATGATAAATATTCATTTTTGGATATAAGTTTTTATATGAAAAGCCCATGGGGTCACTGGTAATTTTTAACCGTTTTTTTGTGGTTAGTATTCTTAAATTAATTATAAAATACACTGCGCAGCACTGATACATTTATAAGTGTATTATATCAGTGTAAATGTGTATTTTAATTTTTATGTCAGAATACATTTTGTTTTTCTTACTTTTCATAAATTAATAATTTTCTTAAATAATCTTTTGTTTTTGACTTTTCAATATGCTCGCTTCCCCCCTCAAAGAGGCATCACACCGCACAGTTTGAGAAACACTGGTGTAGCATAACTGTTAGCTTTGATTGAAATAAGGATTCAGTTCATGCTAGAGCAAAAAAAATCGTGTAAAATAGTGAACCGTGTTATTTCAAAATCACGCAAAAAAGACCATGTAAATAAAAGAGTTAGGTGTATATCACTACTATATATATTATTCAAAATATATTTATGTATAAGGGATACCTTTCTGTCTGAGAAAAATTATATTCGTTCTTTTTTAACACGCTTTTATTAAAACGCTTTTATAAGTTTCCCTTGCATGTAATGGAATCTTGAAACTCGGTTTTTACCTACTTTCAAAGGTCGGATTAATTCGAAATTTTGCACACTTGCCATGGGCCGATGACAATACAATAATTTTATATAATTTTGTTCCATTTTCCTGATCAGGATATCAGGAATAACGATATCCTAATTTGGAGTCTAATTCCATATACCACTTCCAGATTTGGCAACTTATTGCATATACCATTTTCAGATTTGGCGACTAATACACACTTGTGGTTTTGTAATAAAACAAACAAAAATTTGTTCTTTATATGAGCAAGGTAGGTTAAGTTCGTCAGCTATTTCTTACCATAATATAAACAGTTGTCTAGTTTTTCTGAAAATGGAAGCAAAAAAAGAATCAGCTTGGGAAAAAATTATTTATGCTATGTTAAATATTTTTTTTTATTTTTACAAGTCAATACGCTTAGAAGTGGATGTTGCGAATTAATATACAAAACAATACGTTTAAAAGGTGATAATACGATTGACACTTAATATTTCTTCTTAAAACACTTTGATTTGACCTGCATCTACAGAGACGGAATTTTTGAAATATAACGATACGGGACTGATCCGAGGCCCCGTAAACGGAGAGAATAGACACCCTTCAGACCCATTAATTAATATCCATTGAAGAACAAGACTAATTCCAGCAGCTACTTAATTCCCTTTCTCCGGCTCCAAATACCGAACTCAAGAAATGAGTAAATGACAGTGTGAAAAGCTAAAAAAAAAACACTTTTAATGTAGATCGAACTAAAAAGATGAAAAATAAATTATGGTTTAAAAAAAACTAAAAAATACGCTTTTATAGTGATTCGAACTAAAAAGTAAAAAAATAATTCTTAATATAAGAATAAAATGATTAACGAGAAAATTAATGTCGTTGGGGTAAAAGCGTGGGGTGCTCTGTACTACATTTTTACACTAACTCAGCATTTCGGAATAGAACTAGTAAGAAATTATAACAATTAATATAGAGCATCCCACGCTTTTACCCCAATGACATTAATGTTCTCTTTAATCATTTTATTCTTATATTAATATTTTTTTTTTTTACTTTTTAATTTGAATCACTATAAAGGCGTGTTTTTTAGTTTTTTAAACTATAATCTGTTTCACTAGAAAATCAGCCGTTTTATTCCCAATCATATCACAATGAGATGGAATCAGTCAGAATGTATAACAACATTTTCAAAAACTTTCATTCTTGTCAAAATTGAAGTAGCTACTCCAATAACCTCCACTTCACCTTAATAACGCCTCGTATTTGTAGCTAAATATAAACAAGTAATATTAAAGAAAGTTTTAAGTCAATTCAGACTTAGGTCAACAAAAAAAATTACAATTAATATTACAATATGTATTACAATTATTTATATTAACTACAACTAATATAAAAATATGTATACATATGATAGAATCACAATATTGAGTGACAAAATAGAAAGCGATTTTCCATGAATTTTCCCATTTCCCTTCTATGTATGGAGCTGGACTATTATTTTTTTGTTACTATTCGTTTATTAATTAATTATTCCAATAAAATAGTATAGTAAAAAAGAGAACATTCAGAGAAATTAAGTCATCTCAGGTGGGATTTGAACCCATAACCTTTGGATTAGAATTTCAACGCGCTATCCATTGCGCTAGGGGGACACAACGAGCGATTCTCCTCTTTATATATGGTGTTGTTTGTTTCTATTTATTGCTATGTTTGTTGCTGTTTATTCATAAATTGAACAGAATTAATGAATTAATATTTGAAAAAATGTATTAGCATCAAGTGTCATCCACTACAGGTTTAAAAAAATGTATTTGAACTTAAGTGGAAATTGAAATAAAGTGAAATTGAAAATTTGAACAAGATATATAGGGAGAGTGTGAAGTAATAGTAAGAATTGAAAAAAACGAATAGATCTGAGAAAATTCCGGCACCTACGCTGGATTCCCGATTAAATTGTGAGCTGCTAGTATAGATGTGAATTTATTCTCGTTGAAAATATCTGGAATTTATAGTTTCCACTGAGATAGCTTTTAAAACCATATTAGGAAAATCCTTTTTTCTCTTTTACTTGGATACGATCTATTACATCCTTCATAGAAATTAATGGTTTAAGAGAATAAAAATAATTCCAAAGTAAAAGATAATAATTTTCAATTCGTGAGTCTTCACCACTTCATGGATTTTTAATCAATTAACACTAATGGTATATATATATATATGAATTGAATGCTTTAAATTAGGCACTATATTAGGAGACTGTTGACGAGTGCATTATAAATTAAATATATTTTTTATTCATTCCGAGTATTTTGTCGGTAAAATGTTTACGAATAAAAGCCATCTTTCGAACTTGTTAGAATGGTTGACATCTAAATTGATTTAGCTCTCTCTGGAAATGAAAAAGTGAACTTCTTCGATTCAAACCAGTTCATTGAAATTCCTTTCAAAAGAAAAACATACTCATTAAGTCTCCTGGCATATTGACAGATCTGACAAAAGGAAAACAAAGAAGTGTTGACAGAATTTCATTGCTAAGCATTAATTCTATTTCTTTGAAATTCTCTTTTGCTGATATTATGAAGACAAAACTTCTGAAAATCAACAGAATTTTTCAATATTAAACAGTATTCTTGGTTTTAGAAATAGTTCTATACTCTAATGAAAAAGATTTATCAAGTTTTATTTCATCTAATATATATGCATATATAAATCCTTATATATTCTATGATTTCAGAATAATGGTATTTTGTTTTATTCAATAATAAAGTGGTAATACCATAATTTGCGTTTAGTTATCGATTAAATATTTATGGACAAAAATTCTTGTTTAACCGATATTTTAATGTACTTTTGAACAAAGGTTTTACATAGATAAAATTCAAATTTCCTACAGATGACAACTAAGTTTCGTTGGATTTTTCTCCTCAGGGGGCTCATCTTCTGTAAATGAGAACGAGTATCACAATCTCGAGGTGCCCTAGTGATACATTCTTTTTCCCAAGGAATTTATTGTCTTTGGTAAACACAGGTTTCAGGAACCCAGGGTACCCTAGTGATCCTTCTCTTTTATTGACCCTCTATTTTGCTATCCCATTTCCTAATTCTTTCTTTTTCCCGTTTAGACCACAGTTACATCTGTTTAGAAATACATGAATGTATTCAGAATTTCTTTCTTTTGATTGGATTATTTTTTCATTATTAGTAACAATGATTGGTTATCTTTTAGTAATGCGTTAATTTAGTTTTATTTGTAACTTATTTTTTCTCTGTTTTAATCATCGGTATTATGTTTGTTACACCGTTGGTTTGCCGTGTACAGCGTGTTGTAAGGAGGAAAATGGTGTCCTAGGGATACCAAGGACACCCTTTGGCCCACGCTTTGCTGTAGACAGGAGGTAGGAGTGAGCCCACTGCTGTCAATCGGCTGGTGATAAGTCTCCTCGAAAACATTGATGTACGACTAGTGCTGTAGATAAGGGGTGTCGGGTTTAAACTCTTGAGATCCTCACCCTGATGTTGTAGTACTATATCCTGGGTGTATTCCAGGTATAACCGCCGTGCCTGGTTATTGCTAGTTGACCGGCAAAGTGTCTCCTTTGTTGGACTCCGTGGTGGGTGGAGGCACGCCAGGATGATTTGTTGTGCTTATGGATCTAAGTCTGCTGTGCCCGGGTAATGGTCTCGTTTTACCCTAAACAAACGTTGATGAAATTGTTGCTAATTCTAAATATTTAATAATTTTTTGGCAAAAGCTGATATGTCTACAAAATCGCCATTTGCTATTCACAAAAAACTAATTGGAATTGGTGACGAACCAAAATCTGTAAAACGCTTTAGATGAGGTGAGTTACTAATCGAAACAAGCTTTGCTCTGCAAACAAAATCTTTTTTAATTGCCAAACCTTTTCTCGATTCAAGCAGTCCTCACAAATCGCATAATTCCTGCAGAGGCGTAATTTCCGAATCCGATAAGTCGACCTTCCCTGATGCAGAAATTCTTGGTGGATGTTCTGATCAGAATGTGATTCAGGTTAAAAGAATAACAATAAAAAAGATGCTTGATTTATTCGAACAATACATTTGATTTTAAATTTAATAGACCCAAACTACCCACAACAATTAAAGCCGTATATCTGCTGTACCGTAATGTAATATCTGCCCACATACATTCCGAATCCTCTGCGCTGATTCAAGTGCCAGAGGTTCGGACACTCTCAAACGTCCTACAGCCGACAATGGACTTGCTCTAAATCTGCGTCTGCTGGATATACTTCCACAGATTGCAGTCTAGAGAAGTTTTTCTCAAACTTTGAATATTTGCAATCCAACATTCTACCGTAATTTTCATTGCGACCCCCTCGATACAAAAACAGTGCATTGAATTCAATAATACTATACATGGATGCTTAACTACAATACGACTTTAACGTCATTAAGAGCTCCCGGCGTATATAAAAGTCTGGCTCAAGCAGTGCGTTAATTCCCAGGACGTATATATACGTCTTTTCGAAGTACGACCTTTTCTGTGAACTGAAACTATTCCGAAGGCTTTGGATTGCAATAAAATGACCCTGACAGTAGTGTGTATGCACCAAGGATTTACTTAATTCAGAAAATTTGCTTATTTATTCCTGCACCACAATACACCACATACTTATTACCGATGGTCTACATGTTAAACGGTGGTATTGGGGAGTAAATCGCATAATTTTTAATCGGCATTTAAGGGCTTAATTATAAATCACACAAATTACGTAGATAAATCTTAATGTTTGTATATAATTTTATTTATGACAAGACCATAGTGTCACTGGTAATTATTAAACTTGTTCTTAACTTTGCATTGTTAAATTGATTATGAAATACATTGCGCAATACTGATATATTTATAAGTGTATTATGTCAGTGTAAATATGTGCTTTATTTTTTATTAAGCCAGAATGTATTTTGTTTGTAAACCTTTAGCAAATTAATTATTTTTTTAAAAATAATCTTTTGTTTTTGACTTTTCAATATGCTCGCACCCCCTTGTAGGGTGAACACGCCCTCCCCAGTTTGAGAAACCCTGATCTAGAGCCTAAATGTATTAACTGTTAGCATCTTTATCCATCGTATTCTAAATTATATTCTAAATGAAAAATACAAAACAGATACAGTAAATAAAATCAAGTAAAAATATTTCTTATCCAGAAGCTCATAAATCCATAGTACCACAGCAATCCCAAACATATGCTCAAGCTATTAAACCTCAATCTATATTAACAACAACAAACAGATCCAATTATAACAAATGTAATTTGCTCACCTTTACAATATCTAAAACCCTTATCTTCAGTCAATCATATGCCCAGTACATCTTCAATTCCCGTAGTATTCACATAATTTTCATCAATTCAGGCCCATCTACTGCCTCCCACATCTTCAGTAATACCGGTCACATCAAGTGAATCTCAGTTATCTATACCCATTTCTACTACTACCCCTAACAATATTCTAAATAACTATGCTTCATCTTTATCAGCTGAAATTCAGCCAATTGTCCCATTACATAGCACTGCCTCTGCGAAATTAAATAGTCAAACTTCCACAGTGTCTAAAGCTGCAAATAATTTAAAACAAAGTAGGAAAAATAGGAAAAAGCTCACAACAGAAACAAAGCCCATCATTGGAATTAAAATGACACCCCAAAAGCCAAAAAAAGCAACGTTCATTACACCTCCAAAGATGAAGATATGATTCTTTATGACGTGAATGTGTGTGTGTGAATCCCTAATGGATTGGAATATGAAGTCTAGTTTCAAGCAATACATGACGCCGACAAGAAATATGAAAAAATAATTCAACTAAATGTTTTGAATTGGATCTATATGAATCGTGTTCATATTTAAAGTCATGTTTAAAATTATCTTGGATGATTTTTTTAAATTCCCTTTCTAGCATTTTTATAGTGTAATGAATATTAGCTTTTAGATATACCTAATGCATGTCATTACTTTAAAAGTTTAGTTTTTTTTACAACAAATGTTTGGCGCAGTATGGACGAAATTGGCTCTTACGCCAATAATCTCCACAATCACTCACTCGTTGGATTTATTTGCCTGAACTTATTACTTACGAGGGACGTTCAGAAAATCACTTTCATCCCTTTTTTGAAAGAGTGAGTGGTACAACAAATGATACAATCGTCAGGAGAACCCTCATCCATTGCTTATTTAGCAAATGAAAAAACATCTGCATCATTGAAATGGCAAATGAGCAGAGTCCTAAAGAAGAGAGAGCAGCAGCGGCCTGGCGTGTCCGAGGTTATTTAAGTTCAGATTACGATGGTAGATTGTGCTGACCTCTAGGCTGTCAATAGAAGTTGGCTGTTATCCAGCATAAATGGACACTTGTGGACGTGATTCACGATCGCCTACAGACCGTGTGTGTTGAGGGTGTGTATGTAACCATTATGTCTCGTCAAATGGTAGGTCACTGTTGCATGTTTTGTGAAGGAAGGTAGAATGTGAAGGATGATGATAGAAATGGTTGTACCTCCACATCCATGAATAAAAATAACATTGCAAGCTGTTACGACAATTCCTTGTATCTCAGGACACCAAGTTTTAGCAAAGCGGTTTCTGAAAATAGATTGTATGCCGACACAATTAATTTTTTTATATAGGTGGTGACTTAATCGAAAGAAAAAAAGAATTCGATGTATTTTTAATGATGTTATGGTGTATTTGGCTGGAGTGTCACGGGGAGAGTCCTGGTATCTCTGAAGACCCACCGTGTAGAGAGGGCCTATCCATGTTAAGTCTGTCAAGGCTCAATGCCCTCCCACTGGTATGGTAGTTAGAAGAGGGAAACGGACCAAGTACCGTCCTCATCACCTGACTGAGGTACCTCATCACTTGATTCCAATAACCTTCGTGTTTCTTTAAAGTGTGACGTTGATATAACTACCACTGCCATGTTGTATTTTTTCTGCAATAAAGTTTCCGTGAAAATAAAAAGGTACAGCTTACTTTCGGGATGTCCATCATATTTTAATACTAAATTTAAGTAAAATTTATAGTAGTAGTTTTTTTTTAAATATAAAATTTAAAAAATAAAAGTACAAAATCATAAAAATTTATTAATTTCTCATACTAGAATATATATTGGAAATTATGATTTAATATATAAATGTATTTTCTGTTCAACAGTAATCAAGAATTTAAATTACGTTTCAAAAAATTTCAAATTGAAGTAAATACACGACATTGTTTGGTAATTGAATGTGTTTAGTAAGATTCTGTTTTAATTAGCTGTTTAAATTTTAGAATCAAAATCTAATATATGTAATAGAATTTTAAATTTTTTATCGGGCAGTTAAAACTCCGAAGTTTGACTACATTTAACTTTTCTAATAATTGGTTATCCCAATATTTTGAATACTACCAAAATATTTAGTTCAAATAATGCTTTAAAAATATTAAAAATCTCTACAATAGCAACAAAAAAAAAATATTTCAAAACATGCAAAGAAGAAAGAGAAATTTAGAAAAAAAAATAGATCTGGATTGTAAATTGTGGATTAAGAATTATACTTTAAACTTATGAATTATATCATCTCGTTTCCAATTATTTTTTTAGTTGTTTATTACTTAAATAGTAAGATAATATATTAATTGAAAGGTAGTGAATTGAATATTTTATATTAGGTTTACTTCTTATAAAAAAATATTTGATTAATTTACAAGGAAACGTATTTGCGATAACAAATTTTCAAAGAAAAAAAGTTTATTATTGTATAAACGCAAGCATTTTCTTCTTTATATATTAGATAAAATTATTATTTTGTCATTGATATAAAATTATACAATGGGAGGTATAAGTTTTTCATCCTGTTGCACAAATAGCAAAATTTTATCGATAGCATAAATCGAAATAGGAAGAAAGTCTGATTAATAGTTTTCTAATTTTTGTTAAGGGTGTATCTTAAGCATATAATTAAATTATTTTTATAAACTTATAAAATTAATAATAATTTTAATAACTTTTTAATTTAATAAATATTTTTGAATCACTATAAAACTAATTTTTTAATGCTTTTTAATTATTTTTATTACAAATGATATTTTTAAAATAATTTAAAAATTTTTTTAAATAACTACAACTTTAATTTAATTGTGTATGTGAAGTTTATATTAACTAAATTAATTAAAGATTGGTAAAAAAATCATTAAATATTTTCTTTGGTATTTAATTAATAATAGATAGATTTTTCGGTGAAAAACCGAAAATAATTTTGAATACTTTTCTTTTCACTTTGCTCTCATAAAAATAAGTGTAAGCAAAACAAATAAAAATGTTCTCATTTAAGTTTGGAAACATTTTTAAAGTAATCTAAAAACGTTGGTAATGTTTCACAACGTTGATAAATTGTTTTAATTTATCTTCATTGTTGTCTTTTTTCCTTAATCAAACTCATTTTCATGCATAATATGCTTAACAAATTGAGTTCTTAGGGATTTTAATTTTTCAAGCTGTTCGTTATTTCTTTAATTTTATTAGCTATTTTTACATTTTAAATTAAAACGTGTAATTGGATTTTAATATCAAGAAGTAACGTAATTAATTTATTCAAATTACAGGAAAGGTAGTTTCTTTTTTGTGAATGTTGATTAGCATTTAAAATATCTTTAAGAAAACATAATATTTTTAATAAAGAAATGAGTTTCCGAATACTTTTAAGTTTTAATTTTGATTAACAATGCTTGTTTATGTTATGAGTTTTTTTTCCACGTTTAACGAAACGTTTGAAATTTCAGTACTGAATATTTTTAATGTCTAAATCTTTGTAAATTCAAATAGAATTGGTTTTGTATATTAGAAGTTATGTATTTGTTTTGTATGTTTATTTGAACTCTAATTATACGAATTGTGTATTTTAACACTCACATGCCCGATGCTAATATTAATGGTTGCGTGGGATGGCTGGGTCACCCCAAACCTTTTATAATTATTTTTATTGTACACGACACAAATTATTTTTCCAGTAAAAAGTTTAACAAGGAAAAAGTATACCCCTACCTACTTTTAAGGGCTTTTCAATATTTCCTTGATAATTTGTGAAAAAATATCAAACTGAACCAAGAATTTTCAAAAGTGCGTGACTATAATAAAGGACACAAATCACGGACACTTTTCACTAACATTAAAGAAATGTTATTTTCAGGCGAAACTGTCATACTTTGTTCAATTTGCTGTAGTTTTATTAGCCTTTGATGATTGATAAATAGCATGTTGAACTTTTTGTGAACTTGGGTCTTTTTGGCGGTGCGAAGTGTACTTCACTTATGGCTTCATATTTTTCTTGATGAAATTCTTTAGGTAGCAGTTGAAAATTTTCCTTTCAACTCAAACGTTTCATGTTCATCACCTTTCTCAAATTTTCTTTCCTATCATGATTAATATGCATTATTTCAGCAGATTATATTCCCTTGCTTGATTAGTTTCAACCTTCTTCAACAGAGAGTACATGCCTGTTTCTTTTTTTATGTTCTGCTTATTTACATTTATAAGCCATTGTAAGTCCTGCAACACAGCAATCAAAACCACTAAGTTGTTCACAGGGGGAAAGTGTAGAGAAAAGTGTTCATAGAATATATTTTGGAACAAAAGTGGTCGCACGAGGAACTCAGTTAAAACAGGTACCTTAAAATTCTAAAAAAAAGAAACATTTGCGCCACTCCTTTAAAAGAGGGACATATGTGACAAATACATTTTAGTTTACATGAAGACTGTCATATAGAAGGATACTGAAAAGTTCATTGATAACAAATAAACAGTTTTCCCAGAATTAACAATTTCGTGAGCCTGAATGACTAGAGGTTCCAGGATTAAATCTGTCAGTCAAGTTACATAAACATTCCTTACAATTACGGAATTCATATTTTTCCAAACTCTTTAATAAAACCGTGTACTGAGGCAAATTATTTTAAATATCTGTACGCTCTAAGATAATTTCTTATATTTAAATGCATTATTTGTATATAAATTTAAAAAATTTAAAAACTAGCAGAATTTGAAAATGTTTTATTTGCATTATGTACATTTGTAAAAAATATTTTAAATGCAACAAAACTTGGGAACGAAAAACTAACTCGTTCATTTTGAACAGTTTACACCGTGTACATATCGTAGGTACATGGGAATGTCTTGCAGGCCTTACGACCAAATTTCCCAATTTACGATGATCCCACAAAATTGTTCTCAATCGTTTTTCTTTTCTAAGATGGATCGTGCTTTATCCTCAGAACTCTTAGCAGCAAGGGAAAAACTTTATCACAAGGATTTAGTATATGGTCAGTATATCAATGTCTTACATTGGTTTACCGCACCATAAAAAGGGATATTAATCTTCATCGTCTGAGAACGACGATAGCACTCGGAGAGGGATATTTCATCGCCTTAGATATACATCTAGACTATTTAGACGTTAACGCAAAATCCACTTTTAAAGTTTTTTAATGGGAATAAAAAGCATGTTTTTCCAATTTTTACACTTCTAGCTATATTTTTGAAGGAAATTTTTAAATTGTCGTACACATTTGTAAGTTATTTAATGGCATTTTCACTTTATTGCCGTTTTAATTGGTATAGATATTTATTTTTCCTCTTTTTAACGTACAACAATGAACTGTAGGTTAAAAATGGTCTTCAGCACTTTGAATTTTGCAATTAACACGAGGGCTGTTTTTTAAGTAAGATCCGTTTGTTTTTTTAAAAAAATAACAGTATTTTGTTTGAAAAAACCTTTATTGCAGGATTGTGTATACCTATCCCTATTTTTCTACATAGTTGCCGAGTTTATTAATGCACTTGTATACCTTAAAACTAAGTATTGAAAATCCTCTTCAAAGAAGTCTGCCTCCTCGTCGGACAGCCAATAGTTCACGGCCGCTTTCACTCCTTCGTTGTCACTGAAGCGCTCCCCATCAAGACTGTGTTTGAGGTACCGGAAAAGGTTGAAATCGTTAGAGGAGAAGGGCCGGGGCTGTATGGTGCATGATCCAAAACCTTCCAGCCAAAAGATTTGATTACGTCTCGAGTCGTTCGAGAAGTGTGAGGCTTTGCGTTATCGTGGAGGAGCAAAACACCTTTTGACAGCATGCCACGTCGTTAAGAAGTGAAAGCGGCCGTGAACTATTGGCTGTCCGACCAGGTGGCAGACATCTTTGAAGAGGATTTTCAAAAGTTAGTTCTAAGGTATATATGACAAGTGCATTAATAAACTCGGCAACTATGTAGAAAAATAGGAAAAAGTATGTACACTCTTAAAAAAAAGGTTTTTTGAAACAAAATATTGTTGTTATTTTTTTTAAAAAAACAAGCGGATGTTACTTAAAAAATAGCCTTCTTAATTTGTTTTCATAATTAGTATTAACATTTTGGTATTCCAAAGGCTTTTCATATCAAACATATAATGTCTTCTTTATTTGATTGGATTGTACATGAACGGCTCACCTCAAAGAAGCACGTGGTATATTAATGACGGTCTTCTTAATTTTGAACATTAGTTCAAGTGGCAGACATACAGTGCTTGTGTACAAAATTCAGATGCTAAAAAGTTCAAAAAAGAATATTCTTAAATGAATGTAAATCTTATAAAAATAGGAGAAACACACAAATGTTAAAAAATAACATTAACTTAGAAATGATTGCATTGGATGTTTCAATACATCGACTATGTTATTCAATCATTGACGTTTGTTAGGATTTATTATAAGTATTTATGTGCTTAAATGTATACCTCAGACATAGGTATTGCAATACTGGTATACCGGGATACCGAATACCGGTATTTTGAGCCATTTGTACAATTTTGCAATACCGGTATTCACTAGTTTAAATACCAGTTTTAGGTATTTACTAAAAAAATTTTTAATTATCTCCACTATATGTTCAGGTATCGCCAACCTAGCAATAATATCTAGAATATACCTCTAATATAATAGTATACGTTTTTATGTCTCCCTAACGGGCGAAGTTAGTAAGACTGTGAATATAAAGTTCCATTGTACAATCAAGACAAGTGATAAAATATGTGAATTTATACAAAGGTGCGGACCCAAACTATTATATTAGAGCTGAGAGTGATACTGCACACGCGCAGAATTCGTATTCTGTGAAAACAAGGTTGTAGTTGTGAAGAAAGTGCTTAATATTTCGATATTTTTTAAAGTGGGGAGTTTGATATTTACATTGTATTTGCATTTCCTACTTAAATTCACATATTATCATGATTTTAAAAATTAAAATGAAAAAAAATAAGAGATTAACCATTTCAAATTTGATCAAGTTTATATTAAATTTTCTTTAAATTTTTTACCAACAAACCTAATTTACATTCAGAAGAATTCGGCACAGTTATCGAAGATGATTATGACACTAATGTCGATAAGGAAAAAGAATTAATTGTCTCTTGAACAAAAATTAGAATTAGCGATAAGTAAAAATTTCAACAAACCAAAATACAATACAGAAATCAGCTATATCCAAAATCATCCGACGAGAAATCAATTTATTTGAAGATGAGAAATTTTGAGGTAAATACTTGGAAAAACAATCTAACAATACTACCAACTAGTGTAGATGGTGAATGAAAGTTGTCGACAGCTGGTAATTTGTGCACGTAATTGCATTCCAGGCTTAATGACAGTACAATTAATGCATTATATTTTTTAAGATCACATTTCAAAAATTTGTAATAGTACCACAAACTAAATAGTGATATTTACACTTTTTTTATGACTTAAATAAATAAGATATTCCTTTACTTTTTTGTGATTCTTTATATACGGTTATAATTTAAAAAGTACAAATTAATATTTTCCGATATTTAAACTCTAATAAAATGGGCAAATAAAATAAAGAAACTCCTGTACTTTCTTTTTTTTAAAAAAATTTTACTACCGGCATTAAAACAGGTATCCTGCGATTAAGAACTGAAAAATACCGAATCCCGAAATTGAACTTTTGGTCCCATATTGCAATCCTTACTCACGTATACATTTTTACTAAAATATATGTTTTGTATTAGATATTTCTGGGCTCTCTAGAAAAAATGTAAACCATTTTTACATGTTTGAATATGATTTTTTTTCAAATCTAAGGTATTAATGTGAAGAAATTGTGAACTTGATATCGGTTCAAAACTGTAATAATACATTATTTCGATATACTTAAATATAATTAGAAATATTGACTAGTTTTAAATCTCTATTGTTGTTTTCTTAGTAATATTAGAATACTTGGTAAGAACTGCAAACCTTATCCCTAACTAAACAAAAATGAAATTAAGATGGTAATATTTTTGCATAAATTGTATTTTCATTTCGTTTGTAAATTGTTTGGTCATAAAGCACAATTTTCAAAGTCATAAATTTTAAATTAAAATTATGTTAAACAAACGTAACTCTTTCTTAAGTTTGGTTACGTACAATTTGTATAAGAATGACCTCTATAGGAATAGAAAAATCATGGGTCTCAATCTCCCTTAAATATAATTTAAAGTCCTTGGGAATATCATTAAGAATAAAGTTGTGAAGTAGTTTATCATTTGTATCACATTTTCGCTAATTTATTACAAACCCACAAAAATACGTGCTTTATACTCCATATAATTAAATTATTATTGCATTGCTTTACTCAAGTGGATAAAGTAAGTGAATAAAAAAGGGAACAATCATTAGAATATTAATATACTACGAAATATATGAATGTTTCATTCAGGTCAGATGTGCTGCCTGCTTTTGCCACAAAGTCTTTGTAGTGTTTGTGGCATCTGAAGATTTTGACGTAACATGCATAAGTTTGGTCAAAAAAGACATTTTGAAGATAAATGAAATTTTACTTCATGATTTATAGATTTTTAGAGCCTATTTTCATAATTAGACATATCTGATATTTTAATGCTTTATTTATTTTCCTATTTTTACAAGATCAAATATCCAAACTTCTAGGAAATATAGAAATTAAAGAATAATAAGAAATGTAGAAATTATTCTTGTGAGTAGCTTATTTAAAATTTTACATCATCTCTATAAATTAATCATCTTCTGTATTTAACGTGGAGAAAACTGTCTCTAAACAGAATAATTAGGCCTTTAGACTAGATTTATGAAACAATTTTTTATAAAATTTATCACAAAAGAACCATGACATATTTTAAAAGCTTGCGAAAAAAAAACGTAAAATTCCACACAGAAGTCCTCCGTGTTTTATAAAAAATAGTGCTTTTAATACATTTGTTTTTCAGCCACTTATATCGCCATTTTTTTTCTTTTTTTATTTCTAAATTCAAATATGCATTTCTATTAGCATTGCTTGTAAAGATCCATTAATTTGTATTGTTTTTTTCATTTCCCCCATAAATCCATCAATTTTTCTAAACGTTTAGGTATATCTAAATTTGAAGTTCACAATATTCGCTACATAATTATTCTACTTTACACATTTCTTTGAGTTTTACTAAGTTAATATTAGCATTATTAGTATACAATTAAGCTAATATATTAGTATCATTATGCTTAGTTAATATTAGTAGGCAATCAAATATTTTGAAATTAATTAAAACATTTGGATTATTATTATTAATTTTTAAATATTTTTATATCTACATAACTGACCGTTTACAAACTTTCTAGCTACTTTATATATACAGATATTTACTAAGATAAATTTCAGTATGATTGTCAAAAGAAGTTCAGAAAAATTAACCTCGGGACACAAAAGTGGCCTAAAACATGATCAAAGCATTCAAGGACAAGAAAGAGGAGAACTCATTTCAAACAAATGACGCGTGTACAGCAGCTGCACGTTCCGCTGCGTCAAATCATTGACGCGTCAAAAACAATCTTACTCTTTGATTCTTCCAGCCTTTTTTTCCCCACATCTCTTCGTTGTCTCTACAATGTCTCTTGGCAACTCGGTTCTTCTTTCTCCGTATAAAATTTTCTCTCCGTTTTTCTCATGTTAAGATTCTGCAAGCAAGTGATAACAAAAATGTTTTAAAAAATAATAATATCGATGAAATTTCGAGACGCAGGAAGAAAAGTGTTGAGAAAAAAATTCAAGCAGAACTTCTTATACTCATGGAAGCTGGATTATCTCTCGTTCTGTAGTTTTTTTATGTTTTATTCATCGAAATCATTATTTTAGGAATTTCACTTTGATTTAGTTTGATTTTTTTTCTCTTGCCTTAATACTTACTTTAGCATTTGAAGATGTTTTTCCAAAAGGGTTTCTTTTTCATTTTTTTCTCAAAGGCGTAATTTTTTTTCTTCTTTTATTTAATTTTGGTTAGCGAAATGCATTCCTAAATATTTTACTTGAGATAAAATTCAGAGGGAAGTAAGTTTCATTTTGCTTTAAATTTTTCCGCAGAATTTTATTACTTTATTAAAGAATAAAATTTCAGATTTACTATCAACAGTAACGTTCTTAACAGAAAATAACAAGTTGCAAAATGTATTTTCAAATATAATAAATATCAATAATTCACTCACGGAGAATTTTAGTGGACCAATTTATTTTACTATTTACAAAATATATTGAAATATATATATATCCTGCAAAATCATATATAAGAATGCTAGATTTCTTTTTCAATAAAAGGCTAGATTTCTTTTTCAATAAAGGCTGCTCAATTTTGAGGAATTCATGCCTTAAGAAATGAAATACTTTAATAAGAGTTGAAACAGAAGTGTTTTCTTTTGTCAATTAGTTTCGTAATACTGCTAATTTCCTTCTGGTTGTTATTATTATTTATCTTAAACTATATTTGGAATATAATACCATTAAAAGTTGCACTGAAATGCTTGACAAAGAATGTTTAAATTCGTCCTTTAAATCTCATTTATAAAAGTAACCAATACAATTTAGCCTTTATGTATATTTATGATGTTCGTTTCAGCATTCAAATATTGATTGGAAAACCAAAAAAGTGAATATGTGTTAATTTATAGTCTACGTACAAAACATTTCATGACAATTAACTTTATAAAATCCTCATTCATTCATCTAATGAAATGTTACAAATATTCTTATTAACCTATAATTAAAATATCAACTCACATTAAAATTCATATTACTTACAATTAGGATTTGAATACTATTCCATTTCGCTGGGGCAAATGTCGTCAAGCAGGCTTTATTGGCTACAACACAATATGCGCATAAAAAAAATTTAATAAATGATAGTTCTTATTGGTTTTTCATTCATTTTTTATGTATTGCGAAATAGACATGGCAAAAAAAAAAGGAAAGACCACGATTTTTGTTTAGAAAGTAGGGCGCTAATAAGTGCCAGTGGAATTATTATGTTTGGCTTCAGTTGTATTATTTCTGGCGACTTTATCGCCTGCGCTGGCGAAACTGAAAAGTACCAGGATTTGTTTCTTAAAATGAAATGGAGGAAATTATAGTAGTCAGCTTAAATAGCTGATGAAGTTTCTTTATTAAAAAAAAAAAAAAAGAAATACATTTATTTTCGTTACTTTCCTATTTGATTATGAATTTGTTTAATTTTAAATTATTACTTCCTTTGTCTTTGTGAAGAATAAATTACGTATTTTAAAATATAATTTATATTGTGTAGTAAAATTAATTGATTATTATACCTATTATTTTATAAGAAATATAAATATATCAAATCGGATATTTTAATACAGATTACTACTTTTTTATGCCAAAACGTTTTTTTATTATAATTGATATTTAATGTGAAAGGAACATTAATTGGTACCTTTTTCGTTTCACCCGCGCATGTGATAGGATCGCCAAAAATGATACGACCGTCAAACAAAATATTCCCTCTGATATATTCTTTCCTTTATTTTGTTTTCCTTTACCTTAAGCATTTTAGACTACATTATTCTATCCATTATTCTGTTGTACTTACTAATAGAATAAATGTGTAGGCGTAAGTTTCAAAAATAATTTTACCAGTAATCTCGATTATTTACCCTTTCTAAATGTAGGATTTTTTCCAGTTCTAGACAGAACGATGAATTATTTTCGTTTAATAATAGATGAGATTTTTTTTCAAAAATTGAACTTGTTTAAAATGTTAAATTCTTTCTATAATTTTACGTAACAAATGCGATTTTTGTATAAAATTGCTGAGTTTTATTATGTTTTATATATTAATTATGCTAATCAGTAATCTATTACATCTAATCTACAGAATATAACTTTAATATTTCTTGGATACTTTTCCGTTTAGCTTGCGCAAGGGATAAAGTCACCAAAAATGATACAACGGAACGGAATATTTTCTCTGGTAACCTTTTACCACCACATTTTTAAAACAAGTCCGGATTTTTTCTTATCAGTAACGTATTATTCATTATACATAAAAAATGGAAGAAAAACCAATGAGAACTAATATTTACTGATACTTTTATATGTATATTGTGTGTTGTTGCCAATACCCCCAGCTTTGCGAGATTTGCGCCGGCCATTAATCTATTATTAATAAAATATGAAATTATTGCTGAAACGATGAAAAATTTCATTATTACATTTAACGCAATGTTCAGTTCGTGTAATTTATTAAAATAACCTTAACCTCTTAATTTTCGATCAAAGAAACGCGATTCGCTCCCCAGTGCTTCCATTTTCACATTGGCGCGTATATGTGGTGTATTGGAGGGGAAGGAGAAAACAAAAATAAGTAAATATTTTTATGAAATAAGTAAATCCTTCGTAAACTCTGTCAAAATCTTTTTATTGCGTTTTAAAGCCTTCGGAATAGTTTTACTGATGACAGCGTAAAGAAAAGTATCATACTTTGGAAGGACGGATATAAACGTCCGCTTCAATCAACGCAACGGCTAAGCAAGACGGATATATACGCTGGAGGCACTTAAAAGCTTAAATAAATATCTGTAATATAAGCTTTATAAATCCATCATTTACTATATTGAAAAATACTTTTAATGCAGTGAGATATTCATAAATATAACATTTCGTAAAATAAACAATATTTAAAACTTTCATTTTCTTTTATTAAAAATATTCTTTAAAAAATCCTTAGTTCATTATGTTATTGAAGAATATAACATTACAGTGTTCTTATTTCTAATTAAATTTTTTTTATTCTGAATAAAATATAATTCTAGAAAGAGAAATCTTAGGAAATTAAAACCAAGATGCATTTTTCCCTTCTCTTTATAAGCGAAAGTTCATTTCATTCTATTCCTTCATTATTTGCTTTCCAGGACGAAGAAAATGTAAATATTTCATTTTGAAATTGAATGGAGAAATATTTCTTTTACTAAAAAGTAATCGAATTAATAATTACATTTCTTTCACTTACGCAAAAATGAAATTAAAATACTTATTCCTTGAACTTTTTTGATGATTCTAAATTTATATTTTTTCTTTCAAATGGTAATTATTTTATATGAAAAGCTGTAATGAATAGAATGCTTTTACATTTAAGCATAAATTTTCTTAGGATATGATTATTTGAAGTATTTATGCTTTAAATATTGATTTTCTTATAATTAGTTTTGACTACGAGTAAAATTTGTGTTATGTTATTTATACTGAAAATTAGTATAAGATAAATATATTTCTTTATCAATTTTACTTGAATAAGTATATAGAACAATTTTATTTACTGTCTCAAAACAAAATTGCTGAGTTTAAAATTGTTTTTTTGAAATTCATTGATATATGTGTATTGTTATTAAGTTTAATTTTAATTATTCAATAATCTTATAATTAACGTGAAAACATTATTTCTAAGTACAAAGCTTTTACATACTTATTGCAAAGATTATTTCTATTTACTGCTGTTTCTTTTAATGACTGTCTTATAAAGGAATACATTTAAAATTTTTAATTAAGACTGGAAAGCTCAAACTAAATATTTTTACTGTACAAAATTTATTTTAAATATATTATTGTTATTATATTAATTCTTTTGCGAAACGAAACAAATGTTATTTAAAAATAATAATCGCAGTACAAATCAGGTAACTATTATCTGAAATCAAAGGATATATTTAATTTAATACAATACTTATAGGTGAAAATAATATTAAATATATATTATAAAAGAAAGGGTACAATGTGTGTGTCGCTAAACTCATGAACGAGTCCCAGTATGGTCATAGTAATTACAGGGTGTAGTAACCCTCTACCCCCCCCCATAAATGATGAAGGTTCTCGTTTTTACCTAATTCGACTACCTGGTGTGTTGCAAGGAGAGGTCTACAGACTTTAAATTTAGCAATCTTATTCCTTTCATGGAGCAGAGATACCCAACAAAAAGGGATTTGCGAAAATGGACCCCTAAGAGACATTTTGAGGACGTAAATAAATGTTCCTCTTTTTGTACTATTAGACCTACATAACTGAACTTTAGTTGGAATGTTCCTTTCATGGAGTACTCGTAGAGATCCACAACAAAAAGAGGTTTACAAAAATGGACCTCCAAGGGCAGTGGTGTAACGGAGAATATTGTGCCCTCCTGCAAAGGTCATATCTTACAAATGGTACTTACTTGGCGTCAGTCAGACTTTGGGCCCCTTAGATTCGTTACTTACTGCCCAAGGGGCTTTGTGAGGGCTTAAGGGGCGTTATGGGTTGAATAACAAGTTCACTCTTTAAATA
Source organism: Trichonephila clavata (assembly GCA_019973975.1). NCBI lineage: Eukaryota > Metazoa > Arthropoda > Arachnida > Araneae > Nephilidae > Trichonephila > Trichonephila clavata. The sequence goes on along the minus strand of BMAO01014810.1, from coordinate 189,587 downwards.
TTATCATACAATTTTCTATACATTGTTTTGTACTGAGTATTACTCTCCTTACAATTCAGCTATTATATCAAGAATAATATTTTTTGTATTTAAAAAAAAACTAACTCGTTCAAAAAATGGGTACGCCATTGTTGATCTGCACCGAGAAGAAAAGTAGAGCAGTGATTCCCTTTTTATTTTGTGGAACGTGTGATACCTGTGCTGGATAATAGCCATCCCTTCGATCACTATACCTTCTGTGGTTGATGTCGATGGACTGCCCGATATTTTGTCGTCATTTAAAGAAGTCTTCCCTGTTTGAAGTGCTCTATCAGTTCGTAAATCCGCAATAAACAGCTGTTACCATATTGCTCTTGCATGTGACAAATAATTTCCGAAGGTTTCACACATTCTTCTAACGAAAAGTGAATCACTGTCCTCCTTTCCTCCATGGTGTAAATCGACAGTGGAGCTGCCTTGTTGAACGGTTTGCTACACCCCAACGACTACGAGGGAAGACGAGTGCCACGGTGTGAAGAAGTGTTGTATAGAAGTGTGGAAGTATTGGAGATCACCCCTCAATCAGCACTGGATACTAGCGTTGTTACTAAAACTTCGAAACAGAAATTTCAAAAGTCCCTTTACTCTTTTTAACTTTCCCTCATAGAATACAAATATACCCTAACCTCTGAGAATAAAGTTCGGTGAATAGTCCTGTAACATTAACGTAGAGGAAATATTAACGAAAGTTTTCTTACTGTCCTTTGAAATAGTCACATCTCATAACTATGGACCGCTGAGACATGCTATACATGTCCTGGAACCTTTGCTAGCAGTCTCCTTTTGAGATGGAGTTCAAAAGCCTCTTCACATTTTGTTGGATGTCAGAAATATCGTGAAATCTGTTTCCTTTCAAAGCGAGTTTCAGTCGTGGGATTAGGAAGAAGTCTGAAGGATTGAGATCTGGTGAGAATGATGGATGTTCAATTTTCACCCCCCCCCCTTTTTTTTGCTATGAACTGTTTGACGATATTGGCTTGTGAGGGCGAGCATTGTCATAAAGAAAAAAATAATAAGCCTTGGGCTTACTGGGGTTGTACACTGCGTGGACGTTTTGTAAAATGGGACAAAATTTCAATGTGCCTTGCGGCATTCATCGTCCAGCTACCATGCGCACAGTTAATAGACGATCTTTTGTGATTAATTTTACTCACTTCCTCAATGTTTTCGTAATTGACTGAAGTTAACGGTCTTTCACTACGGGGGTTGTCAGAAACATCTTCCCGGCCTTCTCAAAAACGAGGAATCTCTCATACTTCATACACACTTCATGGATAGTGTGGTTGATCTTCATAAAATGTACCAGCATCAAAAATGTTTCTGTCGGTGTCTTGCCAAGCTTATAACAATAAATTGATCTTTTGTTAGTTCATTTTCCTTTTCTCAATTAATAACCAACGCATTAAAGAATCACGTTGTAAAATAAGTTTTATATAGAATACAAACGACGCTCAACCGTATAACGGTAGTAGCAGATAGTCAATACCTGCCGCTACGCATGTGCAACGTTTTGTTTTGCCAGCGTTACCAAATTAGCAGTTCTGACTTCATTCACCGAACTTTATTGTCAGAGGTTGTATAAGCGTAATGCATTAAGAAGATTCTGTAATATCTTGGATGCAGAGTATTGTTTTGTATACGACTCAAATTCTTATGAGATAATATCATAAAATTCATTCAGAAAAATTGTGCAATACATATTCAAAATGATTCCTAAAATTCATTAAAAATAGAAATTAACATAGTTCATATTCTAGCTCAACAATTGTTTACTAAAATAATTATTTAAATTTCAATTAACTTTGCATCTTATTCAAAGAGAGTTAAATATCATGTTTACATTTTCATTTATAAGAAAAAATAATTTTATAAGTTGATTTTCATCGCTTAAAGGGAAAAAAATTAGTAACAAATAAAAACCATATCTGACGTATTAATGTAAAGAAATTAATGACTTTTTCGGGATTTTTTTCTTACCCATAATATTAATTAATTCATGAGTGTATCTGAAGTATTTAAAAGTTCACTTTTGATAATAAAAACTGAAAAATTTATTTAATGTTATGTAGTAAAAAACTTCATTCTTATACTTATACAATGTTTCATTCAGTTATAAAGTAATTTTATATACATTTTCATGTATATTAGTCTTGATTATACTTTTTATGCTCTGGATTTAATATTTTAAAAAGAGTATTTCTGTTTTATAAAAATGGTTATTAAAAAAAACTTTTTCAAACTTATTAAAATTAAACTTTAAGTTTATACAAAATAATTTAGCATTAGTGAAAAAATAAAATTCTCACGTTTTTGTTTCCAAGTTGTTGTTTTTATTCTACATAACCGAACTTCTCTACTATGTCTTAGAAGATGAAAACCGAATATTTATTTTTTCTACTTGAATGATGAATTTTATTAATTCTTTTATTCCTTCATTATTTGCTGCCCAGGATGAAAAAAGTAAATATTTCACTTTAAAATTGAATCAGAAAATATTTCCTTTTCTGAGAATTCCTCGAATTAATAATTACATTTTAGTCACTTATGAGAAATGAAATAAAAAAAGACTTCATCAGTGGACGTTTTATTTAGTATTTCTCTATTTATACTTCTTCACTCAATTTGTAACTACATTATGTGAAAATATTTTAAAAGAACATGTTTTGTACTTCTGGAAAGGGTGGACATGTTGACTAAATTAAATATACATTTATTTAAGATTGTCTTTCTTTTATTACGAACTATATTCATTTAGCTTCCAATAAGTTTTAAAATGTTTGATGAATAATTTTTCATGAGAAAAATTTGCTTTAATTTGAAGAAACTAGCTCTTTCTTCTTTTTTTCCTAACTCTTCTTCTCTTATCATCATTTTCTTCTCTCTTTCTCACTCTTTTTTCTCTTTCCCTCACTTTTTTCTTTCTCTTTTCACTCCTTCTGTATTCAATTCCTTCTCTTTCTTTCTTTTCTTTATTTTCACTTTTGCTCTTTCTACACCTATATACAAATCAAAAACGATGACTTGGTACATTACCTGTTTGAAGGACAAGACGTCCCATGGGATGATCAAGACATCAATAAGTTCGTCAGGGATATCGAATTAGCATTGACTTGCTGGAAACATTGTCGCCCGGATTCCAGTTTAATTCCCATAAACTATCCCAAGACGACAACTCTATCTATCCCAAGCTTGAAAAGCACTTTGAAATCTCCATGTCGTTATTCTCCTTTAGCCATCAGTGTCATTCTAAACCCGGGAGTAAAGGTAAAAATTTTTAACAAATTTTGTCCTGCAGTGACATTTTAGCACCCGCGATAATGCACGTGCAGTTGATGAGATTGAGTCAAGGAAAAACGCACTGACTGCTTCTCCAAACATGACAGAATTATTCTTTTGCTTGATAATGCTCGTTCACATGTTGCGGTGCAATATGTGAATGAGCAACCCCACCCTCCGCATTCACCAGACATTGGCCCTCCGATATACCCTTGTTCTGATTAATGAAAGCAATCCGTCTCTGCCTGCACTTCACATCACATGAAGATACCAAAAATGGTGTTAGTTTGTGAATAGCTTCAAAAGATGAAGCGCTCTTCCAACACAGTACAGTAGAAAGTCTTTTATCCGAGCGTTTATTATCCGGAGCGTCACATATCCGAAACAAAATCCGGATACGTTTTCGAACAGTGCAATGCTCAACAGTTTTTTCCTGTGAGACCAAAAGTGACGGGAAAACCAAAGGTGAGAGATATTTGGGGGATTTCAGCTGTGTGTGATTTGGTAAATATCTGCGAGGAACATTAGTCCAATTTATTTCCAAGTGAGGGGATGTATACGTGCTCTTTAGTTGAGTTTTGTTGATGTAGAAACCTGTATGGCATGCGATGCAGAAGACTGTGGATTTCAAATGCTAAATGATGACGAGATTGTGACTTCCATAGAAGAATCCGAACCTGTCGTTGATGAAACGGATGAAGACGAGGACAACAACAAGAAAGTAGCAAATGCTGACGCGTTTCTGCGTTAGATACAGCTACAGATTGGTACGAACAACAATCAGAGTGCTGTCCTACTCAACTACTGCTGCTGAAGAGAATCAGAGACATTGCATTGAAATAATGAAGGTGTACAATGGTACAACGAAAAATAAGTGATTATTTTCCAGAATCAAGGTAAAATTGCGACATTTTGCACCTATCTTGCTTTTTCTTCAAGCACGTTTTCCGCATGGGCTGATTTTCAATATTTGTATAGTGTCCAGTATCATATACTGCATAGATCGTTTTCGGTTATCCGAACAGTGTACGGTCTCAATTGATTCGGATAAATGATGTTCTACTGTATCCACATATTCTACCAGAAAGAATTGAGGGGGGGAGTGGCTAGCATTGAACGATACTTTAACTAAAACATAATGAACTGATCTTTTGTAATAAATGTCCAATTTCTGATTTTAAAAAAATAGCAGAAATTTTTTATACTCCTTATATTAATTTAGCCTGTGCAATTCGACAATTTTTTCACATTATTTATAAAATACTTTTGTAAAAATCATTAGATTTAAAAAACATCTTTAAATAATCATATGCTTAGGTTATACATATATACTCATTTTTCATACCTTCTGGCGTTTTTATAGCGTTCTTCGAAATTTTACGCATTTTTAACTTTAACAAAAACATGATCTCTGTCTACGCATCTTTTCCCCTTCTGAAATATTTTTCCCTCTTTTCTGAAATATTTTTATTCTCTGCAAAAGATATAGCATGTCAGCAAGTCCAATAAGAGGGATTTCAGAGCACAGAAAGGAGCTACAACATGAACAGACGTGAGGAATTCAAAGACAAGAAGAACTCATTGTCGACAAATGACGCGTGTATAGAAGAAGCACGTTCCACTGCGTCAAGTCATTGACGCGTCAAAAACAATCTCACACCTTTGATTCTTTTTTTCTTCTCTTTATCTCTTCGCTGTCTCTTCACCCTCTCTCATAGACTTGCCGCTTTTTTATATATATATTTTATCCTTTTTTTACCAATGTAATTTTTCTCTTTCGTGTTAAGATTCTATAGGAAAGTGATAAGAAAAGTTGAGAAAAAAGTGTAGCAGTGACGCAATATCCTGACAGAGTGGAAAATCAGAAAGAGTTTCTTAAATTGAATGAATCTTGGATTATTTAATGATTTCTTTATGCTTTATTAATTCAAAACTTTATTTTTAAAATTTTATTTAAATATAAAGGAGATGTTTTCCCTTTTTCTTCAAGCGTTTGAGGATACTTATTTTACTAAGATTCAATTTTATTCAACTTAATTTTGCTCAGTAAAATTCATTCCTAAGAGTTACCTTTCTTGACTTATATAAAGGAGCTATAAATTTTTTTAATAAATTTTGCTTTGAGTTTCTCATAACACTCAAATTACATTTTAATCATGACGTCTTGTTCTGAAATAGTATCAAAAACTAAGTGATAAAAACAAATAATCAGACATAAATTTTAAGAATTTTCCGAATTATTTATAACAAGCAAGTTTCATTTCTAGGCAAATAGATTTAAGATTTAACTTGACTAAAATTGTATCAAGGGATATTTTAAATACCAAAATATAAATATCTTTACGAGATAAAAATTAAGAATTTTTTTAAAAAATATTGTCTTTAAAAAGTTATTATAAAGTTGTGAATTAATTTCATTAAAAATCTTAACTAGTATTTCTGTAAAAGAATTTACATAACATTGACGTCTAGTTTCTATAAAAATCTTTAAAGAGTAAAGATTCCATAAAAAAATTGCTATAACATTGTGAAATAGTTTTTGTGAAAATCGTAGAAAACTAGGGTTTTTATTTAATGAAATTATTTGTGGGCATTGTGGACTAGTTTCTGAAAAATTCTCGATGAGTAGTGTTTCCACAGAAAGAAATTAATATAAAGCTATGTACTAATTTCTGCTTAAATCTTAAAAATTATATTTATTACTTGAACCTTTCACATTAATAGAAATGAAACAAAAATAACTAATGTAAGCTAAATAAAGCTGTATTTGAGTTCATTAGGCAGCATACTGTCAAGCTGTTAGAAATTGTTTCAGGGAGCTACTTTATATATTTATTATTTCCGATATATATATATATATATATACTTATTATATTTATAAATTACCCTTGCTATGAATCATTCTTAACTCCAAAATACAGATTGAGCAAACTGCTAATTCCTGAACAAATAAAGTACATTGCAAACTCTCAGATATTGAGAAATATTCTGAAATCTATTTAAAAGGATTTATAAACGGAAATGGGGAAATAAATACAACTTTGTAATTAAAACAGGTTTCTGGAACTAATGACGAAATCTAAAAATCTGGATTTGACGTATTTCAGTATAATGTAGCATCAGGTATAGTAAGAGGAAAATCAATGTTTTACTTTCAGGACCCAAACGAAATTTACTTCTATTCCCTTTTTTCATCTCTCTTTACCACTCGTTGTGATGCCGTGATATTAAAACTACACAATGCAATTAACTTCATTTCTTAGTTTATTTTTACAAGGTCATTTCACTCAACAACTGTACACTTCTTGGGAAATATTGGGTAGATATATAATTGAACACAATCATTGTGAATGAAACAATTTCAATAACAACAAACCTATACCATATTTTTTATACAATCTTAAATAAATATAAGTCAATTTATTACACAGCAAAGATTATTTAATATTTGATTCCATATTAAGCTGTCAAATTTTTAATTTTTATACTAGCTAAAAATTATTTTTGATTGCCTTTTTATATTCAGCTCAGTAAAATATAGTTCCTTAAAACTTTAATGAAATTCAATTAGTTAAACATTTATTCTTAAATTACAATAAGATGGATATATGTAATAATTATATATATATATATACACCTTTTATTGTAATTTCGAGAAACTGAAATTTAATTTATCTGCTCGACATTACATAAATAACTGGTTACATTTTTAATCCTCTTTGTTTAATTAAGTATGCTTCATTTTCTATTACTTATTACATAACTATTTTTTTATTGAACAATATTTCCAAATTCATATTTGCGTTTAAAATGAATATTTTAATTTTGATACAACTAAATAAATTATGTATAAATCAAACTGAATATCTTGTATTATTATTGCACGAATTGCTCAGATTAATATTTTCCTCTATGCCTTTAATTTTAATTAATAAAATTTAGTTTTATAGTTGCTATGCCACTTATCAAGTGCTTTTGAACAAATCCTGTACCATTCAAAACCAAAGAACAAAATGTCTATATCACTATTAGTATTTGTTAATTACCTATAAATATTATTTAATAAATTACATTTCCGTTCTTGCATAGAAGTAATTATTGGGAATGTAATAATTTAATAAAATTATATGTCACTCATAAGAATTGTGACATACGCTTTTATCAAATATATTTGTCGTAAATGAAATGTAAAACGGGATATATGGCACATCAAGTCATCTCAGAGTTGCACTTTGCTATTAGCCTCAGGAATCTATGATGTAAAATCTTGGTACTGAGTGTCTATGTCTTCTGTAACGTCCAAGAAATTTTTTTTTAAAATGTGTAAAAAGGTGAACTTATCATTGGATAAAGATAACACGTTTTGAATGTATATATTAGGTTGTCTCAAGTATGCAACGGATCAAAGATAGATTAAAGGCATAACTTCATTTAGACGCGATATGTTGGCAGAATTTGTTTTTCGTGTGAAAGGTACATCTTTTCCTCTTTTTAACGCATGTTTCAGTGTGAAAAAAAATTAACAAATCATCTTAAAATCTTAGTTTTTATCGGAAAAAATCAAATTCAATTATGTGCACATTTTTTGCACCATTTCATACTTGACAACCTAATAATTATCCTATTTGGTCCAATGGAATTAGGGAAAGGGATTCAGAAATATCATAATATTCAAAGTTTAATAAGTGTTCTATATCATAACTAATTTTTAAAGAAACTGTATTGCATAATTCCCTGTTGATTTGTGTTTCTAACTCGCATTATATATTTCTATAAACTTATTTTAGTACTTTTTTCTGAAAATAAATGTACATTACATCAGGGAAAACGTCTTAAATTTTATTTTTAGAAGTTAAGAAGACAACATCAGAAAAGTATTTTTTTGTCCAAATACATCAATGTTACATGTAACTTTAAGCTTTCCTGAGAACATACTGGTAAGATTCCAAATTCATCCAATAAAATCGATGGTATCCGTTTAAAAAATCAATCCCTTAATGCATATTTTTTATAAATATTTGGCAATAAATATAAATATTTTTTACCTAAGAAAACACATTTTAAAACTTTGCTTTGACGAACATTTAATAAAAAATGTACAATCAAATTTTTAATTTTAATTTTGTACTTTGATCCATATTGCAGATTCAAACCGAATGTTTAATCTCGCGCGTGCATCAGTTTTTATTGTCTTCAAGCAGCTGTTTCGGAGGGGGGGGGAATGTATTTTTTAATCAGAAAAAAATATTTATTTATACTTTTTCAACATAAACAATAATTATAGTGTTCTTTTTTTAAAAAAACTCAATTTTCTTTTGTCTGATGTATTTGTAAGCAAGGTATAACACATAGCCCAACATTGAAACTTTTACACAAGTAATGACTCCTTTCCTTTTTCTTTTGCTATGTATCCTTTTTCGCACAACACACAGCGCAGTATCTTGTGTTTTATCTTCTCTTGAGTTGGTTGAGCAGAACTCGGAAATGACGTTCCGATAGTCGTAAAACACCAGAAGATTTTGGTCTCCATCCGATTTATATACATATTTGCATCGCTATGTTAACTCTGTATATATCTTTCTACTAATTTGCTTCCGAAATCTTATTTTTCACCTTAATTTTTTAGAAAAAATATGCAGTTCAAACGCTGATATCTAGCTAATGTAAGGATACTTTTTGTTATATTTTCTAAATTTACTATACACTTTATCTAAATTTACGATGGGCCATAATCAGTCTCAGGAATACAAATGGCAATCGCTTGTATTCGTGTGTGAAAATTACATCAGCATGAAATGCGACTCCGTTTGAACTATCAATTTGGTCAGTTTAGGGTGATCAGATTAACTAGATCACGCACGTTAAAGGGTTAATTGCACACTTGCGAATCGAAGGGGTATGGAAGAAATTTCATCATTCACAAAAGATGCAGTAAAACTGTATAGACTGCATATTTAACATAATTAAATATATTTACTTTTTTTAGAAACTTATATAATTATAAATTGGATTTTAGACACGTATCAAGTCTTTTCTAATTTTTTAACTAAATAATTAACTAACTTTTTATTGAATAGCATGCACTATACTTGTACTTTGTATCATTCACTGACTTATTTAAATTAATAAGGTCTCTTAGGTTTAAGAGAAGACAAACTACATGTGTAAAAATCGTGGATGGATATTCTTAATCGTTAAAATCTCTCGGTTGATATTCTTTTTTGTCAAATATCACTGTCAGGTGAGTTCCTGAAGAATCATGTTACTTAGTCCACTGTAGTTTAAAGAGTTCGCTTCTAGAGAAGACAAAATTACAGTAGGATTAGTCATGGTGGACATTCACAACCGTTCACATAGGTAGATATTTTTATTCCGCAAATGTCACTTGTATCATTTTTAGAAACCTTGATATATTCGAGTAAGATCTTGACACAATTTGTAGATTCTTTTCAAACTTAGCAACTAGAGTTCGCACCCTGAGAAGACAAGTTGCCGCTAATTAAACTCTGATCTAAAACCTTCTAATAATGTCAGTGCCAGCAAACTTGTTCACAAACAGCACTTTTCTGGCGAAGACAAGATGATCTTTGCATTTTAAGATAGAACTTGATGGACTTTTATGTTTCGAATATTGCAGCTTAAAGAGTTCGCTTCGTTAGAAGACAATCTACAATAAAAGAAACTATTGCGTATTCTGATTTAAATTCATATCACTTCAATAAGATATTATTGCTTCATGGATGATGATTCCTTTTGCGAGTTCTTATAAGTATAACTTTTTCAAAAAGTGTTTTCTTTTCATTAACTATTGACTGCTCTACAATGGTTTATACTTTCAAGTCCCAAAAGAATATTTTACAGCCGAAACCTGATGTCTCATATCTGTTTTTTGATGTTCATATTGGTAGATTTTGTTGTTGTTCCGAAGTCATTTTTGCTTTTCCAAATGATACAGATAAATTTCCATTTTGAATAGTAGTTGATTTTTAGTTGTCATCATTACGCCATATTGCTCTCATATTTTAATTTGTAAGGAGGATATGGAGACCCACAAGAAATTGCCAGGAAAAGTAATCGTTGTTTGTCACAATGTGTTGGAAATCATGGCATTTGTTTTCCGTTGCTGGATCATTTGGTTTTTCAAGCCATTTCAACAACTCTTTCAGTGGCAAGTTGAGCTTTTTACACAGTTTAGGAGCGTTAGTACCCTCATAGTCATCAATCAGTTTCTTAAGTTTTCGGGCCAAAGCAGCACGTCGTTCGGATCTCATAGGAAGAGCAGGTTTAAATAAAAATCCAGGTGACAGTGCAGTAGCACAAGTCAATGCAGCGGTGAAACGCCAAAAGAGTTTCATTTCGGTGCTCTTATGATGTTTAAGTAGAAGCAATCTCAAGTTGTCTAAACAGAAACAAACTCAAGTTGTTCAAATAAGTTTAAGATCACATTATATAAGTAAAGTAAAGTTCAAATTCAATGCAGTTTTCAAACAGTTTCAAAAAACAACAAATCAGTCGGTATTCCACAATAAAATGATCATTTACATCGAATTATACTTTGCTGTTAGCTTACCATTGTTGCGATGCATTATTGTTAACGAAGTTATTAATAACAACAATGAAACTTAACATAATAAGATGTTCCTTTTCATTGTTATTGCTAATAATGCTTTCAATTGTTGATGCCACTTTTTAAAAATAAATAACTGAAATTTTGTGCACACCTACTGTTAAAATACTTAAAATATACTTTTAAAATGAGTTTAACCCCCTAAAATACATTATTTTAAATTTATCTGTACAATTTTGTAAAAACTAAAAGATAAAAAAGTTTTTACAACTTATATTATTTTATTTTTTAAAACGTTTTATAATGAGGGAATTCCTTTTTTTTTTTTTTTGGTTGTTGGGAGAACAAAACAGGGAAAATAACTTCCCTCTAGTCAAAGAGTGCTAGAAAATTTTATAGTTTATCTGATTTCTTTATATATATACGCTAACGCTATCATAAATTTGTATATGTCTTTCCACTAATTTGCTTCTGAAGTCTAAATTGTTTTTTCATCTCAATTTTTTAATCCAAAACAGATGTATTCCAAATGCTGATTTCTAGCAAATGAAGGAATACTTTTTTAAAATAATATTTATTTAAATGTACTATAAACTTTATCTATATTTACAAAATTACGACGACGGATTGCAGTCAATCTCATAAATGCAGACGCCCATCACTTATATTCGAGTGCAAAAATTACAGCAGCAGGAAATATGATTCTGCTCGAATTATCTCGATTGTGCAGTTTGACAAGTTTAGCACGATTGCATTTAACCGATCGCACATGTTAAGGCGTTAAAATGAAAATTTTTTTTTCTGTGCTATTTTGTGAGTAGGAAAAATACATATAAGAAACAAAAGTAACACACCAAACTTTTTTTTATTATTCTTTCTTTGAGAGGGTAGGTTCATGAAACAGGATCTGTATCCCAGTAAGGTCAAAAATAGGAATTCTTAAGGAACATTTATAAACATTCTATTGAATAAAAATCTCCATTTTTTTTTTACTGAATATTATTTGAACCATAAGGCATACTTTAATCAGAGATTTTATGGATACGATGTCTAGCTATTTTTTTAAAAAAAATATTTTTTGCACAAATCTGGTTTTTTTTTAAAAAAAAAAACAGTGAAATTCCATGATGTTTATTGCTATAAATTAAATCAGAATATTTTTGAAAAAATCCCTCGATTAAAGTATGTATTAAAGTGTAATTATTAACTATGCAAAGTTATAAGCTGTTAAAGGCAGTAGATTAGGAACAAATGTTCATTATATGATAAAAATGTTAATTTCGAGAAAAAATGAATTTTAGTAATGGATTTAGTAGACATTGACAGGTGATAAAGTATTTCAAAAAATTATTAAAAATACTTCTACTGCACGTAGAATGATAATTTTTGCACCATTAAAAGCGTAGAAATTCACATTTTATTAAAATGGGAAAAGCGAAAAATGTGTTTGGGGGACGAAATTCATGAACCTACCTCCTTAACCAAATTTCTTGAATACAGTTCAAGCAAATACTATTAACATGTTAGTTCGTTAAACTGAACAACATCTGCTTTAATCTATATCATAAATCTTGATCTGCATTTACAAAATATCATAACTGAAATAAACTTTATATATAAAGGAGAGGAGCGATTCACTACTTCACTCACTCATCACGAAATCTCAAAACTATCAAATCTACATACTTGAAATTTTGAAGGCATGTTCCTTTCATGGAGTAGAGATCCGTTAAAAAGAGGGTTTCTGAAAATTGTCCTCCAAGGGGAGTTGCGAGAGGTTAAGGAGCTTAAAAAATAAATATTCCCGTTGTTGAACTTTTAGTCCTACAGATTTGAAATTTGATAAGCATGCTTATTTTGTTGAGTAAAAATCCTATAAGAATGAGTTTTACGTAAATCGACTGCAAGGGATGGTGGAAAGAAAAGAAAATCGTTTAGGTAAAAAAAAATCCCATTTTCGACGTACTAAACCTACAGTAATGAAATATGGTATGCATGTATCTTTTGTTGAGTTGATACCCACTAAGAACGGGTTTTAAAGAAATTGAGCCTTAAGGGTGATTTCGGGGCATATTGATAAAAAATTTCCGGTTTTGAATTATTGGATTTTAAACTTGAAATTTGGCAAACACATTTATTTTGATGAGTAGAGATCCACTAAAAATGGGTTTTGCGGAAATCCACTTTAGGGGAGGGGGTTATAGGAGCTTTAAAGATAATTCTACTTCAGTTTTGGTAATTCAAGTCCTGTTCTTTTTTAATCAAAAACTTAGGGTTATTAGAATGTTGTTATTTTTCAATACAATCGGACGATTTATATAAGGACAGATATCAATAAATTTATATACATATAAATGTATATATTCATACGGCATCATGAAATACCCAGCGAAGCGGACAGAAAGCTACTAGGACGAATATATAAAAACAAAAATTGGTAATGTATTACAATACATAATATTTATGGATATGGCTTGGAACTATCAGACAAACTATTCAAGATATATCAAAGCCATCAGAATGTATAAAAGTTTCTTTCTTGGAAATATTTTTATTCTCGGGAAGGATACACATGTCAACAGGTTCAATCAGAGCATAGAAATAAATTAAAATACCAACGAGGGTGAAGAATTCAAAGAGTAAAAAGAAAAGGTGATCATTGCAGACAAATGACGCGTGTATAGAAAGGACACGATCCACTGCATCAAGTCATCGACGCGTCAAAAACAATCTCAGACTTTGATTTTTGTTTTTCTCTTTCTTTGTCTCTAAGCGCCTCAGAGGAACTCTTTGCTTATCTTTTCTTCAACTGTGTAATTTTTTCTTTCTGTTTATCTCATATTAAGATTCTGCAAGCAAGTTATAGTAAAAAATTGAAGAAAAATTAGCATTGGTGATATATCTAAGTGGAGAATAAAAGTTTTGAGAACAAAGAAAAGGGAGAGATTTTCAGTTCTGATTGAAAGTAAAATTATCTTCTATTGATGTTGTTCACTTTTAATCATTATACGTATTGCCACAGCGCTTCTCAAACTATAGGACATGTCCTCCTGTGAGAGGGGGGGAGCATATTGAGAAGTGGAAATTAAGAAATTAAAGATAAGTATTAATTTGCAGAAGTGAGAAGTAAAACAAAATATATTATTACAAAATAAAACTTAAGTAGACATTTAGACATATATAATATACTACCTATAAATGTATCAATGTTGCACAATGATTTTGATAATTAATTTATCAATACTAACTTAAAACATGGTTAAAAATTAATAGTGACTCTCATGGGCTTGTCATATACGAAATTTAATATTTAGCTTAAAACTTGCTTGGTTTATATTTAAAGTCGTATTGTAGCTTTAGCTTAAAGTGCATTTTATTGCATTCAATATATTGTTATTACATGGGGGGAGCAATGAAAATTATTATTGAAAATTAAGCCGAAAATATTGAAAGTTTGAGAAGCATTGTGATATCATATTCAGTTTGATTTTGGTTCAAGTTCGTCCCTGTCAATCTCTTTTTTTTTAACGTTCCTGTCACCTTTCTTTGCTGACTCGTATTTTGTTTCACAATTTTTATCGCACTGCATGATTTTATATCTGGTTTAAATGGACCAAAATGTAAAATAATTCTTTGATTCTATTTCAAACACAATTTACTTCGAGCTCCTTGTTTTTATATTTAAAATTAAAAAAAAGTTGAAAAAATATACTACTATTCAAAAATAGCGTAATAAGCGAACCTCTTTCCTTTAAAATAAAAATTTATTCTGCTTAAAGAAAGCGATTAGAAAACAAGTGGAAATGAGCCCTGCGTAGCTGATGCCATACCGTAGGCCAGGAATGGCCAACATGTGGCCCGTGGGCTGCATGCAGCCAACCTTGAATAATTTTGCGACCCATGAGACTCTTTACAAAATACTATTATTTTGTGCAATATTTTTGTTCTTAGTGTAGTGTAAGTATCATGCTTGTTTCTATTTTATCACGTTTCTTCTGTTTTTATAGATACTTAGAATTAAGCAGTATTACATTGCAGTGATACCCCGTAGCCTCCACGCATGATTCCTGTAACTTTTTTCCATCTTACACTTGCTAATAATTCTTTTTGGAAACAAAACTTATCAAATATAATTCGCGTTCGAGCTTATCGGATGAAAACCTGCAAAATCAATAACGATGTGAAAATACACGCATTGAGATCGACTATCAAAAACTAAGTGATAGAATAATTTAGTTAATTTAAGAAAATCAACAATATTTGATCCCTGCATTATAATTATTATATTATCTCTGTATACACGAAAAATAATGAAATCAGTAATAGTTTATTCTGTTTTAAATTGTCACTCCCATAAATGTCTGTGATGGGTCGAAATTTAACATAAAGCTATCTTTTTTTTAGGCCGTGGTAGCCAAGTGGTCAAGGTAATCGGATAATGGCTGGAATGCCATGAAATCGAGCCCAGTACCACTGGAGACCCGCTGTGTAGAGGCGCGATGTACGTTAAATCTGTCGAGAGCTAAAACATCCTCCAGTTGGTGTGGTGTGGTAGTTAGGAGAAGGGGGTGCCAGCTCAGATATCATCCTCGTCACTTGACTATTGTTCAAAATTTCAAGGTCCGTCGCTAGAAACCCCCGAGTAGCTAAACAGTACGACGCACTCGTCTATTTTTTTTATATACGGCCCGCGTGATTATAAAGTTTTCCCGAAGTGGTTCGTAAAGACATTTGGGTAGGCCACCCCTTATGTAGACAAACCATAATGAAACTTGCCTTCAGCTACTTTATCAGCAGTTTGCTAAATTAGGGTATTTTTGCCCATTAAAGACATATGATGAATATACTTGTCATCATTTTCAAATATTTTTCTCCTTAGCATACATATTTTACTTTGCTTTAATTCAGGTTAATGAGAGGGAAAATTTTCATTCGTTTGATTCACATTAAAGCATTCTTGACGTTTCCAGTGTTATTATTTTACTTCAAACAATTTTTCTCAGCTTTCTTTTTGTATTTAATTTTTTTTATTTATTATAGTTGTGATCTGCAGATATATGGTTCATATTTTTATTGACTAGATCAGACTAATACTTATTGGGAAAACTTTTTTAAAATTTTGAATGAAGCTATTGCTGAACGCTAAATATTAGTTTGATCCTTTATATATTTATTTTTTTATCATAATTATTGAACAAATGTTATCCAAATTTTTTTAAATTATTGCTTAATTCTTTTATAAGTTTTTTTTTATAATTCTTTTATTTTTGAGTCAGACTTTTACAAGACATTTAATAATAGTTTTATCGTTCTATATTATTTTTGTCAAAATTATCAAAAAAATAGTATCTAAATTTTAAATGAATGTGCTTAGTTGTTTTTCACGTAGAAATTTTATAATAAATTTATATTTAGACTAATAAATATCATTTTTTAATTATTGTAAAGTAGTCAAAGAATAGGTAAATATTATTTAAAAGAATGCATTATTATTTTACAACAGAATAATTTTCAAACATAAACTTTTATGTATATAATAGTTTCTCAAAATGGTTTTGAAGAAAAATTTGTAAAATCATATAAAAAATAAGAAGAAAAAATATATGGGCTAAAATAAAACGCATTGGTTACTAGGATTTAATTCAAAATATTCCTTTTCTTTAAATTTTCTTTTCCTTCATCCCTTGATTGGGGCTCATTTTCTAAAAATATATATGATATATCAATATAAAGTTAAAAAGGATCCTAAATTAATTTTCGAGACAATGCAACTATATAATGTTTGATTTTTTTCGGTCTAATTTTCGTTTTGTAAAACGTTTTACCATTGCAATGTTTTTATAATACTGATACACAAAAATTTAATTTAGTATTAATCTATGTTTTTATTTTTATATAAGCATCAATTTTACTTCCACTAAAAATTCCAGTTGCATATAAAAAATTTAGAAGAAAATTAAAGTTAATCATTGGAATTATCAAAATTATGTAACTCATTCAGGAAACTCAATTAAATTTATTATATTTAATCCATAATTATTAAATGATTTCCTGGCATATTATCTATCGGTCTCGAAATTAAATTTTACCTGAGAGTGTATGTATTCCTTTTCAAAATTATTAAGTAGTAATACAATTTTGTAGGAATCTATAAATTTAGATTAAACAATTATCAATCACCTTTTCAATTACTTTCCGTTCAAAGGTCATTATTTAACTCTAGTTTAAATAAATTAATAAACAAAAAATCAACTAATTTAAAACTGACAAATAAGTGCGCTTGAAAATATACTTGTGCTTGAAATATATCATATTTATTATAATATTATGTTTTGATATGAATACCAATATTTTTATTTAATTGAAAATTACGAGAGATATTTAATTAAGTTTATGTATTCGTTATTTTTATTTGTAGTTGAGAGGAAAACAGTTCAACTTGCATTGTTGATTACAGGGAAATGACGTAATCGTACTTTCCTTATCATATATATTATACATTTCCTTCTCTTTAATTAATTAACACTTGAAAACAATATTTATTGTAACCGAACATTTAAGAGCATGTCAAATTTGTTCATTCAAATCTAAATTGATACATTCAGAAAAATTCATATAATTTAAGTTGTGGAATAAGTACATTGTGCTTCAAATATGGACAGTTTTAGTTAGCAAATCCAATTTTATATGTGTTGATTTTTTTCAATAAAACTTGATATACTGACATTTGAGTAGAGTTTTGCATGGATTTAAAAGTAATATTTAAATGTATTTAATTAAATATATATTATATAACTGCATTTAATTTAATGTATTACTTATTTACATTTAATTGAATGTATTACTTATTTACATTTAATTGAATGTATTATTAATTTGCATTTAATTGAATATATTGTATAAATTGTTTTATTTGAAGTTATGAATATTAAGTATAAGTGGAGCGAATGTAGCTAAATTTAATTTACAAATAACTTCTTATAAAAATAAGTGGAAATATTGAATACCATTATATTGGAAAAATCAACCAATGTTATCTTTTTTTTTTTGTCTAATAGTAAACAATGTACAACACTACAAAGTTGTGTAATGCATGCTTTTTCTTCATGTCAATTCTTCTTTTCCTTTTCTAATTCTTCTACTACTACATTTGTGAAAACAAACATTTTTATAAAAAAATAAACGCATTTTTTTTCCAAATATACACAGGTGACCAAAAGTTAACCATAATTGATAATTATGTGAATAAAGAAGGAACTGTAAATCAGAATGGTGGGAAACGTGATATCCGAGTATAAAATGGTTATAAAATAAGGAAGCAAATCAAAAGAATGATAATAATTAGTTTTATTACCCAAAGTAGCAGTTTGAAAAGAAACTGAGCATAGCAAGGATTCACACTTTAAAGAAAAAATGAGAGAAAACATTAAATAAAATACTGATGCTGCAGTTTAATAAGACGTGTGGTCACCTCTGACAGTCAGGCACGCTGCACAGCGATTTAACATACTTGCTATGAGATGATGAACGAGTTGTGGGCTCGAACAGTTCCAAGCTTCTTGGAGAGCTCTCTCCAGTTCTAAAACGAAACTTGGTGGGTGCGAAAGTGCTGCAATTTCTCTCCCGAGCATATCCCATACATGCACGATAGGATTTAAATCAGAGGAGTTCGCAGGCTACGACATGCGCTGGATGTTTTCCGTTTCAAGGAAGTCATCAATCAGCACCGTTCTGTGACATAGCGCATTATCATCCATGAACATGAAGTCAGGACCGACAGCACCTCGAAACAAGCAAACATAAGGCTCAAGAACTTCGTCTCTGTATCTTTGAGCAGTCACAGACCCCGTGTCAAAGAAATGGAGGTCTGTGCGGCCGTTCATCATGATGCCTGCCCATACCATTACACCCCTTGATGGAAAATGAAATCTTTCCATTATGTTTCTTGGTTCAAAACGTGTTCCACGTTCTCTCCATATCGTTTCCACCCGGGAATCACTACTCGGACTAAACCGGGAATCGTAACTGAACATCACATTGGCCCACTCTCATGAACTCCAATATTGATGTTCCAAACTCCAGTTCAAATTAGCGCGTTTATGCGCAGACATGAGAGGAATGCAAACTGCTGGTCTTCTGGCATACAGGCCAGCATGATTGAGTCTCCTGTAAACAGTTTGTCTCGAAATTCGTATTCCTGTGGCGATTGTGAGCACCGAACCCATTGCTCTGGCAGTACTGCCCCTCTGACGTTGCCCACTTATTACCAGATATCGGTCTTGGCGAGGGGTTGTGTCTTTTGGTCGATCTGATACTGGTTGTTGGGTAACATTTTCCGTTCTTTGAAACCTCTGCCACAGTCTTGAGATAACAGACTGGTCCACATTCCGAATTCGTGACACTTCGGTTTGTGATCGTGAGGATTCTAGCATTCCAAAGATTCTTCCTTTCGTAAACATGTCCAATGGGCGTCTTTGTGCCATCATTGACCTTGTTTGATTGTTAACAACGTTCCTTCACACATCAGTTGCACGAAATTTGTTTGAACTACCTATGGTGCGTGAATCGGTTTCTCCGCGTTCCGACATGCGCCGGTGTTTCGCGCAGGACGTAGTCGACTGAAAAGTTCTGCATAAACCCAATGTTTTTTCTTCACTCGATTAATATCTGCAAGAAATTTGGAATCATTTTACTAATATTTACTCCATGTTTTTAGCATTTTACGATTTATGCTTAACTTTTGGACACCACTGTATATTACTATAAATTTGACATCTCAAACGAGGTATCTCAAGAATCAACCGAGGGAAAGTTTTTTTTAATGATGGTATGTTTCAAGTGAATCAATATTTGTGTGAAATACTAAATCTTATTACAGTTATATTGTTGTATTAATTTCTGTTCAAAATACTTACAATTTTTTTAGCCGCCATTGGCAATAGTACAGTATGTTTAATTTTTGATTCAATTGGATAGTGCTCATAAAAACATTTTCGACTCAAGAAACCCTTAGAATTACAAAGTGTTTTCGTAGAAACCCATCTCCCCCCTTCTTAAAATAATATTTAAAGCAGATCAACAAGTTATAGGTACTTTATGTAAAGGCAGTTAAAAAAGTATTGTGTTTGTAATTAAAAATTTTAATCAAACTTTAATATAATTTCTTCATTACTGATATTAATCTGTGATCCAAGTTTCCTCCTACCCATACATTATATTCAATAACTGTCCTATGTGCTCGCATTTTTACACAAACTTTCGAAGTCTAGGTCTATTGAGCAGATGCATTATTTCATGCTACCATTTCTTTTTATATTTTGCTTTAGTAGACTCTCAAAATGAAAAATATTTTTCATTCAAGTATATTGTTTTAAATGACATTAAAATATTTATTGCTGTGAGAGAAATCCTGTGTATTTTAGATGAGTTTGCCGCCTAAAAATTAGGAGTTACTCTTTCTTAAATTTTGATTTTAACATCGAATATGTTAAAAAGTCGATAAATTGTTCCCTCTTCATCATAGATGTGTGGCCGCGATAGCCAAGTGGTCAAGGCATCTAATCATAGCTAGCATGTCCTGAGTTCGAGCCCAGTACCACTGAAGAACTGCCGTATAGGGGAGCGCTGCAAGTTAAATCTGTCGAGAGCTCAAACGTCCTCCCGTTGGTGTGGTGTGGTAGTTAGGAGAGGGGCTGCCAGTTCAGGTATCGTCCACGTCACTTGATCATGGATTAAAATTACGCTGTCCACCGCCAAAAGCCTTAGTGTAGCTGAACAACGCGACGTTAATATTCACTCACTCACTCATCATAGGTGCTATTTTCCACTAATGAAAAAAAGGTGCATTTTTCATTAGAAGCTGATTTAGTTTTGAGTAACAGTGTACTTACCATTATAAAATTACTAACCCGTGATAGTAAACAATGGAATATTCATAATATAGTTAGTAGTATATAAAAGGAAAAAAGTTGTTATATTCTTTTATATATAATAGTTAAAAAATTGTTAAGAAGTATAAAATTATGTATAAGCAAAAGTTTGGTTCTTGGGATAAGATGTAGATTCTTGTGGTGATACAAACGTCATAGAGAGCATGAATTCATTTTGCATACACATTTATTATTTTTTTTTTCAATTTTAATTGTGATTCGTGGAACACCAAGGTTCTGTATAACATTGTTTTTATTCCACTGCATTAAGAATATAATATTAAAAATAAACTACTCTAAAAGTATATTCTAAAAGTAATTGTAAAATTTCTTTGAAATTGTGAAATATTGGTTAAAATAAAGCATTTGAAAGCACAAAAACGAAGTTCTTGAGCCTTATCTTCACTTGTTTTGAGGTGCTGTTGGTCCTGACCATATTCATGGATTATAATCCACCATGTCACCGAGCTGTGCTGATTGATGACTTCTTTGAAATGGAAAACATCCAGCGCATGTCGTGGCCTGAGAACTCCCCTCGTTTAAATCCTATCGAGCATGTATGGGATACGCTTGGGAGACAAATTGCAGCCCTTTCCCACCCACCAAGCTCCGTTACAGAACTGAAGAGAGCTCTCCAAGAAGCTTGGAATCGTTTGAGCCCACAACTCATTCATCATCTCATAGCAAGTGTGGTAAATCGCTGTGCAGCGTGCTTGGCTGTCAGAGAGGTGACCACACGCCTTATTTAACTGCAGCATCAGTATTTTATTTAATGTTTTCTTTCATTTTTTATTTAAATTGGGAATCCTTGCTATGCTCAGTTTTCCTTCAAACGGCTACTTTGGATATTAAAATTAGTTATTATCATTCTTTTGATTTGCTTCCTTATTTTATAACCATTTTATACTCGCATATCACGTTTCCCGCCATTCTGATTTACAGTTTCTTCTTTATTCACATAATTATCAATTATGCTTAACTTTTGGACACCAGTGCATGTTATAAAGGGGGGGATCAAAGACTTCCTTTATATTCAACTAAATTTCGAATTAAAATATTCATAATTAATTACCATTGGTCTTGCATATTTCTTATACAGTTTAATAGAGAGACAAAAACTAGAAGAGTTACATATAAGAAAAAAAATTGTTGAAATCCGAACAAAAATGATCTTACAGCAATTTCAGTAAAAGTAAACAATTAGATTAATAAATTTTGTATTATGATCTTATAAATCACAAATACGTTCTATATAAAAAATATTATTTTTTAATATAACTAGACAAATGATATGTATTTATATTAAATTATTTTTGGTTAGTTTCAGGATGTCTGAAACCCTTTTTCTTATCATTCAATTATTAAATTGGTTATTATATCTCAGATAAAATTAAGGGTGATATTAGTAATCAAACAAAAAATCGAAACTTTTTATTTACGTTTCTGTAAAAATAAACACAAGAAATATTGGCAGTTATTAATTTTGTTTTTTAAAGGCGATATATATATGAGAAGTTCTGTAAATATTATCAAGCTATTTTACTCATGGTTTTGAAGACAAAATAATTGTTATAAGGCATTTGAAAACATAAACGATTAAGACTTTTCTTTACTTTTACATGGTTTAAAATTAGAATTTTTTTTCGGTTAACTATGTTTCATAAGTTGCTCTTTGTTTACTTTATGGGTTATCTTGATTTATTCATCACGTAAATTAATAACATGATTCGTGAAATTGACTAAATCAGGCTGAAACTAAGAAATCTATTTGAAAAACATCAAAAAACCTACTTCAGGGTTAGAGTTAGAAAATACCTCTAACACCCAAAAACTATGGATATAATTTTCTGATAAATCCATAAGCCATCACTGATTTTTTTTTCACTTCAACTTAGAGCTTTTCAAATACAAATTCCCAAATAAAAAAGTGTCAATCTTTCCAAATGTACTATTTTTTGAAATAATTTTTTTATTCCACTCGAAGTAAAGCATGGCCTGTCATCAGGTTCAATAAAAACAACTTCAAAGCGCAGATGAGAGAATTACAACAGGAATGGAGGTGAAGGTTTCAAAGACGAAAGAGTAAAGCTCATTGGAGACAAATGACGCATGTAAAGCAGCGATTCGTCCCACTGCGTCAAGTCCTTGATGCGTCAAAAATAATCTCACATATTTTGATTCTTTCACCTATTTTTTCAATCTTTTGTCCGTTTTCTTTACAACATATCACAAAACATCATCGTTTTTCATTCTTTTTATCGCAGTATTTTTTTTCTCTGTAGCTTATGTTAAGATTCTATAATCAAGTTACAATAAAAACATTTTTGGAGATATATTGATACGGAAACTGGGTTGAAAGAAATGAAGAAATGAGAATCAAGTTAAATTTATTTTGGAAGTTAATTTTTTTTTTGTATTTTATTAATTTTATAATCCTTTTTTTCCCTTCAGAACTTATTTATTTTTTAGATTTATGTGTTTTTGTTACCAACTACGCATGCTATTACATTTGACAGTGATTTAAAATGCCATTTCTGTATTGTTTTTCTTTGGAAACTTTCCTATTCTAATATATTGTTATATATATTTCATATAAATTGAGGAAGTTATGAGAATATTCTGAAATACCATTTTTACTATACGTGATTGAAACGTTCTAATACTGTTTCAAAGATACATTATTATTGCACATTTTTTCGACTATAGTTAGATTTTAAAATGAAAGAAGGCTACAATTTTTCTCTATTGTGTTTAAGGTATAAGATATATATCGAAAATGTTGATTATTTTCTAGTGATTCAGTAAAATCTATCTAACTTTTTTCAAATATTGAATGCTTTTCATTTATACTCATTTGTCCTACAAAATAGAACTAGTGAATTTTCAATTGTCCATTTTAAATGTCAGCTGAAATGGGCGATTAAAAATTTACTGTACGTATCTCAATTAACACTTATTGTTATTGTTCCTTTTGAAATAAATTTAGTGGTTTCAGAAATCTGAATTTTGAATATGTTCTTCATATGATGCACAATACCACGCTCTACTTTTATTTTAAGAATTTCTGATATTTGTCTACACAACTCTTTGGAATATATGTAGTGATTCTAAAATCATGGGGCAATTGTAAGAGGTGATATAGTTCACAAAAATGTGTTTTAATTACAATGAGCAGAAATGACGTATATACTTTTGGCGCAAACGTAAAAAGATTAAAATAGGTAACACAAAAAAGCGTTTCTAGCTTATAACATCCAAGGTGCTTTATTATAGTAATAAGTACAACGTGTATTCATTAATAGTACAATCATGTCCATAAATTAAGGATAATTCAGCGTAAAGTGGAATTCGAACTCTGAAATAAATATATCACCCGTTAAATGACTACACACATCTTCAAGAATCAAATGCAAATTCCAGGAAACCACCAGATGACACCGATAGTACAGCACAATGACGAGAGTGTAAGATGGGGATATATAATGAAAACAAGCAAAGAAGTAAAATTGTTAGCAAGCGTTTTATAATCCTTTCAGTAAGATAACTGCATAGTTATGACACAAAGGACGCATTTGATGTGATTTTTTACCTGGAAAACATTATCAGCTGTCTCGAATGTGGGCGTACCCAGTTGGAAGTATTGTAAGAACCTGGAATCTACCAGAGTGTCATCTCCAGGCTTTATCGATGATTCCAAGTTGATGGTAATGCGAGTAGACGTTACAGCACAGGTCGCCCCCGAGTTTCAACGCCAAGTAAGGACCGGAATTTGATAGTTACTTCCAAAAGAAACAGACGGAGCACAGCATCAGATCTGTCTCGTCAGCTCACTTCGGCCACTGGTACGACAGTTTCAAGGCAAACCGTGTACAGACGCATTGGGCAGATTGATCTATGAGTGTAATACAAGTTTGATAGCAATTGTGGTATACACAGTTTGAAAATCTGATGAATGACTGAGCCACAAGTTTTTTAGAAGACAACTTTCGTCTGAAATGATATTATTTAGATTTCCCATTAGTATAAAGAAGTCGTAATAAATCTGGTGATCATTGTAGGCATCGGACTGTCTACCAAGCCTATTCACAACATTCCAAAAAGGACAACTAATTCATACGCCAGAACATGTCTGTTCTCTTGATATTTGTAAAGCCTAACATCACAAACGTAAATAGTTGCATATGGCGAATCCCCGAAGAAGTACCATGGGATCCCATAAGACTTAAATTATTGCCAGGAACAAATTTATTTCATTCTTTAAGTAATTGTAGAAGGATTTTTATGACTTAATAATTTATTATAATTCTCATCCTTAATATAAATATATTTTATAAAAAGAGAAATCGGAGACAAAAATTCATTTGTCTTATTTTCCTTTTTTTTATTTGTGGTCGTAGCTAAATTTTATTTTATTTATTAATTATTTGTTTTCTACGATGAAGCAAAAAGAAATATTTCAAGATTGAATGATGAAGCATTTCTTTTGTTAAAAAAAGTAATCGAAATAACAATAATTGCATTCACTCATAATAAATGGAATTAAAATGTTTTCTGTCTGACATGTTATTTCATTTTTCTAGAGGGGGAAGGAGCATTATCCATTATAAAAATCCTTTTTTTACCAAAAAAATTGTACACATCCAAGAACTGACGAGACTATATATCATTCTAATTTATAGTTATTTACTTGCATATTTAGTTATTTTTATTAATAGAATTATGTGTTCCAAAATTCTATAGCAAAATTTCAAATTTTTAATTTAATCAATGGCGTGAAACAAATTTTTAATTCAGTCTAATTGAAGAAAAATATATTTATTTGTTAATTTTCAGAAAGATTATGAAATTATCTATTGTATATAGAATATTTTGAAAAAAGTATTAAAGTATTAGCTATATAAATAGTTATAATACAAAATAATACAAGATATGTGTGTAATTTTTTTGTTTATATAAATGCTGCTTGCTCAGTTTTTAACTATTATTCATTAAGAGCACTATTTTCTAAATTGTAATTATTATCCAAA
Source organism: Trichonephila clavata (assembly GCA_019973975.1). Lineage (NCBI taxonomy): Eukaryota > Metazoa > Arthropoda > Arachnida > Araneae > Nephilidae > Trichonephila > Trichonephila clavata. The sequence continues at coordinate 163,749 of BMAO01014810.1, read as the reverse complement.
AGAAAAAGCTCTATGAAATACTGTATAATAAAAATTATTAAACAGTCTTAACTTTAAATTTTAGTAAAAAATTTATCCTTTTAATTATTTAAATGAATTATTTATACTATTCTATTCAATAAATGTCTTAACAAGCAATTTAATTTTATTCTAAATGAATAGAAGTAAATTAAAGAGTATTATTTTAAATATTAATTTCATTAATTAATTATTTTATTGAGTATACTTTTTTTGTAATGAAATGCATGAATATCAGTGTAATGACTGTGTAAAAAAATTGAAAATTGTTGGTTATTTTCTACATTTTTAGTGAAATTACTAATTGAAAGTTATTAATGTAAAATATTACAAAAAACGTTGAGAAATATTTTCTCTGTGGAATGTTATAATGAAGATATATCATAAAAAGTTTAATTTGAAAATCTTAAAAGTAAAATTTTTGGATACATTTTAAAAATTAAAAGTATTTTATAAAGTGATATTAATATTTTGTGTGTATATCTTAAAAATTGTTTTGATAACTCATAGATTTAGCAGTTTTTAAAATCAAATATATCAGTTCAAAATTTCATTTTAAGATTTCTAATGGACACAAAACATAAATTACAATATTGATTTATAGTTTGTTTCCTAACATTTGCATTTTCAAATAAACAAATAATTTCAAAATTCTTCATAATTATTTATTATATACCCATACATTGTTTGTAGTAGTTCAACATTGGGAGGTCCTGTTCGTCTGCAATAGTCCACATATAATGTACTGTTAATAAATAATCCCTCAATCATTCCATGATACATGTAAAGATCATATATTTTAAATAAAATTTGACATGCATAAATTTAAAATTTAGAAACTGCTAACATGGAGAAGAACTATTTAAAATGTCTAGAAGGTTTAAGGGTAAAGTGGACTTTCAAAATCAATTCATTTAATCATCAATAATTTTTTTTTCAAATTTTCAGGAAATATGTAAATATGTTAACATATATCAATGTGCAAAATTTAGTGAAAATATCTTCAATATTCTCTGAGATTAAATTTTTTAATTTCAATTGTTCAGAATGAATAATTCATTTCAAAAGGCTCCATGCGCATCCATATTCAATTTACTCTGCCAATATTATCTCATAAGGTTCATTGTATGCATACAAATAAAATCTAGTTAGTTTTTTCCATATTTCTTTTCTTATTAAAAGGTTAAATCATTTATGTTGAAATCTTTAGTTTTCTTTCCTTAAAACTGAATAAAATGCTTAAATATTCTCTTGTTTTTACTGTTTTCTCTACTTTTAAATGAAAAAAAAACATTCATTAGAATTTATTATAATCTATAAAGAATATTTATTCAAATTTTCACTGCAATTGGGAGAAATGTATTGAGCATGATTATTTTAAAGCTATTGAAGGCTATTAATATGAAGATTTTTATGCCCATGATGTGATCTTAAGTTCTCAATCAAATTTAGTGAAAGCAAATATTGCTACAATTAAGGGATACTATTTTATTTGTGCTGTTATAATAAACATACCCAACTTCCATCAATAAACAAATTTTCAATAGGAAAAAAGAATTGATAGTTTAATGTCATCATCTGAAGTGTGACTGAAAAAGCAATTTTAAGTCATGCAAACTCTAGAACTTTATGTAGAACAAATTTAAATGTAAAACAATACAAATGATAAAATTTCCCTGATTGATCATAGCGTAATAACTTTTATGAATAGCTCACTGTTGTACAGTGGTTTCGGCACCACATAACTGAAATATTTTCCTTTCTTTATGTTTATTGTCATTGTTTAATGTTTATAAATCTTTTTTATATTGTTCTGCAAACAAAGAGGCGTGGGCAAACATGTGTCTGAACTAAAAAGAACATAACTTTTATAAAAGTAATCGGAACTGAAAAATTATTTTTTGCATTCAGTAGCAGTGATTGCAAGAACTATGCTAAAACAGACCAATCAAAAATTTCATCAATTTTTATCAATTTGAAAGTCTAATGTATCCTTAATAACGCTTGTTTTGTTCTTGGCTTTTGAAAATTCTCAGGCTTCGTGCTAAGTTTATACCATGAATCAAGCTTGATTTTGTCAATTTTGGTCACTTTTAGCATTGTTTGTATGCTGTAGACTTCCATGTAGCTTTTCGGATATAAAAATATGCAAGTCCGCAAGTTCAATAAAACGATTTTTCAACAGACAGAATATGACAGCAACAAGAACAAGGGGGACTGACGGAGAATTAAAAGACAAGAAAGAGAACTCATTGCAAACAAATGACGCGTGTACAGCAGCTGTACGTTCCACTGCGTCAAGCTATTGACGCGTTAAAAACAATCTCACACTTTGATTCTTCTTACTTATATTCTCTCTCTCTCTCTAACTTCCTTTTTTCCCTCCTTTGCTTCTACAGCGTCTCCAAGAATCTTTCAAAGCTTTTTTATTTCTGATCTCTCCCTCTCTCTCTGTATTTTTTCCGTGTTGTCTCGTATTAAGATTCTGCAAGCAAGTGATAACAAAAAAAAAGCGGAAAAAATAAGAGCCTGGGTGAAATATCGAGATTAAGAAAGAAAGAAAAGGGCGGAGAAAAAAATTCAAGTCTAGCTTCTTATACTCAAGGAAGCTAGATTATCTCTCATTTCAGTGATTTTTTTATGTTTTATTCATTGCAATCATTATTTCGGGAATTTCACTTTGATTTCGATTCGGGTCTTTTTTCCCTAGCTCCAGCGCCTACTTAAATATTTGGGATTTTTTTTCCTTCTGACTCTTTTTTTCGACCATTTTTTTTTCCTTCAAAGGAACAGAGCTTTTGTTTTTCTGGTTCAAAATACATTCCTATTTAACTGATTTTAATGGACTAATTTAAAATTATCAGTTGTTGATATTTTACTTCTAATTATTCAAAACTGTTTCCTAAGTTTGACAAATTTTGTTCACAATGATATGATTTCCATGGTCAAAAGTGGTGATTTTCAAAACTTTCCAGATTACACGTCTGTCCAAATAGAGTCAAGATAAACGTTCAATATATTAATTTTTCAACATAAAACGTATTATACAAAAACAAAACTATATTAAAATAATTTATATGCGTAATTATTTATGTACATGACTTTTAAGAATTCCCCTGCTATAACTGTGAAATAAAAATCTATAAAAATATACACAGAAAAGATATGAAGATTTTGTTCCAATGGGATCTTTGCTAAAAATCATACTAATAATATAATTTGTGGTCACAATTGTGTGTGTGTGGAAACTTTTTCGAAAACATTTGTTTTGGATGTTTAAGGACACGTTCTTTAAAATAATACAATAAAATAATATATAATTAGGTAGATTATTTAATTATGATATTAGTGGAATTACTTCTATAAGTATAATTTTATTACGACATAAGTTACAAAAAGAAAACTGAAAATTCGTAGGAAAAAAGAAATATGCAAACAATATAACAATGGTTTTTAAACTTAGTTTGGTAACCTTTGGCCTTAATTATGACCTTACACCTTCTTTCCATGGAGTCCCTTTCCTAAACTTTTTAAGGTATTCGACTACCCTAAAATCGTGAAATTTGCCAAAATCTGACAATTTTTTTAATTATTTTATTTTATAGGCCATCTTATTAAAGCTTTATAAAAATACCAGGTTTATTATTTTTCGTTCACTAGAACAAAAACTAGAAGTATTTTGGTAAAAGCAGATGTCATTTCTTTAAGCAAGATGTCATACTTTAAAACGCGTTTCATACTCGAAATGTGTGTTTTTGAAATTGCTTAAACGGGGACAGCGATTGTTCAAAAGGTTTTGAACATAATTAACTGAAATTTCTTGTGTACGATTTGTATAATAGTGAAACTGCTTTAACCTTCAAATTTATCAATTACTGTTTTTTAAGCAATTTCATATGATAAAGATAAAGTGCTCTAGTTTTTGTAAAAATGAAAGTATCTCTTATCCTCAAGGTCAATTCAAAAATGAATAACATAGCAACACATCAGAGTTGAAAAATTGAAAACCTGTTCATAAATTTTTGGTACAGAATGGACCCCGTTTATGTTATTTTTTGTAAATTTTGGGGCTTTTATATTTCATTAATGACACAAATACTAACTACACCTTTTAATGATATGAAACCCCATATCATGACACTAACCGGGGTTTTCACAGTAGGTGTAATGTAGTTAGAATGCATACTCGTAGCATCGTCAATTCTTCGTCAGAAATATTTCAGTCCGCAATTTACTGAGTGAAAGATTTCAGTTTTGTTCCAATTCTTTTAGTAAACGTCTAAAGGTACTTTACTAAACTTTACATTACATTGCATTTCTTGTATATTCTTAGATCATCGTTTCTCAAACTGTGCGGAGCGACCCTTCGGGGAGAGCGTGCGATAAATCTACTAGAGGAAACGACCATATTGACAAGTTGAAAACAAAAGATTATTTTTAAAAAGTTATTAATTCACTTAAAGTAAAAAAAACGAAATACATTCTGACATAATAAATAAAAACACATTTACACTAATATAACTAATCACATCTTATTTCAACATATTTAAACTGTTTAAAGTTACATTATTTAAAAAAAAAACATACAAGCATTTAATTTTAAATAAAGTAGACAAAAATGTGTTCGAGAATATTTTAAAGTGTACATATATAAGGTTATTATTTTGATACAACATATCAGAATAATAATTTTTATATTAGTAAAACAGTTTATTTTTATTTATAAATATAAAATTATTATTAATAAAGAATTTTAAATTGTTCTATAAATTTTATTTCTTGAGAGAAGCTCAGTTTGTTTTGAAGTTTTTTTTCATAAAAATGTGCAAAAAACTTCAGTGAACTGTATTTTCTATCCTATAACTTAACGGTGTTTTTAAAAGCAGTTTTAAAGCATTTCTTCATAGAGAAGATTCTCTCCAGTAACTACTATAGCTATTATTTATATTTAGCTTAACACATAATTAAAAAGTTAATGGCAAATGATTGCAGTTTCCTAATTTATCTGGTTGCTGCTTGCAGGTTCAATTTTTTATAATAATTTATTTATCTTTTATTACTCAATTCATCTATATCAAAGGCAAAGATTTTCAATATTTATCCATTTAAAATGCTTTGTATGTATTAAATATAAGTGGCATATTTAATTATGAAGTAATAGGAGTTGCATAATTTAAAATTTAAGTCCTAAATTTATCTTTTAAGCCAGCGTTTCTCAAACTGTGGGGTGCGTCCGGCTGGGGGGGGCAAGATTACCTTACGAGGGAAGCGCGAGCATATTGAAAAGTCGAAAACAAAAGAGTATTTTAAAAAAAATTATTAATTTACTGAAAGTAAACAAAGAAAATACATTCTAACATAATAAAATATAGAATACACATTTGCACTCATATAAATAAATGTATCAGTACTGCGCACTGTATTTTATAATAAATTTAACAATACTAAGTTAAGAACAAGTTTAATGATTATGAGCCACCCCATGGTCTTATCATAAGCAGATTTTTTACAAAAATCAATTCTTATAATTTCTTCATAGAGTAGAATCTCTCCAATAACTACTATAGCTATTATTTGGATTTAGCTTAAAACATAATTAAAAAGTTAATGACAAATGATTGTAGTTTCCTAATTTATTTGGTTGCTGCTTGTAGGTCCTCTTTTTGTATAATAACTTATCTAATTTTTCTGTTACTTAATTCAAATATCTCTCAGCTAAAGATTTTTGAATATTTATCCATTTAAAAAGCATATGTCAAAGTGATTGATATATTTAATTATGAAATAATAGGTGTTGCATAATTTAAATCCTAAATTTATCTTTTAAGCCATCATTTCTCAAACTGTGGAGTGCGTCTCCCAAGGGAGGCGTGATTATCTTACGAGGGAGGCGCGAGAATATTGAAAAAACGAAAACAAAAGATTATTTAAACAAAAATTATTAATTTACTGTAAGTAAGCAAACAAAATACATTCTAACACAATAAAATGTAAAATACACATTTGCACTCATATAATAAATGCATTTATAAATATATCAGTACTGCAAAGTACATTTAATAATTAATTTAGCAATATTAAGTTAAGAACAAGTTTAATAATTACCATCGACCCCATAGGCTTGTCATGTATAAATTTATATACAAACGTGAACACCTTTCTTGATGATTTGTACGGTTTAGATTTAATCCCTCAACTTCCGATTAAACGATACGTGATTTGCTCCTCAATGCCACCGTTTTCAAGTAGGCGTACGTATGTGATATGTGTTGGGGGGGGGAGTGGAAGAAAAGGTATAAATAAACAAATCCTCCGAAATAAGTAAATCCTTCGCAAACACTGCCAATGTATTTTTCTTACATTCCAGCGCCATCGAAATAATTTTAAGAATAGCTGTTCTCAGAAAAAATCATACTTTGGAAAAACGTATATATACGTCCGGGGCAATAAACGCTTTGAGTTAGCGAGACGCTTATATACGCCGGGGACGCTTAAGAGATTAAAGTCGTATTGTAGGCTTAGAGTCAAAGTATAGTATTATTGAATTCAATACATTGTTATTGTAATGATGAAAATTATGATTGAACATTAGGTCGTAAATTTTGAAAGTTTGAGAACCACTGTCTTAGATAATTTAATTCTATCACGTAATTTAGGCTTTCAATTATTTTAGCATAAATTGATAGTGTGCATATTTTACTAATTTTATTTTGTAGTGGTTGAAAATTTTGAAATGTGTGTCACGTTTGGTTAAGCTTCCACCAACTTATCTTCTAATTTTTTTCATAACTGTAACCTTGGCCACTTAATATCTTTATTTCACATCGCGTTTTGAATGACCTGTCACCTCTTTCACTTTTCTATAATTTAATTACTTTTACGAACATGCAAAATGAAAAACACACAAGAAACAACAGATTTATTAGCAATCATTTCACTGGGACAAATTTCCTTCTTTGGACACTATTACATGATACCAAGAGTTGAATACTTCCGTTGGCTGATTGGAGTTTACTGTCAAAACAAAGTGATACCTGATCGACTGTTTTAACACTAAGGTTCATTGCCTACATCTAAATGAAGGGAACCTATTTCATATCAAACTGAGAAAGTTATGTTTCTGTTTCTCTTTTTTTTGTCATTTGGATAATATATTTTAGAATGTACGTAATGAAACTTAACTGCAGTGTATTTCTGATTTATTGATTATATCGAATGATTTACATTTTATAGCAAAATTCTAAAACATTTTATAGGTATGAGCCCTCAAACATCAGAAAAAAAGATTTTTTCTAAAAGGGTTCCACAGTTTTGACCACCATTGCATGTATTATTTATTCAATTTCACTAGTATTTAAAGTTAAACTTAGAATAGAATCACAGTATATAATTTAGTTTTTATACAAAATTACGATTTGATTTAAGGAGAATACCCATCAGGTTCTTTCGAATATCTTACACTTCTCATTTCTACATTTTATTACAAATATGCATCGTACCTAGTATCAGTATTTTTGTTTACAATTAACTCATAATATGAATAAATAATTTTTTCAACATCTGATGTATATAAATCAATTTTCTTCCATTGATTCAAAGTATAAATAGATCGTAAATTAATAAAATAATATCGAAAGTAGTATTTGATTATAAATTGTGTTCTATTACTTTTTTAATTAGTACGTTATATATAAATTTGTATGGAGTTTAATTAATGTGAAAATAAGCGTTATCAATACAAATGAAAGTATGTGAAACATTTTTCTCTTCTTTTAACAAAACACTTCTGAATTTTTAATTAATTTTTAAATTGTTTTTAATTATAAAGAAAAATCAATCATTTTATAAGAAAAATGTAAATGAGTATTATAAATTCATGTATTTTCTTTACGAAATTATTATATTTACATTTATTTGTAGAAACCAAATATGCTATAATACAAAGGAACTCGAAGTTATTTTGTGGAATATTTTTCTTCACACCAACTAATTCATAAATGTAAAAAAAAAATCTCAATTAATGTTGCGTGGTTCTGAAATTTACTTAGAGTTGATTAAAGCTTAAATATTTGCTTAGCAAAAAATACATATTTATTCATTTACATTTTAAGAAAAATTTATGTGAGAAAATTATCTTAAATAAATATTATATGCAATATATCTTTATTTGCTAGGTTTTAAATAACATCACTTTATGATTAGAAAAGGTTTCCTGTACATAAAAGCCTATTAAAAACTAATAATTTCATTTTTATCAAGTTAGAGGATTCAAAATGTATATATATGATGAGTTTCTAGCGAAAAAATAATCCCTTAATTCAATGCAACGTGTTCCGTTCTCTCGCACTCTGATTTCTAATTAAATTTCTTTTAATTTATATAAAGAGGTTTCGAGAAAGAGAGAGATAACTTCGAATTTGAAATCGTGTTCCCTATTTTCTAATTATTTGACGTATGTGTTTGTAGATTTTATTCATTCATTTTTAAGATTAAAAAAAGTAAATATTTTATTTAAAAGAAATGTGAAATATTTCTGCATCTAAAAGTATGTGAAATGATATTATTTTCAATGAAAAAAATTAGAAAATTATTTCTTCGCAAACATTTATAATGGCTTTTTTCTGAATGAATGCTGTAACATTTCAAAAATTATATTCTGTATATAGTAATATAATGTATTAAAAATATATAAGTCACAACACTAAAGGGTTCGAATGCATTTATAAAATATTTACCTTAATATATATTTCTTATTTAAATTGTTTAATTTTATTTCTTTGTTCAATAAAAAGGTTTTAAATCTTGCTGACGATATGTGACATATTATTTAAATTAATTAGTGTGTGAAAATGAACACATTTTTTATTTAGAATTTAAGAACAGTTTACTAAATTTATATCTATACATATGTGATTTTTAATATAAAAGTTGCGAAGTGTCATTTTCAAGCTTGATATTGTTAACCAAAGAAGTAATCTCGCGTTTGCAACTACATTCATTTAAAATGTATATATTTATTAATATTTTAACATAATGCAACTGTGCATAAAATCTCTCTTTGTATATATATGTACACAAAGAGATTTTACATACACACATACATAAAGCTATTTTAAAATATTCATGGAATCTCTACTAAGTAATTTAAATGAACTAAGAATCGCGTTTGTCTTGATTATGCATTATACAATATATTTTATACATGAAATTTTACATAATTTAATCTTAATAAACGCATTATCTAATATTAATAAAAGGGAACTTAAATTAAAAGTCTTATATCGCAACGTTAATATGCACTACATATAAAAATTAATAAATTTTGCTAAAATATTGTAGAAATTTCATTCTTTGGTAATAGAAAAAATCATGAGTATCAAACCTTTATTTTAATAAATTGAAATTTAATAAAATCGAAATTTAATAAATAATAAAAAAATGAACTTCAGCAAAAATTTCCATGTTATGAACGGTGAAGGCTTATTGCTAGTATATGATTTATCATATTGTCGGCTTTACTTCCTCATCTAATTATACACTATTTATGGCCAACTACACTCTAATAGTTTCTAGTAAAATTTAAAAGTGAATTTATTGATAAATATTCTTTCATTTTGAAATGAGTTAATTAAAATATTTGTTAACGATGCTTAAAAGTATTCTTTTCTATCCTATTGCTCAAAAATTTAATTTTTAAAATATACATAAAAGCAGATAACAGCATTTTCTAGCTTGCAGTTGCTTAATGAATCAGAAATGTAAATAGTTTATAGAAAAATGCTAAACCTACTCTCAGTAGGTTACAATTCAAATATTTTCTCTCGAACTCTATTCAATATTTAAACATGTAATAAATATGAATCACCTTTGATAATTATCATTTATTTATATTTAAAAACCATATAAATATTTCAAATACCACAGAAAACTTTAGTTGAACTTTGCGTCGTTTTGGTTATTGTAAAATTTAGATATTTTTGTCTTTTAATTAAAACTTTCTGTATAATTTAGAACGCATTTCACACTTTCCCAAAATGAATTTTTCATTTACTCATAACATAACAATAATATATATGTAGTTATTAAGCATTAAAATGAGAATTTCGAAGCAAGGCAAAGTTTTAAAAGCAGTGAATTTTTCTTAATTATACATGTGAATTTCAATAAATATATATTCCATATGGATTTGAAAATTAGAAGTAACTATAATAAATGATACTAATAAAATATATTTTGTACTTTAATACGAAAATCACAAAACTGAATCCCAAATTATTTAAACTTGTTAATATAAAGAATTATTCTCTGTTATATCGAACTGATTTTCTTAAAGTGGTGGCTTTTAAATGAGTTGATAGATTTTGTTTCTTGAAATGACTTAAAACTAAATCTATATTACATTCACTTTATAAAATCTTTTAACTGCAGAGTTATCATAAAATATTTTTACTTTAAGCTCGTTCAAGTTGAAAATTATATTGCACAGTATATATTTTTAATGTTAGTTCCAAATTTTAAGAAAGATAATGTAAATTAAAATCAAGTATCAGACATATGCATAAATTATGGCATAGCTGAGACTAATAAAAAAACTGAGGACATTTACTTCTCGGCACATTTTTTTAGACTACAATTAATATGAAAACATTAAGAAAGTTGAAAAAGTCTCATTTTGCGCTAAAAATTAAGACATTTTTCTATTCGAAATGTTGAAATTCGAACTCATTAGAAATTTTGAAATGTTGCTAGATAATTCATTCTTTGTGAGTGAATATATATATTCTAAAATTAAAAACTTAAATTTAAAAATCCTTTTTCTACCTATAGAAATGTACGGAGGGAAAATTCCATGCATTTATGCTCGACCACAAGAAGTTCACAAACATTTTATGGTTTTCTTTTGTTTTTAAGATTAAATTAATCAAAATTTATCTATATTGCATCGGCATTTGTTAAATTTATCTCTAATTGATTAAATTTATCTATATGTATTAAAAGCAATTTAGAATGTATGACTTAACTCCATAAAATATATGGGGATTTCAATGATTCTAAGAATTTCAATCAATTTATCTGTATTAAATGTGAAAATACATACTCCTGAAGAAATAAATTACTTTTTGTATTATATTTCTCATATGTGTGTTGAGAAACCCTGTCTTTTGTGTATCTGAGAAAAAAACACTATCTTCTATTAATACTTAAAAATAATTTTTAAATATAATTTTTTTTTATTTTAGTTCTCTATTTATTTTGGAAAAGACTAAATAAAGCTAAGGTAAAAAAAGATATACCAACGCATGAATTTACCAAAACGCGCAGCATTCTATTTTTCTTAACAGTTAAATCTGTAGAAAATCTAATTAGATTGTATATTTGACACATTAATAGACATTATCATCTTCTACAAATTGCAGAAAGCAAAAATACAAATATCTGATAATATTTTTAAATCACTTAATGTTAATTCGAACTAAAATCAAATCAAATTTGTGTATTTTTAAAAACACGTAATTGAATCTCCTAGACATAAAATGTTATTTTTCTTATTATAGCCATAATTATCCTAAATTTGAAAATAAAGGTTGTTACGAAATTTCAGTATTAGCATAAACTGATTTATATTTCTAGAAAAATAGTTTTCTGCTTTTGAATTATGAAACATGTATTGTATCGTTAAAAAACCGTTTAGAAGGAAACTGAAGAATCAATCATTGGCATAGCCAAGTAATGTTAGCGCGTTTTTCACATGTTGTATTTTACAATAATGCAAATAAGGAACTTTTTACAAACAGAAAGTAGTGTACTGTACCACTCCTCTAAATGTATTACTATTGAGCTGAAAAGAAATAATGACACAAATCAGTATCAGCACTATAAAAAAGCAAAAAAGTAAAATCAGATCCTTTTATACTTGTTTTCTGAACTTTTTTTGTGAACATTTCCTCCAAAATGCAGGTAGATTTTTTTAAAAAAACTTTTTAAAAACAATAAATTTGCTAAGTAAAATTTGAGAAAATTTTGTTATAAACTAGCGAAATTCAGAAAAATTTGTAGGAAAATTTGGGAAAACTATGGGAAAATTTAAATATTATTCGGCTCATCTAGGTCACCAATGCGACCAAATGCCGAGAACCCGAGGTCAAATGGTTACTTATTGGCTGAGAAAAAGGTACTACAAAATATGGGACGAAGACGAAATTTGCGTCCTAATAGCGCTTTTTTTACACTACGTGAAAAACGCGCTAAAAACCGTTTAGAATGAAACTGAAGAATAACTCGGAAAACTTTTAATAAATGTTTATATAAAGTCTTTTTTAGCAAAAAATACAATACTTTAACAGTTTTGATTTTAAGCTCAATAATTTAATGAATATTATACTCGGGTAAGTTTTAATAAATTCATTAAAAAAGTGTATGAAACATTCATGTACAAAGCAATACATAGCATGCATTGTTGCTTTAACTTAACGATACATACTTCTAAATTCTATTGATTTAATGAATCTTATAATTCTATGAATTTCTTAAGAATTTTATCATTCTATTGACTATATTAAATGTAAATTATATTTTAAAAAATCATTATTCTAATATTTGTATCTTTTTTAGATACATTTTAGCATTCAAATAACTGTTTCATGTAGTCTCAGGATTTATTTAGTTAACAAAAAATAATACAATTTATATTAAAAACGTGTAACCTAAATAAATAAAAAAAAATTATGTTATTTAGCGAAATATTTAAGTACGAGAGAGAAAAAATTGGCAGTTATAGAGACTGCAGATAGAAGTGAAACCTTAGAACTTTTAGTATAACATTTGAAATTTCATAATGTTTGAATGAAAGTTATCAAAATCAATCTGGTTTTCACATCTATTGACACTCCGAGCAACAACTAAGTGCATGTTTTTATGGTTTTTTGTTATTCAAATATGTTACTGGCTGTAAGGGATCCATGGCAAAATATAAATACAATTCAATTGAAATAACAATTAATATACAATCATATTATTTATGGATAGTATTTGCATTTAGTTAAATTTCAATGTACTTGATTTTTAACATTATTTTAATTGTTTGCAGCATTGTCATCATTCATTTCAACAATACTTAGACTTTTTGTACTTTCAAGTATTTCATTTTGTTCTAAAAAAGATACAATAGGCTTATGGTAACTAAAGTAAGAAAGGAAAATGTTTGATTCAAATTTATCTAAGTATCGCGTAAAACCCGCATCGATCGTCGTTTTATATTTGAGTAGTGAGTTTTCGATCATTGGACATATTTAAATTAAGTGTTTCATTTAGAAATTCAATTAGTGGTAGATTTTTATCATCTGCAAAGTTAATATTGAAGTCTCCTCTTAAAATCATCGGTACATTATGATATTTTTCGCCAAATCTTTTTCGAGTATTTCAGAACCTTCTTTTGTATAAATCATCAAATTTTCGAATAAAAATTGTATCTGTTCCATAGATTTTCCAGGCGAAATATAAACGGCAACCACACATTAATATGTATTTCCCATTCTCGGAATCGCAACGAGCAATGCACAGTATATACACATTGAACTTTTCACTAAATCCATTGAATTTCACTTATAAGATATACACAGCACTATACGTCAGCTGTATAGCTATGGATATACTGCTATAAGCATCTCGGTGACTCGAACGCACGAGATTTCACCCATTCAAAAAGTGTCTTAAGGCGAACAGCACACTGTGCGTGCGCCAGTCAGAGCATGTCGGTGACGCGAACCCATAAGATTTTCCCCTACCAAAAAGTACCCAACGCCGCTAAAGAAGTTTTCACTTCAAAAATCCTTGTTTTCCTGACATTTTCCTTCTTATTTTTAAAATTTAAGTTACATTTATGTGACTCATAAAATATTTAATTATTTTGCTGATAAATAACTAACGTTGAGAAAATTAGCTCTTGTTTACTCGAGTAAACTATTAAACAGAAAAGGATCTTTATAAGTCTTCATTGCTTAGAAAGGTTAAAACGCCCTTCAGGTAACCATTTCTATCTCAAAGAATAGAGTTTCAAATAAGTGTCTTGCTACCACAAAAACAATTATCTCATGTGACTTATGTATTGAGTTTATTTACTTTTTTTAATACAAAGGACCATTTTCATTTGTTGGGCAATATATAACCAATGAGAAAGATAGCAAACTAAGAATTTAATATATTTTTTTAAAATTGTGAAATCCGTTTTGTCAAGCCTACATGCACTCTAGAATGATATTATTTCAAATAATTTCAACAATCTAGTTAGTATATAGTAGTTAATATATAGAACTGCAGTGCTTCAATCATATACAGTTCTTCTTCTTACATTTTATTTATTATGTATCAATTTAAGCTTACCTTAAAATCCGGCGTATAACTTGTATTATAAAAAAAGAGAATTATGTCATTTTCTACTTAGATCAACAAAGAAACATTTTAATTTAATTATTTTTTATTAATAAGTTACAGTTAAAATAAATATGTATATACATATGGCAGATTACCAATATTAAGGGACAAAATTAAAAAAAAAGCGATTTTCCTTGCAATTATTCATATTCCTTTCTATATAGGGTGTTGGACTATTTTTTGTTTGTTTGTTACTATTTATTAATCCATTAAATTTAGTTATTCTAGTATAATTGGATAGTAAATGAGAAATCACATTCTCAGAAATTAGACCATTTCAGGAGGATTCGAACCCACGGCATTTAGATTAGAAGTCCAAAGCGCTATCCATTGCGCTACAGGGACACAAGGAACAATTTTATTTTCTATATTTGCTGTTGAACTATTACTTTTGTTGGTTACTATTTGTTAATTTTTTTAATTTTAATAATGAATTATAATTTGAAAAAGCTGTATTAATATCAACTGCCATCCACTACAAGTTTTAAAAATTATATTTGAACTTGAATGGATGAAAGAATGTATTTTATAAACGATTGAAAATTTGAACAAGACATATATATATATAGGGCGAGTGTGAATTAATAGTAGGAACTGAAAAAAATAAGATCGAATTTTACCGTTGCGCATGGAACACCGAGTATAGAAATGAGAACTTTAAAAATAGAATTAAGAAATGAGCATAGAAAAAATTAGACTTCTATATATATTGAAATACTATTCATTTAAAAGAAATGACATTCTTTATGAACTTAATGATTGTAGTACACTATTTTCTCTAAAGTTTGGAATAATACGTAAAATAAAGGACTTCGAAAAATGAGAGAATTGCACATGTATATTTCAGGTTTCTTCTTAAAGAAGTAGGTGCGAATTATACGGCGAGTATACCTAAAAATTGAAAAATGCACAGCTTATATATATAAAAGTATAGGTGCGCCTTATACGACGGTTTTTACGGTATATACTTTCTTAGTTTATTTTAAAATTGATTTTTCTTAATCTCAATCATTCTGTTAAATAATTCTAATAAAATTCGCTGAGCTCAAAATTCAATAAATGTGTTTAAATACTCTCTCCAGCTCTCTAACCAGCAATTTATATTATTTTAATATTCAATCATAAGTCTTTTCAGTTTTATTTTACAAATTAATTTCTAAATTTTGAAATTAAATTTAAAATTACGTTTTGATTGTAAACTTGAAAGGGAAAATACTCATAGAAAAAAGGTTCAATATCCTTAATAGTTCATTTAAGTCATTTATTATAATAAAAACTGATCAATTAAGTAAATTCATGATCATTAATCTTTTCATGGGCTTTAAAAGTATCAAAAATGATGGGGAAAACTGTTGTCGTTTTTTCAATACTTTTTTTCTAGGTTTTTTTTTGCTTTACTCTAAACACTTTTTAATAATCTAATTAATGTTCTACTAAATTTTATTAAACAATTTAATGTATTAAAAATAACATTATGTTTAGAAATAGTTCAACTTAATCTATTTTATTTTTTTTTATAGTTTTACAGAAATTTTTGTTCAATTATCTATTAAAATGCATTGTTTTATGCAACTTTATTTAAGTGTTTAAAATTTTAGATTTGCTAGCTATCAGTTTTCAGACTCAAATTAAAAATCGTATATTTGAATTATATGGTATCATGTAATTGTAAGTTAGTTCTTTTTATGGTTTATTACATTATAAACTTTATAATTTACTTTATCAGAAACATAAATCAAGAAAGCAACATAATAATTATTTATCCGTGCAATTTTTTCAAAATTTATAATCTAATTTTAACATAGGATCATCTATTTTATGATTAATCAATTACATTAAGTCCTGTGTGTGTGTTACCTTTTTCCCTCTATCAATAATTTTTGTATTCTATTTTTATAAAAGGAAATGTGGCTTTTTAGTATTTGTTTTAAGGGAAAATATAAATATATTTAAAAATAAACTAATCTAAATATAATGGCTGCAAAGTTTATAAATAACCGATTTTATTGAGTTCTAGTAAATTCAACAATATGATATGGGAGTGAAAATGTTCACTTTATTTTTAAATTTCGTTATCAGTTTAAATGAGAAATTTTTACCGGGTGTGTGTTCGAAGAGTATGACTACAGTTTCAAAATTTGATTACTAATAAACAAACAAAGATATTCACTTACGGGTTTTTATGTCCCATTAAAAGTACCAGAGTTTTTTTTTTGGTTTGTTTTCACAATGTTTTATTGGCCAATTTCAATGTACACACCCTTAGTCGAGCACAACACTTTGAGTCTATGTGAGTAATGTCATCTCAGCACCTGCTAGAACAGCTAAATTTTGTTTTTGACAATACACTACTTTCGTCATAAATTTTCCATACCACTTATTAATCGTTTATTTTGAAGGTGAACTTCGTTTCTTGGTAGTCCGCAATGCGTGCTGTGCCTATGTTGCAGATTTAAATTCGATAAACCATGCAGCAACTTCCGCTTGTCCTTACGGTGAAAGCATTCTGAAACAAAAATGCTGCAAAACGTGTACGTTACATCATCTAGCTTAAATTTCATTAAACGGGAACTTAAATATTTTCTCTAAGGAACATAAAAAAAATAAAAACGAAAATCCTTATTTATTTTTAATTTTTTTTAAAGTGATGTCATACTTTTGGGACACCCTACATTCCTTATATTTTTATACATGTGATAAAAATGATTAACTTTAAAACTACATTTCACGAGTTAATAGTTTTTCTACAGTATTTTGTGTCTAATCAACTGAAAGCAAACTAATATGTAATGCAGCGTTTCTCAAACTCTGGATCACGCCCCCTAGGGCAGCGTGATAACCCAACAAGGGGGGCGCGAGTATATCGAAAAATTAAAAATAAAAGATTATTTAAAAAAAACATTATTCCAAGAAGCTAAGCAAAATACATTCTCACCTAATAAATAATAAAATACACAACAGCACTTAGAAAATAATACTTATAAATTTATCAGTACTGTACTATGTATTCGATAGTAAATTTATCAATAGTTATTATCATATACAACAATAATATTCACAATTTAATATTTATCTTGATAATTTGTGTGGTTATGGTGTCATTTGTTACACCATGATTAAATATATTATAAATGAAATAAGTTTACATCCATTTCAGAAGGTGAAAATATTAAACATCTTTATTCCACTCAATCCGTTACTATATTATTAGTTCCCTAGTTGGTTTTACAGTTCTAAGGAAACCCATTAAATCCATCAGATTCTTTCATTACAGATACAACAGGATAAAAGACTACTAATCTGAACTTAAAAATATAGACATAAATTTAATTCTGACAAATAGAGCTAAATTCACTATTCCTAACGAAGTTCTGTTTGAAAGAGACATATCCACAAGCTTATCTGCCTTCCTTCATCCATCAACATCTGTTACTACACGGTTTATAATTAAAGTCGCATTTTAGCTTTAGTATCAAATTACAAATTATTATTGCATTCAATACAATGTTATTGCATGCGATGAAACTTACGAAATAAAATTGGGTTCGAAATATTGAAAGTTTGAGAAGCACTGATGTAATAACAAAAATTGCTGCATATATTTTACATTTATATGTTAAAGCTTTTAATTTTTGTATTCATCTCTTGTGAACACAATTTATATAATCTTTAACTTTGTAGCTTTTTTTAATCAAATTTTCTGCTATCCTAAAGACAATTATCCGAAATGTGTTAACTTTTCCCACATCTAATTTAAAACCCAAACTTTGTCTCTTCGTGTCCAATTAATGTTGAGCAGATCAAAGTAATTTGACAAAGAAAGGTAATCAAGCAGTTATCAGTTTTCTGATTCAAGTCTCTTTCACTTCACGCTTTTCCCATTCACGCACTTGAATGTTTTCTTTATAATCAAAAGGGAAAATCCTTGAAAGCTTTCCGTGTTCTATCACATCATCATCACAATCAAGTCGATTGGAATAGCGTGTTCTTTTATTGTTCCAACTCGCGCAAATCATTACTGTTCTCTTCATCTTGGAAATGGAAAAGGAACCACTTCCAGTTTTACAAATTTCCATCGCGAGTTCCCGTGAAATCGCTTTTCTTGCATCGTTTCGGCTTTAATAGTTGTTCATTTCTCCACACATTTATGTGAGTGCTTCATTGACTTTGGATCTTTTGAAGAATATTTTGAGAGACGTTGGAGGAGAGAAATGAGATGAAGTAATGCGAAAACTGATGCAACAAAATGAAAAATATTGATGTTAAGTGTTTTTCTCCCTTAAAGGCAATTTTTGTTATGTTTAATGCAGTTGTTTATTTAGTTGAACATCTTAAATGAAATATGGTAAGATTGACTAGGGTTAACCGTGATATCAACCGAATTTTCTGTATTCTTGCTTAAGCATATTTTGTTGTTGGCTCCTTTTAGTGTTGGTTGTTTCTTGAAGGTTTTTGATGAAATGTGGCGAGGGTGATTGTTTTGAACTTTGTAATTAGCCTAGATCGTTCCGTTCTTATATATCACTGATATTTTTGTCACTAAGCACATATTTGTTTCATTCATTCTAACACTTTCCTTCTTTATTTGCTTGTAGATAAATGAAATGCAGGAAGGTTGATTGAAATGAATCTCGTAATCGAGTGAGTCTAATATATGCTTGTGTTTTTGATATTTTTGTAATCATGCTTATTATGTTTTAAGAAATGCAGTTAAATAATTCAACTCTTAAGTGTGGTTCGTAACACTAGCTATTATTCACCTAGTTGTCATTAAGGTTGATTGTCTTGAATCTTATAGTTAGCTTACATGACATCAGAGAGGGTTTGAGGAATATTTAGAACAATGATATTTTGTCATTTTGTTATAATAGTTATAACATTCAATTTGTTTATTTATTTGCACAATTTAGCTAAAATGTGGTAAGGTTGATTGTTCTGAGTCTTGCAATCAATAAAACTTGATGAGTTCTTCTATTTTTTAAATTTTCAAAAAGGTTGCTCTGGATGGCAAAGCCAGTTTAGCAAGAAGAGAGGGTACCGCTAGTAGGTGACTGACTTCACCCCCTCCCTCAAAGTGCAGGTGACTCTAACTTTAGAATTACAAGTAGACATGACGATATCACGTAACAATTGTGCTGATTCGGCTTAGAAAATTCCTCAGTTTGCTTTTTATGCAATGCTCAAGGCATGTGGTTAGATCATTTGGTCTCATGCTCCGACTTGGCAACGAAATCTGTAATTATTTAAAATCATTGAAGAATGTACTGTGTTACTGAATTGTATTGGACTGCCCGTCATAAACAGATGGTGGTCAAACCTAAATCTTAAAATTTTTTCACTAGGAATTACATTTTAATCGTTACTTTCGAAAAACATCCTTGTTAAAACCTAGTTCATAGCGTTATTTATCAACTTTATAGCAGTAAAAAAATTGAGGACTTCCTAATCAATCAGCTGTGTATTTCTGTTACTAAGCCTATATTTTTTCGTTTCTCACAATATCTTAGTCCTATTAAAGTACTTGTACGAAATACTGTAAAAAAATATTTAGTGTTTTATATTTCAGAAAAACTTCATCTAAAACTGCCTTAAAATTAACTTTTGTAAGCTTTATAAAAATTTGTTTAAAAAATTATCCTTTGTTTCCTTTGTTTATCTCCTAGAATTGTTTGTCTAAATTGGTAAAATCTGGGAAATCGTGTAAAATAATAAAGTAAACTTGAAAGAAGATGAAGTTAACATGATTGAATTAAAGATTTTTATTTACTCATTTTTATTTAATATGCTTTACAACAGTTACTCATGTAAACATTTATTCTAGTAAGTTTATAAATAAAAATATTTGTACATTCGAAAACTATTCAGAGCAGCATAACGTAAAAAGTATAACTGACTAAATTAAAAAATTGAAAATAATAATAATAAGTATACATGTATAATATTAACAACGATATGATTAATATTACAGGGCAAATCGTATATTTAAGGAAAATACTTAGTTTCCAAATACCTTTAATTAAAATTCTTATAATAAAATACAAGTAAATATATAATCCATGAACACTCAAAGTAATTAAATATTCATAAATAAATAGATGCTGAATTCATCATTCAATAGGCTCCTGAAATGTTTTAAACTTATGTTTTCTACTTCCATTTTATATCTACATTTACATTAATTTTAATGTTACATAAAATATTTCTAAGCGAATGTTTGTTTTCGGCATCATTTAATCCTGCGCTATCTCTTCTTTCGATTACTCGAGTCTTCTTTTTACATGATAAAAAGAAGGGCATTTTCAGCAACCTTTAAGTGGTTACAACTTTCAAAAAATTCCACTTTCGAGATAAAATGTTATTTAATTGGATCAGTATTTGCGTTCTATTTCGGAAATATCAAGGGTTTGGTAAAAGCTCGGCATTCGTTAAATTATTTATGATTATATTTCAGTAATGTTGCGTGAGATTTGCAACATTGTAGCTTTCATATATTTTGTAATCTTTTGCAATCGATATTTATTAATTTTATTAACAAAATTTTATGTATATATCTCGGTTCTTGTTGAAGTAGTAAAAAAAATTTTTTTTTATTAGTTTGTATGTGCAGTGTGATTATATGTATAATGTAATCCATTTTGTAAGCTATTATTAAATATTTTCTTTAAAAATAGTTCCCATAGAATTTGAGTCACGTTGCAACTAAAAACACATCGTGCAGTGGGTATGATGTACTTTAATTGTAACAAGGCTCATACCCTCACATCAGTGCCGGTTTATTCATTAGGCTCTTGGGGCGGGTGCCCAGGGGACCGGATAAGCTGGACTAAATTTTCAAAACAAGTACACAAATCAAATAAAGATGTTTGACCTCTTTATATGTAATTAGATGCCACACATGTGTATATGTTTTATTTATTTATTCAGCAAAATTTTATATGTTTTAACAATTTTAAAATATCTGATATTTCCTAAAATTATTTTCAAAAACAAACAGGTTCTGCAAGGGGAAAAAGTGAATATTGTACTTTTATGTAAATGTATCCTTGCTTTTTTAATTTATATAGCGTCCCCTTATTTTTTTTTCGAAAACTGATTGATACGCTCAAATATACCACATCATTCTAGTGTTATTTCTTGTTAAAAATTTATACCAGATAAAAAAAAATATCACGCACGCATTTAATACCCCTATTATACTAAAGAGACTCAATAGACAGACACACACCCGGGGGCGCAACGGAAATCGAAAGTAACAATTTCATAAAATATTCAGCAAAATGAACTAAGAAGTCAACACAAAGTTTTACATAACTTTCTTTTTTCCTTTTTTTCCCCCTTGCATCCGTTAAATACGAGCAAACCGGAGCAAAACAGAAAGCAGGAAAGGGGACACTTAGGAAATCTATATTTTTCCCAAATGGGCCAGCATCTTGGAAATAAATGAGACAAAAATGTAAGCAGAATATAGTTTATGGCAGTCTAGAGTCTTGCGTCTTTATCGGAAGCTCTTAAAGACATGTTTATGAACGCCAAGGTAAACTTTGGAGAGGGAAAAAAAATTTATATACTCGATAGAATTTTGTTTCATCTCTCTTTATCAGTTTTACTCCGGCTTCGGTTTACCATTTTGAATTCAACCGTAGAAAGTAAGTATAAGATTTGATTTTGTACGATGACCCACATTCAACTATTTATTTACTTTTAGGATGAAAGAATAACCATTTCGGATTTGGAAAGAATTGGTTTCGGATATACATATTTTAGAGATATATAGGGTCGATTGAATCTTAAAAATGCAGTGGGAATAACAATGTGTGTAGACGTCTTTTAAGGTTTTTAAAGTGTGGAAATATACTGCGAAAATTTTTCTATCTGCTTGTTTAGAAGCTTTTGTTACGTGTGTGTGCGTTTTCTTAATACATTGAAATTTATTCACTGCAAGAATATTTATTGGAATGAAATATTATTAAATAAATGTCAATGTAGTTGGTTTGGGCACATGATACATCCTGATTTAAAAGATATCGCATTTAAAAATATTTTTTTTTAAATTTTGAAGTATCGGATTTTACTTGTGCTTTATAATTAATAAATTTCTAATATTAATCAAGCATTCCTTAAAAATTCAGTTCATCTACTTTAAGAACGTAATTTAATGGGGTACATACTTTCATTTAATTAGATTTAAAAGTAAAAGAAAAACATTTTGTGTTTATAGGTAAAATATAGCCCATTGTGAGATGACGTATTGGGAACGAAAACACAGACAGGTTAGATATAAATATATTTAAACTTTAATTTTGCACACCTTCTATCTTACATAATTCTCCTTCTCTACCTCTCATAAATGTCGTCTATAAAGCAAGCTCATTTTCAGCTCCATATATGGTTTCTGACGCCTATTCTGCCAATCTGACACAGTCACTTTTGGCTGTTCTACCCTTGACGAAATCAACTAGTTTCTATGGTAATAATGTTCACTACACCCCAGTCCAAAACATATTATAACACAGCAAAGTGTGTGTGTGCACGCGCGCGATTACTCATAAAGCGTTTGTATTAAAAGTTTAATTCACTACATACTCTTCTTCGTGCGTATAAACACTATGTGATAGAAGACTCCTTTGCATTTTAAAGATAATCTTCATTTTACAAAATATTGTACAAGACACATGTGTATTGCATATTGGATACATGTGTATAAATTTTCATCCTACATGTGTAAAATTGTTTTGAGTCATTACAAGTTTGCATTTGCTTTTCTTTTAAGCCTTCCCTTTTCCAAAGTGTTGAGTTCCATTGGGTAATCCCTCCACCCACATAAAATACAGTTCATTAACTAAAAGGGGTCACATAAAAATAAGTCCGGTTAGAAGGAAGAAAGACTTGTGACAAGGTGTTAACCGTTCGCTTTTTGAGTGAAACCCCTTTACAGGGTGTGATCAAATAAAGTTTTGGCATCGGGTGGGGTAGGATTACTTACTTCTTTCTAACATTTTTCTCCTTTCAATGACATTTTGACGACTTAATAAACGTTTTCAAATAAATGTCTCTTTAGAAATTTATTACTTATTTTTTTTTAAAAAAATTATTATTGTAGTTCAAAATTTAAAAAAAAAATTATTATTGTAGTTTAAAATTTTTAAAGAATATTACTCTTACGTGAAAAAACATTGCATTAATAATTGAAGTTTAAAAGTGGATGAAATGAAATCTTGACTTTTTCTTTTCATGGGCGGAGTGGGTGGGGAAACCCTAGCCAATCCGATTGCAGAAAGGAAATCCGAGTTGGAGAGAGAGAAAAAATTTAGATACATAGGTATCGAGTAGATTGGCTGGTCAGAATTGTCAGCTATTTTTACATTTAAGTCTGGTTGAGAAACTTGTCTAATTATTGCATAGTTTTGAGCTCGAGCAAGCCAAACTGCAAAATGATTGAAAATTTTAAGAATTTAATATTTAATAAATAAAAAATAATTAAATACGAGAAAAAAGTCATGAATTAAAGTAAAGTAGGATCCATTAAGATGGATTTGAGTCTAATAAAATATTTTATACAATCCGATGAGAAATCATTCTGCTGTAGAGTCTTGTAAATTTAGTGTACTTTAAAATAACCACATGCGACCACACAAGAGTTAAGCATTAATCATAGATAAAATCACAAGCAAGAACTTATTTGTATATTAAATCAACTAAAAACATTACTTTTTATAAAATTTGTATAATGGTCAAATTTAGAAATTAACTGATACTATTTACTAGATAATGTTAATACTTCTGCTTTCTTATAATTACAAGCTAACTATATTGACATATACAGATATTAAAAGTAATGCAATAGCCTTAAATAAAATTTGTTAGTCGCAAGTATTTCGGAAAATTGCTTTCGTATTAAATATAAAGGCATAAATACGTACTTCTTGTTTTTGTCCTTTTTTTTAAATGTTTTCTTGGTGAAAAAGAAGACACAGTGATCCATCACATGTGACAAAACACCGAAAACAAATTTGTCATCTTAAGGCTATCATATAATTTACGCAATTAGAGTGTCTGAGAGTCTCTTACAAAACTGGCTTCTCTTTGAAAGGTTTGGTTCAAGCTATGATTAACTTTTAAAAGCTGATGTGCTATTAGTTATATTTAAGATCAGTTTCGCATTTTTTAAACGTAAAAAAGGAATAAATAAAAAAAAAATATTATTACAATGTTTAGAATCCATGTTTAATGTAGATATTTGTAACTAATTTCTAGAAATGTGACTCAAGTACTCAATCTGTTATGTCAAAAACACAACATAAGAATACATTTAATATCTTCTGAATTGACTTAAGAGGAAAAATAACCAGGGAAAAAACCGTGAATGAACTTTTTTTTTATGGTTAGTTTTTTTTAACGCATTGTGTTACAATTTCATAAATAAAAACTTATGTAAAACATTTCGATTATTTATTTGTAATAGATGTCTAAATCGCTCTTATGTGTACCCATCCAGACGAGCAGTAATTACCCTGAAACATACAGATTTACGGGTAAAATTAAAATTAGAGTACCTTGAAATTACAACTGTTACAACTGTGTGCAACTGTGAAAGGAAATGCACTATCCCAAAATAGCAATAATATGATTTAGTGATCAAAGGAAAATCCAAAGCAAGTGATCAAAGTGGTGGACACTAGTGTAGTTGCACAGCTCACGCGAGCGAATGCACCTTTTCGAAGATCTCTGATGCCATGTTAATTTGTTTACAGTAACAATGATTCTCTCTACTAGATCTTCCGTTGAGTCCAAAAGTATATCGTACTCTAAAAGTTTTATGGGACAATAGAAGAAAAAGTTCAGAGGGCTGAGGTTAGATGAGACAGGAGGCCACTTTTATCGTGAAAGATATGTGACATTCAAGAAGTGCCAAACTTTGCTGGGAAGGTATTCGTGGACTCCGTCGAGCATAAATCATGCTTTTTCTCTAATGGGGAACTGAAAAGTCTGCATTTAATCGGGAAGCACTTGTTCCAAGAAGATACGATTCATTGCTCGAGTCAAAAGGTCTTACAAAATGTAAAATACTACTTTGTAATCATCAAAGATATCTGCCAAGATATTCAAGAATATCTGTCAATATGTTCAAGTATATACGCCAAGATATTCAAGGATATCTACCAAGATGTTCAAGGATATCTACCAAGATGTTCAAGGATATCTACCAAGATGTTCAAGGATATCTACCAAGAGGTTCAAGGATATCTGCCAATATATTCAAGGATATCTGCCAAGATGCTCATGGATATTTTCCCAGATCTTCATGGATATTTGCTGGTATTTACGAGGAGCAATGCAGTGTGGATTGCTGTTAGGCAAAACATTTTGATTGCACATGTTCAAAATGTCTTCTCGTCTGAATGCTGCACCATGACTAGATAGAACTTATGCTGGAAACCGTAGATTGTTATTCTTCATCCTGAAAATCCAATACACAAACTATGTCTGGCAAGGATAATCATCTGTGTGTAAGCATTGAAAATTGTGCATGTGATAGGGGTGCATTCGTTCATCATCCAAAATGCGCCACACCACTTCCTGAGAATACCCATTTCATACGCCAATACCCACGTGAGCGTAGAAAAAGCTGCTACTAATTTCGCCAAGGTTTCCATTCTATTTCTGGTACTGATGCTCTTCGCAAATGTCCTGCTTTGCTGTTTTAGATGGCAAACAAACTGATTTCTCGCAGAAGTCTACCAACACTGGTGAAGGCAGGATAATTTGAAGTACGACTCGTTGGGAACCGTTGCTCGTGCAATCTATGTGCTTTACGTTCATTCATATTTTGTCCAATGCATGTGAAGTCCATATTTGCAACATATTTGTATGTGCCATTTTTTTTAGAAATGCGCATATGGTAAATACTTGATAGCCTTGCTTTGGACGTATTCTATGTAGGTAGGTACAAAATGACGTCAGAGGCTACAAGTAATTCGCTGAACAATAAATTTGATTATGTTTACCTTTAGTATCGTTCCTTCGTTTTCCCTACACTGTTTAAATTTATGTTTTAATTTTTTATTTTATTTTCTATCTCTCAGAGTGGACTGCATCCCTATGTTCTATTATAGTTATTGTTCATATGTATGGATACTGTCTTATTTTGAAAAAAATGACTTCTCTATCAAAGATCGGGCTCAAGTCATGATTAAGTTTTAAAATCGAATGCTATTAATTATAAATAAGATGTGTTTATATGTATTTTTTTTTAAATGCTGAAAATGAAAATGTTAAAATAATCAAAATAAAATAATAATGTATGGAATTCATGTTTTTAATGTAAATTTGTAAGGAATTTTCTCTCCCCCCCCTTTTTTTTCTATATGTGTTGTTGTTTCTTATCCCACTTGACCGACAGAAACATCTAGATCAAATCCATGAACCCGTGCGTTTTTAAGCAATCAAGAACTGTAGTTGGACTTGAGAACAGCTGGCTCTTATGGCATCCAATACAAGCAAAAATGTGGGCAGGAGCGGCTTGGTTCACATTGCATTTCGGACAAGAAGGGTAAACTTTAACACCATCCACATGCCGTTGAGCTCGAGTATGTCCACTTCGCAGTCTAGCAAGAGTAGTTTCATCTGGCCTACCGCTTGTCCTAAGTAATGCTGCACCAGGGCGATTTCCTTCATACTATTCATGCACGGGGGGCCTGCCTATAAGAGGAACTGATATCTTGTTTGACCCGAGTAGCAATTTCTGAAAAAGTAAGGCAGCCACCATGTGTAGAATCTTTATGGCTGCCCTCGCTGGCCAAACCATCTGCAATCTCAATCCCATAGACATTCACGTACGATGGTACCCACTGAAAAAAGATCTTAACATTAGCATTCAAGCTATTTAATAACTGTATAATACTCGTTGTTTTTCTATATGTACAAACATACACTGATATATTTTGCACATTCAACGCAAAAAATATGCTGAACTTATTTGTGATTCACTTCTTGAACGTTCGTAACTTTAACAAAGTCATTTCAATAATACTATAAACTTGTAATGTATAATAATGTTTGTTTTTGAATAACAATATGCACTTTGAATCCATGTTATTCAAATTTTTATTTTTCAGCTAATTTTTATTTTCAAATAGTTACCCAGAATTTTAATCAACATTTGTATGTTTTGAATCAAAATATTTCTTTTACTTCTTTGATTCCTTAGATCTTCTTTATGTTTATTATAATCAATTTTTTCTTGATAAGCTTTTATATTTATTTACTGAAACTATTGCAAAGTAATTAAGCATATGTCTTCCTTTGATAATTGAAAATTCATGTTGTATGCTGAGCGATAATTTAGGAAATTTTTTTTCTCGATATAAGTGTTTTTTTTCTCTTTATTAGAATCATTTACATTTTATTCTGCTTTCTTGTGTTATTGTTAACGTGAAATGGTAATTAGTATCTTTGATTTTAAAATTTTGATAGTTAGTAGCGTAGTTAATGCGATTATTTCCAGAATCGTTGAGTTTTATTTAAATTATTTTTTTTTAAAAAAAGGTTTACAAAATTTTAATTGAGTATTAGAAATTTTTTGTTAAATAAGCTAGCTACAAAGGATTAATGAGAGAAAACACATGAATATTAAGTAAGAAACTTATATTAAAAATATATATATATCACAATTTATTTTAAGTGTCTCATTCTTTTCCGTAACTACATAAATCTTTGCGACATTTTTTTTTTTTTAAAAAATGGAGGTTTGGGGATTTGTTGTTGTTTTTAGATTTGCTTAGTACATTTTAAGAAAAATATGTTAAAGTTAAGGAGAGAAAAATAAATTATTACTAAAATGGGTACAGATTGGTAAATATTTTTTTTAAAAATTACATAAACGGGGCCCATTTTGTACCAAAGGTTTATGAACAAATTTTCAATTCTGATGTGTTGCCACGTTATACGTTTTTGAAATGACCTTCAGGATAAGAAATATTTTGATTTTTACAAAAACTAGAGCCCTTTATCTTAGTTATTATATGAAATTGCTTAAAAAACAGTGATAATATTCACATAAGGAAATGTAAATTTTGTAATAAAACTGTGATTAGTAAATCTAAAGGTTAAAACACTTCTACTATTATATTGAACATACACATAAAAATTGCGTTCATTATTTTCAAAACATTTTTAGCAATCACTGTCCCCGTTTGAGAATTAAAAAACCACATTTCAAGTAAAACGCGTATACTTTAAAGTATAACACCTTGCTTAAAGTAATGGCATCTGCTTTTACTAAAACAGTTGTAGTTTTTGTTCTAGTGAACGTAAAATAATAACCTCGGTATTCTAATAAAGCTAATGAGATGGTCTCTAAAATAAAATCATTAAAAAAAGTTGTCAATTTTTGGCAAAATTTCCACTTTTAGGGTAGTCGGATACCTTAATAAAAAAAAGAATAAAATGTTATTCCATACTATTAACAGAAGAGACAGAGTAAAATCATTATTACGATACATTGTATGCTTATTGAACAGCTAATAATTTTTCTTTAGCTGTACTAAACCTTCTAGGGAATAAAAATAATAAACGAGAAATGAAGATGTACACAAGGATACTTTATACAAGTAGCTCATCAAAATGGTAGGTGGCCTTATTTCCGACGAAAATCAAAAAGAAAACATCAATCCATTAATGGAATTGAATCGCAGTCCCTTGGTATAACATGCTTAGAATGGCAAACATGTTTCTGTGGGTATACGTTGTATGCATAAGACCTCGTCTTGGGTGTGTGATGAATTTATGTATAACTGAACCACCTATGGCAAATATGTCCACGGAAGAAATCTTGTTGGGAAACAGATTCTTGGTTCTTTGTCTTCAATTATTCAAAGCGTTCCAACTATTGTACAACTTATATCTCTAAATAAGAACATAATGTATAAGAAAAAAAGGAAAAACATTTATTTGAAGCAATTTTTATATTTTTTATTATATTTGTGAAAGAGTAATTATATATATTTAGAGACACTGAAGTAAATGGATTTAAAATATAATAATTTATTACATTGAGGATGGTTCGATAGTAAATGCATTTCTTCAAAAGCGGAATCTTTTACATGAAAATTACATTGAGAATTAAAATTGATTCTGCTTAAGGTACCCGACTACCCTAAAATTGTAACTTTTGCCAAAAATTGACAATTTTTATGATTTTCTTTTATAGATGATTTTATTTTATTTTTTTTTCTTATTACCTTTATAAAAATACCAAATTTACTATTTTCCGTTCATTAGAAAAAACTACAAACGTTTTATTAAACGCAGATGCCATTACTTTAAGCAAGATGCCATACCTTAAAACGCGGTTTACTCGATGTGTGTTTTATTGAAAATGCTCAAACACGCGCGCGGGGACAGTGATTGCCAAACATGTTTTGAAAATAATTAATTGAAATTTTTTGTGTATGTTCTGTGTAATAGTAGAAGTATTTTAACATTCAGATGTATCAATCACTGTTTTATTACAAAATTTACAGTCCATTACGTTAATATAATCACTGTTATTTTAAGAAATTTCATATAATGCTAAGATAAAGTGCTCTAGTTTTTATAAAAATTAAAATATGTCTTATCCTAAAGGTCATTTCAAAAATGAATAACATAGCATCACAACAGAATTGTAAAACTGAAAATATGTTCATGAACTTTTAGTACAGTATGGGCCGCATTTATGTTATTTTTTTATAAATTTTTACCTATTTTTTCCATTCTATTAGTAATGTTTTCTTTTTATCATCTTAATTTTAGCATATTTTTCTTAAAATGTGCTAAACTAATCTAAAAACCATAAAAAAATCCCCATACCTCCATCTTTTTTAAAAAAAAGTTGTCGCAAGTAGTCGGATACCTTAAAGTTTTCGACTGGGGTTCGGAACTGGGATTTAAAATAATCCATAATTGAGTTACCTTTTGTTATTTAGGGATACTTGAATCAGAATAAATATATATATAAATTATTTAAGAATATTATTACAGTAAAAATTATTTAATGTAATTTTTTGTCGAAAAATGAAAAATGTCACTTTTTAAATACATTCTCTTTTTATGTAAAATGCTTCCATAACAATTAAATGCTTCAATAACTTAAAACATGTTCAAATCTTGAACTGGGATTTTTCTAAACATGTAATTTTGAACCGGATTTATTTTTTTTTAATATTTAAAAGTAGAAAGATAGCAAAAAAATTTGGTCATTATTTCAATTAATAGTAACTTTGAGAGTATTGTGAATTTTTTTTTTTAAAATCCTAGTTTACGCTATGTAAAGATGTTTGAAATTTAAATAAGCAAAATACTATTATATGAGCATTTTTCACAAGAGGAGAATGTTTTGAAAATATATCGTTGTTTCTTCATTTTTTTTGTCGAAAAATTGCATATAAATATGTTTTTATTAGAATTAGGGTTGGTTAAACTAACAATGCTCCCCCTCCCCTATACAAATTGTTCAACTCTTCTCATACTTATTTTGCTCAAACTGTAAAGCAGTAATTTACACGTATTATGTGTAACTCTTTTTCTTGGTGCAAAATTCGTTTTTTGTACTCCAACACTTCATTGAAGTCCTCAATTTTGCTCTTTCAGTTTCCTGGAAAGTTAAGTATTTGGTTCCGTTGATTGTTAATAAGTTTGCTTAGGAGATAACGCCTTTCTTCTCACACAACGATTCTAGTCCAGGCAATCGTAGCAGTTGTTAACTGTAACAGTCAATACAGTTGTACTATCACAACCGTATTGGCGACATTATATTAAACAAAGGACATGATTGCCAATTCAACGCTTTCGAGAAATGCAAACTTTACGGGTTATCTCGAACATTGGTATTGTTTCAATAGTACGTAATAAATTTATTACAGCATGACGAAAAACTTTTTTTATATATATTTTTCGTTAGAATAATCTGAAAACTTATATTTTAATTCACATGATACAAAATATTTTTAAAAAATTGTCAATTATATGATTTTTTAAATCATTATTCCCAACACATTCGGATATTTTAATTCTCTTTTAAGTCGAATATTTTGAGTCAAAATAAAAATATCTAAAAACCCTAGTATAGAATGAAATAGCTCAAAGTTTCAATTTTCATGAATAAAACACTCAGAAGTAAAAAAAAAATAATCAAACTGAAAACAGAGGTTTCAGAAAATCTATTATAATATGCAATAAAATTGTTTTTCTATTTAAAATAGCTTGTTAAATTTTATCTTACAAAGAAAATTGCGTTGCATTAAAAAAATAGTAAATCTCACAACTTTTTTAATTTTTTCATGCAACTAACATTTTTTAAATGGGCTTTTGAAAAACGATTTCGTTGAATTTTAAAATTTGCTAGGAAAGTGTTTTGATGGAAAAAAATAGATTTTTTCATTGCTAGAATAAGAGGATTTGTGTGCTTAATAAATCTAACATATTGTTTGTATCAGAAAAATTATCTATTGATTTTTTATGTGAACAAAAACATCTTTTAAAGAAAAATTTTCGTTTAGTATTATTTTAATGAATAGAATATTTTTAAAATGTAGGGTTATTAAATATTCAATAAACAAAACAAATGACTTATTTCATTTTTATCAAGCGCAATGATCGAAACAATCTAAGAAACCAAGTGATAATTAAGCTAAATATATTTCATATATATTTCTGGATAAAATTCAAGCATTTTTAATAAAATTTCAATCAAATTCATTATTATTTATTAATAAATTTAAAAGAAATTTTCAATTTGGAAACACTAACATTAACATCTTTTTGAAATCATAATAGGAAAAAAATGTACATTATATCATTGAATCTACGATTATTCGCATATTTTAATTGAAAACAGGACTCAACCCATCAAAAAAATCTTGAGTGCAGCATTCATTACATAACGGATAAACTATATATCTGCTTTGAAATAATATATACAGTATGCATATTATATAATATTTTGTTCCGTATAAATAATTTTTTGTATTCACTTTAATTATTCATCGTTGTGTAAATTTGAATTAATTATTATTCTAATAAAAAAAATTGACTAAGATGTTTGACTAAGATAGTTATGTGTTCTCTTTGTAAAAGATTTAAAATGATATAACGGTTAAGGAATGAGTTTTTATTTATCTGGATAAATTAATTTTATAAGTTATCCCAGAAACCAAATTTTCCAAGTAGAAAAAGTAAAATGGTATATATATATATATATATATATATCACATGAATAAATTTATTTAAGGTTTTCAATTTAAAAGGGAATGTTATAACAATTAATTTGCATAGGTTATCTTAGAAAATACATTTATTTGTTTTAATAAAAGCGTGTATTTTTTATTTTTGAAATTCTTGCAATAACCTAAATATTATTTATAATTGCAATTATTAACTTGTGTTTTTGTAACCAAATTTTTATTGTAAATCTTTTTTATCAAAGTAATTTTTATTTATAATTATTGTTTTATTTACTAACTCAAAAGAAAAGATAATATTAAATTTTACTCCTTTAATAGAATTCAGATAATTTGTGTGTGTGTTTTTAAATCGAAAGAAATGTTGATATATTCGCTTCGAACGTTAATTGACCTAAGAATTACTTTAAAGATATGTAATAAAATCATTCAATTAATATTTATTTCGAAATATACGTGAAGCATATTTTTACAGACACAATTATATTATATTTTAAATTAATTATGAAAATATTTGGCAAGAAATTCATATCACATTGTATTTTACCAAATTCAAATATTTTTAGTTTCTTTTCTGTCAAACATGTTTCTTAATTATTTATTGCCATTTTCTTTTAAATTTATACAGTTTTCCAATTTGTTACATAATTTTATTCAGTTTTAAAACATTGTTTTTCAATCACTTGGGATATTTTTATGAAGTTAAATAAATCAGATTTAACAATTAAATTTATTGTTATTTAAAAATTAAAATGTTATTTTTGTAAAAAGAACATGATTTAATTTCTTCCTACTTGTAAGATAATCCACTATTTCTAATTCTATATCAGGCTAAAAAAATTGTAGAATATTTAATTTGTGCAAATTGGAATAAGTTATTTACTCTTACTTTGAATGAGCAAATATTGTGATTTAAGCTGTTGTGGTTGTTGTATAATAAGCAACATGAAAAAAAAGTTTAGTAATCGTTTCGATTGATATTCATGTTATATTCTTAGTGGTAAAGTTTCTGAAGATCATTTAATTTTATTTCAAAACACAATTTTTACTTGATATGTTTGGAATTTTAAATTGAGCAGGTTTACTTATCCCCTTATACTATGTTGGATTAAATTTGATTTTTTAGAAATCTGTGCTTACATTTAATCACATGTAAAATTGCATTTATTTTTTAAATACTATTTTTAAAGATTAATTCTTTTGTTTCAGAATAATTGCAACTCTGCATTAATTTATAAAAACTATTTATAATTAAAAAAAAATTTTAAATTGGTTTAATCTGATATTTTCTAATTATGTATTAAATCATGTGTTATCATTATATGTAGAGTTAGATATATATCTTCAAATATATCTGAAATATTTTGATAAATCTCTTTATTCTCTTTGAGATAAATATATCAGAAAATTATTTATAGAACCGATGTTCTGTTTTTCTGTAACTCAAGATTTAAAAATTTAAGATTATTCAAAGACTTAGTTCAATTTTAAGAATTCTTCATTAAACAATGGAAAAAGTTGTAACTAATTAGAATTTTACATCGGAACATTTCAATTTTTCATACAGAAGTAAAATAGCTCTGAAAATTTTCAGTTCACTTGCATGACTATTTTAAAGGTATTTGTAAGGTATTTGAAATGGTTCTTTATGCTCTTTCTGAGAAACTTGAGGTTAAGACAAGATCCTATGAATGATCCTAGTTTTTCCAAATAAGCTTGGCTGGAGTCGCGACCCCTCTATTGTATCGTTTCACACAATGACCTTATAAAAATATTTGATTTATTTAAATATATAAATGCATACGTTATAACACATCCGAACTTTTTGCAAAATAGGGTGTATGTGTTATTCTTATGGTGTGAAAATATAATTTAGATAAAGAAAAAGTGGAATTTTCGTAGAAAGTAAAATAATTCCGGTTGGAGTGCATCTTAATTTTAACAGTATTCTTAAGCATATTGAAAATAAGATGCATTTGAATGTTTGAAGATTTATTTATGTTTTCCTTTTTCTATAATAATAAGAACGCAAAATTTTATTTACAATAAGAATTAATAAAGTGCTACATTTTATTCTGTGTGTACTACATCTCAAATAATAATTAAATTTGCTATCTCCAAACAGTTATAAAAATATCTTAATTCAAAATTTAAGAAAGAAAATATATCAAAAATATTTTCTATCATGTGGTAAATCAGGTTTACTCAATTATATTTTTCTAAATAAATGACCCAAATGTCTTCAGTTAAAACTGCCCTCATAAATATATATTCGATTACTGTTTTTAGTCCTTCCATTATATGCAAATTAGAACATTCTTTATTAAACACTTTTTCTTGGAAAAAGCTGGGTAATTACCATTATTTTTCCATTTCGCGTTATAATAAACAATTTGGCAAGAAAATAGGTTGACAGACGATGGAGCAAATGTAAATTATTTTCTGTTTCGGAAAGAAATGAAGGGAAGAGAGAAAACGAAACAACAGCAGGGCATCCGAAATCTGAATAACAAGATAAAATGCATCTTCCATGATTCTTATTAATTACAGATAATATCAAGAAATATAAATAACTTAAGATAAAAATAAAAAGAAAAGATCTAAGAAAGCGGAAAGAGAAATTTTTCTTTCCTGAGATGACAGATGCGATTTTTTAAATGAACTTTCCGAAGTTTGGAGTCTTTTCATTTTCTCTTTCTTTTTCTTTTTTTTTTAAAAAGAACGTTCTGACATATTAATTAAGGGAACCTCACTCAATAAGAAACACATGGTCTTATCGATGAAAAACAAAAACAAAGAAAAAAAAGAATTGGTCTAAAGAAATATAAAAAAACCAGTAAACGCAACTTTCAAACTTCAACCTCTGCTGGCAGCATGGGCTGTTTTTATTAGATAAATGTTGTACAAAGTTTTTTAAGAGTGAGAAAAATTGACTTTGGTAAGAAATAGTTTTCCTCACAATTCATGGATCAATCAAAGAATATTGAGTTATCAACGATAGCTAACGCGGTTCTTTTCCTGTTTCCTGTTTTCCTCTTTTTTCCCCCTGATTTAAAAGATAGCTGCTCGATAAAGTCATCATGATAATAAAAACTGGTTTCGCTGAGAAAATGAATTTGCTTTGAAGTTTTTATCGGAACTTATTGCAAAAATGAAGAATGAAATTGTATCTTCACTTTTCATTGAGCTGCAAAGTTATAAAACGAACAGAAATTGTACAATTGATAAAAAGTAGCATGAAGAAAAAATAATTAAATCATATGGTAAAATAAAGATTGCCACTTTTAGAAATTTCATTAAAATTTTTAATAAATTGGATATTTTTGATTTACTTTAAATTTTAACAACAGCTAATGCAACATTTATAGTTTCCTGTGTGTGACTATAGATTACATAAATGAACTAGAATATAACATTTTATATTTTTAAAATAAATGTGTTTATATACTAAGTTAACGAAAATTTATAAAACTTTATAAAGAAGTGTAATTGTGTGTGTGTATATATATGAGCTAGATGATACATTTATTTCTCTTTTTTTCCCTCTGAATATTAAACCTTTAGTGTATATACTCAGAATTAAAGTTATTGAAAATTAAAATATGTGGAATGTGTTTCATTATAGTTTCAGTACATTACGATATTTTAAGTTTTCTTGTAAAAATCCAAAAATTATTGATATGAAATCTTACTTTATGAAGGTTGTTTTTATGTTTTACTATAAAATGTATTTTTTTCATTAAATCGCTTGTATATTATTATTTGTTAAAGGAATTGTAAAATAGATTTTTTCCCTCGAATATTAAGGTATAAATATTATTTTGAAAATATTGAACATTATAGGAAATTAATTGTTCCACATATTTCAGATAAAATTAATTATTTGCCAATTTACATAAATATCCTGTTTATATAACTAACTTACAGAATAATTAATTTTTTTTCAAATTAACAAAAATGAACTAATTTTAGTAAAAATTAAGTTTTATATGGTATTGTAAATTCATCACTAGTAAAGTTCTCATTTGATTTAAAATTTAGTCAAATATTATTCATAATTTAATGTAATGACTTAAATATTTTAACTGCTTTTAATATTTATATAGAAATCTAAGGGGAAAAAAGATGATTTTGTTCTATTTATATAATCAGTAACAGATTAAAAGTTTTAATTTCAAATATTCTTATAAATTAGAAATTAAATCAAAAATGTATTTTTAAAGACAAATCTTGAATTAATTATCGTTGTAAGCAAAAACCAATCACTTTAATTATTATTTGTAGTATTTTATGTAATCCTTTTGTCATATTTAAAAATTATCCCAAAAAGTTAAGCAGAACATATTAAGAAATCGTGTTTTAAAATTACTATTATTATTTAATTTAGGACAGTGTTTTGTATTATTAAGATATAATTAATTCTTATTGTAAATTTTGGTCAGAAAAGCAGTTTATTTTCATGGTTTTTACTATGCAATTCTATAAATTTCAATTTAATACGATTGTGGTAAATTTTACGTTATGTAAAACCAAAGGATTTCATATAAATTTTCATTTTAAAGTTACTATATAATGTAAAGATTAAAAAGTATATCCAACGATAAACTATTTTGACGCTTTAAAAGAATTATGAAAAAGCCCTTTATGTGTGAGAAAAATTCTTATTCTGCTGATATAAAAGAGAAAATAATCTACGACCATTTAAAATTTTCTCAGAAATTAACATTTTCTCAAATAATCTTTTCTTTATCACATTTAAATATCTAAATATTTTTTCCAGTATGTCATGCCTCTGTTATGCACTTAGGTCTGTCATTTTCTTCTCAGATAATTTTTTTTTTTAGATCTCCTTTAGGAATAAATTTAATTGAATGTGATAAAATTGTTAAGAAATAAGTAAACTAAAGAGTTATTTAACTATGTCAAATATGTCTTAAATCACATTTAATACATATTTTGTCATATGTCATTATTATACCATGTCATAGGATAAATTGATCTGTAATATCAGATAATTCTACTGAGCACTAGGATTGATTTGAATCAAGTCAATGTATCAAAATAGTTTCATAATAGTAAGAGCGTATTCAATGCGACGTAAAAAAAAATTTTTATGTCTCGAAAAAATCCTTTTCCTTAACATATAATTAATGTTAAATGTCTAAAAAAAATATTTGCCTCTGCTAAGTTCTCTTCCGAAAGACGTACTCTCATGAATTGCCTACAAAAGAACGATATAGCGTGGTCTCCTCCTTTCTCTGCCTTTGTTCAGAGCAATTTTTCTTTTACATCGTTTTGTGCATATATTAATAGTATTTTTTCTCGTATTGTTTAGATTGTAAATTTTAATTTTTTTTTATTGTTATTTGTGTGTGTTTGCTAACATTTACTGTACGTGTATGTATATGTGTATATTTCCAACTGCGTATATATATATATATATATATTGTATGTATATGTGTATATTTTTAAGTATTTGTGTGTCCGTATGCTTTTTATGCATTTGTATTTTGAAAATCTTATACTGATCACAATGTGCTTCCAAACCTTCACCATTGTATAATTTTAATTACTGAACGTCTCCGTTTTTGTATGTGAGCAATCTTATATCTTGTTCTGTTTTTATGGTATTTGCAACCATTCTTGTTTCTTTTTACCTTTTTATTCCCATTTGTGCTTGTATTCCTGTGCTTGAAACTTCCTACGACTAGTGATTGAGTATTGACTTACGTTTGTAAGCCTTGTGTTATACTTGTTGGCACACAAGGAGTCTACCCAGAGTCTCAAAAAAAAATGTCTAAAATCGTATAGCATTACTTTACACCTTGAGGATGGCGGCCATTCATCCTAGGCGCAGATTCGACTAGATACCGGAAGTGGGAAGTATACAGTCTCTCGACAATATCTATAATTTAGGAAGATATGATGGAACAGATTTTCCGAAGGGTCGAAAATTTCTTTCCATGCCCTCTCTTAAATGCTTAGTGAGATTCTGAACAGGTTACCTATATGGACAAAGAAGCAGAAATACTTGTAAAGTGCGCATTATTGAAGTATTTTATAAACAATGCGAAGGTTATTGTACGAGGCATTACTTTGTTGTAGGGTGAGGTATTCTATGATAGGTTGGTGTGTACAAATGCGCGTGCTTAAGTACATGTTCTAAGACTATCGCACTAATACTTGGCTGAGAGGAATAATGTCATATGGGAAGGGAAGGGGACATTAAGTACCTTTTAAACCCAAGTAAATGGCCCCCAGGCGAGAATACCACCTCATTACTTTACAGGACACCTTACTCTCATGAAAAATCCATCGTTGCATGGCATTTGCATCATACCCTTGCCTACCACTGGCATGTGCATGGGAATCTGTACTCAAGCAAGATTTTTCTTCAATTTCACAATCGAGTTGAGATGTGCCCTCACCCCTGCTATTCTTCACGCTCTGTGATCAGCAGTGGTATCTACATAATACAATTAGCTTTTGTATCACAAGTTGGTTCTGGATGGTGTGACTGCTAACTTCTTTTTGCACCAACCTTAAATTTCTGAGATATCTCTTGCACTATTGCACACCTCTTTACTGTTACATTACGAGATAACTGACAATAGCCCCACTCACTTGTCTCTGTTATCCTCGACAGTGGGCTTTGAGAAGATAGCTGCACTAAATACGACCTTCCAACGATTAGCCATAAGATTATAGAGTAGAAATAAATTATAATTTAAAAAAAGCTAAAAAGCATTCTTTTATAGTTAATCGAACTAAAAAGTAAAAAATAGTTCTTAATATAATAATAAAATGATTAACGAGAAAATTAATGCCATTGTAGTAAAAGCGTTGGGTGCTCGATATCAATTGTTATAATGTCTTACTAGTTTATCCGAAATGCAGAGTTAGTGTAAAAATTTAGTATAAAGCACTTCGCGCTTTTACCTCAATGACATTAGTTTTCTCGTTAGTCATTTTATTCTTATATTAAGAATTGTGTCTTACTTTTTATATCGATTAACTTTAAAAGTGTGTTTTTTATTTATTTTTTTAAACTATAATTTATTTTTAATTTTTTTTGTTCGACCTACAATAAAATCGCATTTTTTTAGTTTTTGAAACGATCATTTATTCTTTGATGATCAGTTATTCTTAAATAAGTCATTTTTTTTAGAATCTGGGATACCCATTGGCATCCAATCAATGCGTCGATATGGCCTGGTTTGCAAAATGTAGGATCAGCAAACGTACTCTTCCCTTTTCTCCATAAAAGAATACGTTTTTGTTTGTTGTTTTGGTGTGTGTGTGTGTGTAAATTAACCATGAGCGGTTTCGCTTTCGAGTTGTAACTAAATTTTTAATCGCGAAATCTAGAAATGGGAAATTGTTAATCCTTATTATCATGATCAGGACAACAGAATAAACTTATTAAATTAGTGTGTTGTCGTTGATCCTTGACAAGTGTGCAAAATTTCGAATTAATCTGACCTTTTAAAGTGGGTAAAAATCAAGTTCAAAGAATCCGTTATATACAGGTGAAGCCAATAAACGCGTGTTGAAAAAATACCTATTCTCGAGTTGCAATGATTCCGTCATGTGGCATCAACAATTTTCATGAGATGAGTTCTTCCTCCTATGCGTTTTACTGTTATTAATTCTCATTGCATCACTCCAAATAATGCGTTTACTTTTACATGAAACTTTGCATAAGTTCCATTTCACTTACATGCGCATAACTCTACACTCCCTGCATGTTAGATGTCTCTGATTCTATTGCTTTTCAATGTATATATGTATAATATAAATCCTATGAACCATGTTAATGAATATTGTTAAAAGAAATGATCTAATAATTAACACGATTAAATTTCTTTTAAAGTATTCGCATTTATTCAAGCCACCATCACAGTATTAACAAATTTAGTCAATGTTTATAGAAACTAGTGTGCTCATTCGTTTATGCATCAATTCATTCTATTCTAAGCTTTTGCCATTTTTATGTTAAAAAATTTAATATCGCTACAAGTAATAATCAGCTTTAAATGGCTGTGTAAAGCTGTGTGAAATCTAAAGACAAATATTTTATTTCACACTTCACTATTTTACGATAACTTAATTTTTAGGTAGATATATCTTTAAAAAGATACCGTCTGTTGCCGTGTCTGAAACATAAACCCTTCCATTGGACATAATACTACGTACTTTGGGAATTCTTCCTTTCTCTGTTTTCTCAGGCTGTCTGATGATTCGTTTGTTAGTGTATTAAAACTTCCTGTAAAAGTGAGAATTGCCATGTCTAGACGTAATCAGAGGATTTTGATTCCAAAATTCAGGTACATGTTCAATTCAGACTTTATCTTACATTATTAACACACCAGTAGTCAGTAGCTTTTGAAAACAATTTTTCTTTTAAAATTCAACTAAGTATTTTATTGAAATGGAGGTAAACATGCATATTATTAGCGTTCTTTATATTGGTTGTAAAATTGTAAAAAATTAGATGAAAAAAGTTTTATTTATGAATAAATATTTATTCAATTATTTTACCAATTACTGATAAATATTTATACCTTTAGTTTTGATGATACTCTTTACTATAAACTCTTCAAAGGTAAAATAC
The DNA here is from genome assembly GCA_019973975.1 of Trichonephila clavata. NCBI lineage: Eukaryota > Metazoa > Arthropoda > Arachnida > Araneae > Nephilidae > Trichonephila > Trichonephila clavata. The sequence continues at coordinate 122,469 of BMAO01014810.1, read as the reverse complement.
TAATAATTTGTTTTTCGAATAAAAAGTAATGCAAATAATAAAATTGTGATATTGTCAGTTCAAACTTTTCAATTTATGCTGACAATTATATTTACGTGTAAGAAAAAAAATCTAAAAAAATTGCATATTTACCAGATAATTCCATAGACTGAACAACAGTTTGGAGTAGAAACTATACATAATTAAATACTTTTAAAAAATGGCAAAAATAATTTTTTTTAATGGATAATTTTTTTTTGTGTGTTGGTAGAAATTTTCCACACATTTTAATAATTAAGTTGCATTTTATTGTACTTACCTCGCAAAGCTTTTACATGCAATTTTTCAAAAGTTTAAGCAATTCAATGTAATAAAACTCAAGCAGGTTATTTTTTAATTATTTAATTGCGTTTTTTTAATATTAAATTCTTATCAGTATAAAATATTATTTATTCACTTTGATTATTTGAATTAATTATTATACATTCAAATACATTGTTTTTGTTAAAGTAATTTTTCAGTTTAATTTTCATCGTAATTAAACATACATTATCATACAAACTGAGAGCCTGTTTATAAAATGATAGAAAAACAGAATCATAGAACTTCTGAAAAAATTAACTGGTATTTAAGATTCATTTTTGTTATATTTACATGTATATATATATTTTTTATCTAATGATGTCATATTTTTATATGCGCAATGGGAATTTTTAAATCAAAAATATAAAAAAAAACAAGTACTTACTTTGTTTAAGAAAAGCATTTGTTATAAGGACTTAACAATCTAATAAATTTTATTAATAATTCGTGTGTAATCTTAAATGTAGTTTCAATTGATTTATGCAGAATATATTATTGAAATCTAATTCTTTTACATTAAAATTCAGCTTTACAAATTAGTTTACAATATTTCTCGCAATAATAATTAGAAAATTTATTTTCATTAATGAAGCTTCATATTTTGGTTATTTCTAAAATATTTATTAAATTTATAACTTATATTTTTTATTTTGATGATTATTAGTTGTAGTACATTAGGATCATCATCGAGAAAAGAACGTTATGTTTTTTTTTAATTAATTGAACATATTATTTATTTCCCACAATTGCTTAAAAGAATTAATAATAATCACAATAATAAATAATAATTATTAGTATGTTAAAAATTTAACTATTTAATATTTATTTTCCTCAATCGGTTAAAAAATTGAAGGTACTTACGTATTATCCTCAACAATCACCAACTATATTAATAACTCGCCAAGTTAGCAACACGGATTTCCTTTGTATCATGCGCACTGAATTGGCAACCATGTGCTTCGCTTCATGTAATATCGCTAATAGGTTTCCATGATACGCAAGTGCAAAATTAAATAATAATCACAAAAATGATTATTTTTTGCTTATTTAAGAGGACATAGTACGATTCAATTGATAAAAAATGGTCAAAAAATCAAATATAATTTTTTTAGTCAAAATTATTCTTTATATATATTTTTCTATAACTTCAAAAAACTTGAAAGCTCTAAACTTAAAAAAACGCGAAATTATGATAGATTTTTCGTTCGTTTTTATTGACATCCCTATGGAAAATTAAAACTTTAAAACTGATTCATCTCATAATCATAAAATAACTAGTTTGCCTTCATTTAAAATGCTAAGACTTTAAAATTTTCTATTGTGCCTAATGCTTAGAATTTTTTTATCTGTTGCTAATAGTTTATGTAACAAAAGTTGGTATCCATTTTTGAATCAAAGCATTACTTATTTTTTTAAAAATAATTGAATTCAGAACATATACCTTTTGTAAGGAATTTTCAATTAGCATTCACACAATGAAGTATTGTACGAATATCAATCACGTTATCGCAAAACCCATACCAACTTTTGTTGTACATAGTTTGATGTACTTGTAGTTCAAATTTCACAAATGCACGTCAATTTTTGTAGGAGGAGTAGCATTTTAAAATCACGTCACAAACTTTTAAGTTTTTTCTTTAAAAAATTAAATGACTAGCATTAGGGGTCTCAGGGGTGTTAACTTTTTCTGGGGAGGGCTGAAAATATAAAAAATATTCAAATACATATAACTCTTTTAAATTTAAATTACATAATTCGAATCTTTTACATATTATTTATAAAGGAGTGAAGTTTCAGAAAAGTGCAAAATGTTTAAAATATAATCATAATTTTAAAAATTATAAACATATAAAAAAATGTCTTATTTTCATAAGAAATATTAATTAAGTTTTACTGCGCGCATGCTATTTTCAAAAGTATTAGCTTTAATTACTAGCAATAAGTTGATTTATAAAGTTAAATGTATCCTTATAACACCGTAGTAAATTTAATTAATTAAAAAATTATAAATTATATATTTTTTAAAATAAAAAAATTATATATTCAAAATATTTTTTTAAAATTTCAATATTTTTCAAATATTTAGAAATACAAAAGATATATTATTCTTAATTTACTAGGGCTTAAAGAGTATGATACACTTAATAATTCTAGAAAGTTTTATGCATCGAAGGCTACTATTTTAGAAAATAGCGTACGCGACGTAAAAATTACTTAATATTTAGTACAAAATTATTTCTTATTTGCATATGCTTATGATTTTTTAAATTATGGTTTGATTTTAATCATTTTGTACTTTTTTGAAACCATAATTATTTGTAAATAACATGTGAAAGATTCAAATTATTTAATTTAAATTTAAAAGAAGTCTACCTGTTTGAAAATTGTTTACATTTTCATCACCCCTCAAGACAAAATTAACACCCCAAGACCCCTTAAGAAATTTTGAGCACAAAATCTGTTTTACATAGTATACACACATAGGAGGCAACCAAAACATTTTTGAAAATCCTTAAATTAAAAATTTTTGCGTAAATCGTACCATGTCCCCTTAACTATTTGTAATTATTCAAAAGTCAAAAATTGACATTATCTTTTAATAATTAATCCCAATTGAAAAATAATAGTGGCAAAAACTGCAATTAGTTTCTCATAATGAATGGTTTTATAAACACCACTCGAAAAATAACGAAGTCAATTAATATATTCAAGTAAAAGCAAGACTAAATTATATTTTCCTGCATCATTTTTTCATCAATCTCTGGATATATAAAACGTTTCGCTCCGATGCTTAATATAAAATGATTAAATCAAGCCGCTAAAAAAAATTGCGTACAGTTTTGTAGTACTAGACAATAGAAAGATGAAGTGTATTTTAATTTTTAATACATGTAAAAACACTCTCAGCTACGTGAATGGGATTTTAACTAAAGGAATATTAATATCTTGCAGATGTTTCCCAGTTTAGGAAGAATTGAATAACTTTTAAGATAAAAAAAAAATGGTCTTGCCTTTTTTCCTATGGCTTTCTTTTTGCGGCTGCTAGAGTTAATTAAAGCTATTTGTCAAAAAGTGCAGGCCATTGAAACCCTATTAAGAAACGCTTAAAACTTTCTCAAGCGGAAAACCCAATTTCTAAAGAACGTGAGCCACAGGAGAAAGTCAGTGAAAGTAATGCATCCAGGCTTTCTTGTAAGAATATGTTTTAACGTGCTAGAATAACTTTGTTGTCATCCGCTCCGGAAGGAATTTAAAGTGTATAGCCTTTGTTGAAGCATAAAGTATTCTCCGTACATATTTTCTTAAAAATTATTATTAAATTTTAAAGTCTACTCTGGAGCAAACTGTGCATTATAATCTTTGAGAAAATATTACTTTTTTCCCTTAAATACCAAACACAGAATATTTAGTCTAAAACAATTAGCAAAACAATCTATTTTTAAGTGATAATAAATTAATATTTTTCATTTTATACGACAAAATAATGGAAAACTTTTAGCGAGTTAATGTTAAAACACTTAAAATTTTAATTTACTACTAGTTACATATGAGTAAAGTGGCTAAGATTAATTCTAAGTCCTAGCACAAAAAATATTGAACATGTAAAATGCATTTGTAAAATAAATACAGTTTTTGATGAATGAATTCAATATAAAATGTAATTTGATTCCATACCTAGTTTTAGTGAGATTATATAAATATATTAAATGCTACGCAAAATGGTAACTGTTTGTATTGATATTTTAACCAATGGACACAATTATATGTAAGAATTCATATTTTTTATATCATTTTATAAGGCGAAAGAATAGAAAACTTTTTAACAGGTGACTGTAAAACACTAAAAATTTCAACTTACTGCAACTTATATATAATTGAAAGTGTTTCGATCTCGGTACCTTCCATTCCGTAAGCACATAACTCACCACTGAACCAAAAGGATCATTTCTGTCCGGAAGTAGTTACTGTCTTATATATATATATATATATATTCCACCTCCACACACTCCCCTACCAGTGAGTTGGTAGGCGAACGAACAATATCGTTGTCATGAAGAGAGTGTGAGTTGTTGCTGTTGCGTCATTAGGTTCTGATGGCTTGTTTGTTGCGTCATTTGGGTGTGACGGCTAGTTGGTTACATCATGTGTCTGACGGCTTAGTTGCATTTGTGCTGGATAGATGTCAACACAACTGCTGCGTGAAGGTTGCGGTTCCTTTGTTCAACGTCAAGGTCACCAATGAAGATTAGAACTCGGTATCTTCCGTTCTGTTGTAAGCACATAACTTATCGCTGAACCAAAATGTTCAGTTCAGTCCGGAAGGAGTTATTGGCACCACCGCACATAAGTAAAATAGCTGCATTTATTTTTTTATCAAATAATATTAAACATACAAAATAAATTGATTTGTAAAACAAATATAATTTTTGTTTACCATTGAAAAAATATAATATTATCACATGCCTAACTTTTTTGGAATTAAATTAATATAGCTTTCAAATTTACACAAAATGGGAAATATTTTATAAGACATGTCTATCATATTTTATATTTTTTAATGCAAAACTTTTCAGAATGAGTATTTTATTTCGCAATTTCATTTCTAATATTTGAAATAAAACACATTCCTTAAAATTCTAGTCATATTTGTTTGTTATGTACTTTAAAGAATTTTTATTTTACTTTTGTGGATTAGGTTTCAAACTTTGAATCTGGTAATGAGTATTTTAACAAAATTCTATTTGAATACATTCCATAAAATGACGAATTGAAAATTTTATAAGTATGCAACATTTTAGAACTTTGTAATTCAACAACATATCTTTTAAAATTTTATATAAGTCATAAATATTTAAATTGCAAAATCTGGGGAAATATATTTAAAGTTTGAAAGTCTTATGCGACACAGTAAAAATCCATACTTCATGTTTAATAATTTGGTTTTAATTATCATTTACTAATAAAATTTCTGAGTAATTTTATCAAAATTAAATGCGTAATTTAATTCGTTAAAGCTTCTAAAACTTGATTTAGTTTTGGTTAAACCATAAAAAATATCGAACAATATTAATATGAAATATTTAAGATCGAGTTAAAGTTGTATTTGTATGGAATTTCATTTTATTTAATTAAATAATTTTTTTTGACTAAATAAGGATTATTTTTTTAAAAAAGGCAAATTATTTAGCTATTTCTCAATTTACATTATCATATAACAATGGATAATTATAAAAGTAACATTGTTATTATTTTCCCTCATGTTTTAAATAAGAAAATTCTACACCGTATTTGTTTGTCTTCAATGAGATCACAGAATGGATATTATTAAATGAATAAACAGGATTGGCATAAATGAATCATTCGTTTTAAAAAGGATATATTTTGACGATGAATTTGTGACCGCGAGAGTCAAGTGGTCTAGGCATTGGATCATGGCTAATGTGTCATGAGTTGATCCCAGTACCACTGAAGACCCACCGTGTAGGGGCGCGATGCACGTTAAATCTGTTGAGAGCTCAAACGTCCTCCCGTTGGTGTCGTGTGGTAGTTAGGAGATGGGGGTGCCATCTCAGGTGTCGTCCTCTTCACTTGAACATGGTTCAAAGTTACCCGGACCGTTGCCAAAAACCCTCGTGTAGCTGAACAGCACGACGTTAATATTCATTCATTCATTCACGATGAATAATATGGTGACACTACACTCGTCGGGACGATATTTGAGCTAATCCCGCATTTTTTGTAGCATAGACCTGTCTTTTGTCTGCACTGCAACTCTGATGCGCTTTTCGAGCTCGATTTAGGATTGAGGTAGTCGGTGTACGTAAACAAGGTCCTTAATGTACTTACACATGAAGAAGTCATGGGGCGTTAAATCAGATGATCTGGGCGGGCAGAGAGGAACACTGCTAGGTCATTCTCCCCAATACGCTCAATCCAGGATTGCTGAAGATTATCGTTCAGAACTGAGGCGTGCCCAAGAGGGGTTATCCCGTCTTGTTGGAAGACAAAATCTCTGAAATCAGCACTGAGTTGCGGGAACAACCACAACTTCAATACATTCAGATAACAGTTGTGGTAAGGGTTCCAGTTGCAGTTTGCTCATCGAAGAAATACAGCCCATACATCTTTGTTTGTAACACAGCATCAAAAACAATTGCTTTTGGCGATCATTTTTCAATTGTCACTGCACGTGGATTCTCTGTGCCCCAGAATCACACATTATGACAATTCAAGTTCCTGTGTAAGTAGAACGTTGCTTCTTCGCAAATATCAACTGGGTGGCGAAACCTTCTTATTCTTCTTCTTAAACTTGTGATTCTTTTTGTATATCTTGTAAGTGTGTACGTGTAATACTTTTGAAAATATAGCCCAGCAATGGGCATTAAGTCAATTGCGATCGACCGATGGATCGCCAAGATATTCTGGAGTGACAGCTTTTAGTAAAACCTCAGACACGCACTTATTAAAAGTAACATTTTTTTGGAACACTGAAGCCTACCAGACTGGAGAATCAGCTTTCTGCAATCAGATGCGACTGTGTTTATTTCGTAAATGATTCAATAAATGTGTTGACGACATATGTAACTTCATTGGAAGAGCACGATGGCACTTAATGTGTTCACTGCTGTTGCAGGGGGAGGGGACGTGATACCAGTGCTATTTTACTGCGATACCAGTCGTATAAATGAATTTTTTTTCTCAAGCCGACTGAAGGGAAAAATAAATTTTGATGATCAGCTTTTCCTGTGATAGCACGGGATTGGCTTTGGAGACGTCATCCCACACTTTACCTTTTCCGCGATAAGATTCCATTGTTGCTATCATGACTCGAGATGGCACAGAACTTGGAAGTGAACAAATTAACTATATACGTCGGTTTAAGATTTATCTGTTCATGTATGTTCTTTGCTCGATGCATTGAATACATTCCACACTCCACCGTCCAGCAATCCCCCATAGCTTGTCATGGAACATAACCTCCCCTAAGATTATCATCCCCTCGTCTAATGTTACTCGTTTCTGGACGTGTAGCTGAGTTAATGAATTCGAAAGACATCTTTACAATCACTATATTTATTGATATGTCTTAATCAAGGAAGGTTATATATACACTATTCAAATATAAGAGCAGTAAAACACAGTGAAGAATGAGAAGGGGCCACTAATTGCGGAACTACGAAATCTAAACTGAATCTACGAAAGATCAGCGCGTACAATTACAGCTAACACACGTACACGCATTTACAATTTTTAAATCACTAACCTGATTCTTAAACTTGGACAGGTCCGTCTTGTTGAGTGCTTTGGTTCAGGTTGGATTAGATAAAAGCTAAACTTCACTCGACTTTACAAATTCAATCTTTAGCTCTTCAGCTTTGCTTATAACTTTACTACGACTAAATTCGTCAATGACTGCGAGTTGATTTTCCGATGCTTCGATTCACTTTACTTTAAAAATCTACTTCTTTACTTTACAACTCTTTCTCATTTCATTTCATTCTCTCCCGTTAACTCACGAAACCTGAACTTATATAAAATATCTCATTTGCATAAATCACGCTTTGGCTCCCAATAGAGATTGGTTGAAATAAATAAAATTTGAAAGAATATTTAGAGGATTAGTGAAGAACCGTACAGATCCGTCACAAGCTGTTGAATCATTCAAATTAACAACTTTGTGTTATTTGTGGTCTTATAGTAAAAATAGTAATCAGCTAAATTTTAGAAAAGAAGAACAATGTCGAAAACAAATGTTAAGAAAAGAAAACACAATTTTATTATAGAATGACCACACCTTTGTTACTGGATTGACCGCAACGCCTTAAAAATATTAGAAGTAGAACGCATCCTGGAAAAGTCCGACAAACCCTGATGTAGTCTTTTCAAAACGAATGATTCATTTATGCTATATATAGCCTTGTATTCTTAATTATCTGAACATTCGCATGAATTTCATTGTTTCCAAAATATTTTGAAATAATGTTTCTATATAAAAAAAAGGAAATACAAAAGCTTTCCCAAGAAATACAAAATTAATTGCCGACAGTTCTTCGAATTTATGGAATGTTATAATCCCGTTGTTGAAACTACCAAAAATAGTAATTTGTGGATTCCAAAGTCCAAATGTTAGACTTTGTGGGGTTTTTCTTCTTTATCATCGATTCCTATTTTACTTATTTTCTTTCATCTAGTATCAGTCCACGACAGTAAAGTATTCAATACTTGGCTTACTTCCTACAAGATAATAAACCGTAATATCTCTTAGCGCTATTGAATAGATTAACAAAAAAGAAATATATGTTATGATATTTCATGTATTAGTCTGCTCCTTTCATTATGAAGTAAGATATTCCTTTGACAAGAGTGTATCTCTTATAAAACAAAATATGAACTGGTCTATCTGATTGTGTAAGTAGGATTATTAGATCAAATGTTTTCTTAATAATATTTTCATTTTTCTTCCAAAGGAATAAAAAAAAAAGATTTGCCCCTATTAGATAAAAGGCTAACTTTCTTGCTAAAGAATATTGAAGAAACAAATTTTTAAGTGGAAATTTTTTTATTTACTCATTTTCATTTATTTTTCACTAAAACATGTTGTTTTAAATAAAAAAAACTGTATTTTTATTACAAATAACTTCATCATAATAGTTTTAAAATAGCAATAGTTCTTAATTATCTATATACCATTAATGAAATAGATTGTGATATATCACCAGCAAACATTCAAAACTTGTAGCAATTTGCAAAATTTCATGTGAGTAAATGGAATCGATAATCCAAGTAAATCATCTTTTATATTAGATCTTCGCTGACTTTACGATCTTAAAATCGTATATTAACGCTTTGATTCATGTCACAAGTGCATTGTGCTGAATTTCCAACGTAGCATAGCAAAACAAAATGTCCGAACGAAAAATTGCTTGCCAAAACAACCTTAAGCTATAAACTTTGGATATTGGAATGAGTTTCTTATGTGAACCGTCAATCTATCGATCCAGAGCACGCGTTATACAACTGGGATGAAAAGGTATCCCTAATCTGGACAGTCTTTTCGCGCTTCTATTCATGTCCTTTGGTGTTTGCGGTGGCATACCTTTTTACTAGACAAGAAAGTTTTGTTTTGGTTAATGTACTTTCTGAGTGATATATAGTAGAAGGTGGTTTTTTCCAGCCATTAAATCAGTTGATGGACTTCCTCAATTGGACTGTAAGTCGTTCGGAATGCTTTCTGTTGTTGTTGTGGACAGTCTCTTGTTGAGATAGTGAGTTTGGTGCTCTATAACCGTTTTCATCAATAGTCTTGATTTGTTCTAAACACCGAAGTCTTATATTTTTTACTGTCGAAAAGGTAAAAATGCTGATTCAGCAAGAAAAATATTAAATGTGTATGGGGAAGACACATTAATAAAATAGCAATGAGGACGTCAAATGATTTGGGTCAGTTTTTTCAAAGCAAAAACCAGAAGTTTTATGAGCGCGGATTCTCTCTACTCACACTACCAAAAAAAAACGTTAAAAGGTACTGGAGCAAAATAGAAAATATACACCTTAAAATCTGGCGTATAAACGCTCATTTTTAATACAAAAATAAGACCGAAATATTTAAGGTTGCGCGGCATACTCCGGGTATAAAAATGATAGCTTTAAAAACAATAAAATAGATAAATATAAGAAAAATTAGACTTCCACATACATCAAATACTGTTTATTTAAAAGAAATAACATATCTTTTGTGAACTTAAAGTCTTGTTGTTCTAGAAATGCACTATTTATTCAAAAGCCTGCGATAATACATTGAAAAAATGTCTTCAAAACTTAAGGGTATTACATATATATATTTCAGAATTTTACGCGCGCGTTATGCGGCGAATATACCAAAAAACTAAAAACTGCAGCTTGAAAGTAGGTGCACTTTATATGCCGGATTTTACGGTAATTCAACAAAATATTTAAACATTATAAAAAAAATCATCTTCTATTTTCACCCAAACAAATTATTTTCCGAGCAACCCAATATATAATTAAAATATCACAATTGATATTATTGTGCTTACGACATAATTTCTGTCTCTTTCTCACAGAATAATTCGTAATAATTCTATATAATACGTTTACAAAAATCTTTAAGAAATCAACAACGATAAAAAAATTTCCAAAACAAATCCATAAGAAGCTCGCTTTTACTTTCTAATGATATTGTTATTTTAAGGGAAAATTGTATAAGTTAAAAAGTAAAATTTAATTAAGCATCTTTCAACATCAGAAAAATAGCTGGAATTATAAAGCCTTTCACAATTTCATACGAAAGGAAACACGAGTTTATTACTGAATAGGATTTAATGAAGGACATTTCAAAATTTGATCATGCATTAAGAGTTAAAAAAAAATTTAAAAATATTTCCTGAAATTTTAGTCTTGTATTTCATTTTAAAGTTGGCTGAAAAACATGCTTTTTTCAGCATTTTCTACTAACTTCCATTTATAGTTTTTCGGCGACTTAAGAAAAGAGTGTGTAACAGTATATTCATGTATGAATATATATATATATATAATCATACATGTTCCAACAACAAGTAATTTCTCTAATGAACATCGCTTTGCCTTACAAAAAATTGACTGAAGGAAATTGTTCCTAGAACAAGACTATTTTGACTCATATTTCCAGACACTTAAAAAATACGAGCAAAACTTTATAAAAGGACATAATTATGTTTGTTTTTATTCATGTTGTTATTATGAGCTTCCAAAAGAATAAATAAAGAGAGATTTGTCTGAAAATCTTTCTACAGCAACAGTTATTATGAACAAAACATTTTTCTTTTTATTGCTTATTGAACGTTGACGCTTTGAGCTAAATTAAAAATAAGTGGGTTTTTTTGAGGTATCCGACACTAATTTCGGAGACCAATTTTTCAAAAATTTATTTTCAGAATAAATCTATTAATTTAAAGATTAAAAATAGGCTTACAAAGTCATAATTATTAAATAAACAACATATATCCCCCTTTGTTTTTGAGAGAAAAAAACAATTTTCGTGAAATTTTAGCAAAATTTTTAAAGTTAATAAAAAGCCATAAATAAAAATAAATGTAACATTATACAATTTTAATTTCATTGATATACTTATTGATCCCTCTAAAGAGTCACAAACCATAGGATAAGCAATATTTTGAGAAATAAATATGTTATTAGCATTTAAATTTGTTGTTAATGATTTTTTAATCAGATTTACTGCATGTTCTAAGCTAAAAATGGCTGTAAAATGTGATTAAATGTAAGTGTCTTAAACCTGCTATTTGTTACACTCTGAAGAGCCCATAACATATGTGTTTTAAATTTCATTGAATTTGATTCGATTGTTTACTCGTATTTCATGCACAAATTACTGTACAAATTTAATTCTTCAAAACACGCATTAAAAATATTTTTATATATTAGGTAAAATATAAATGATATAAAACTCACTAGTTTTATGTATTAGTTCTCCTTCCTCAAGAATTAAACTTTTTTTTTTACCTAACGGCCCCCCCCCCTCCAACATCAAACAACTAAAAAGCACTTTTTCAACCTAGTCGGATACTTAAGTTTCTATAATTATAAATTTAAAAATCAATATATTGAGAATATTTCTCCTTAAATAAAAGATAAATGAATAATTAATAACGAATGATTTAATAACAAATTTTTAAGGAAACTACTAAGAAAACCTTAGTAAAACTATTTTTAATTTTTGATTCAGTAACTAAAGAAAAATTCGTTTTGTAATTTACTTTTTCAATCGCATTTTGTAACGAAGTTTTAATTCTAAATGTTATAGCGATAAAAAAAATAATTAAAATGATGCATTTTTGATGTTTAGATTGATACCAAGATATTGTTAAGCAAACTGCAATGCTATTTGAACTAAACTAAACTTGGCATTTACTGTTGTGAATTTAATGAAATGTCGCAGAGTTCCTTAGCTCTTAATTTTAAATGCTGGAAAAAATACTTTTATAACTTTCGTCTGAAATATATATTTAAATATTTAACTCTTAAGAATATTAGCTGCATATTCTTAGTCATGTTTACTTCCATTGAATAATGAGCTCCTAAATTTGCAAAATTGAGCCAAGTGACCTTATATTTGGATTAAAGAACTTTGCTATCGATAGGATTTGAATTTGAATCGACGTAATGAACAACTCTCCATCCAAGGAATTCTTGAATCCATCCAAAACTGCTTTGGTGAATAATGAGAGGAATGTTTGTTCAACTTAATTGGATCTCAGATCTTGAGATCTACTTCTTGAGATACGTGTGTATGTTTAATTGTTTCCTATATCATTTTGTTAATTTTCATTAATTTATATTATTCATTTAGATTTAGCAAGTAGATATCGCGTTGCTTTACATTACAGTTACTGGAATCATGACAGCATTAATAGGAAGAAACTATTTTAAGCAATGTTGGATTTAGAAATAACCAAGAAATTAGTTAACCTTGTAAGTGTGGCCCTTAATAAAGGGAAATACAGAACTGAAATAGGTCAGAAGTTGTCTATACTGAAACAAGGGAGTTTTCTTTCATGCCAGTTAATCAACCTTGCCCTTGAAAAAGAAATGAGAAACTCTGGCATACAAACACAGACCATCTTAAAGTATGTACAACTGTTAGCATATGCAGATGATATAGACATAGTGAAAAGAACAAGAACAGAGCGAATGTAGAATTTTTTTATGCACTTGAAGAGGCAGCAGAAAAAATAATAATTTTGAATGTTAATGAAGGAAACACAAAGAGAGAGAGAGTTTATAGCAGTTTCAGACAGAAACTTGAATCAGGGTCCTTCGACAATAAATGTTTTTTAAGGAGGTCCATCAGAGTTCATATACTTAGGTACAATTGTAAATAATAGTAATATGACAATGGATATTAAAAATAGAGTTAACATAGCTAACATATGTTTCTATTGTTTGAGAAATCAATTTAAATTTAAATTTATAAGCAGGGAAAGAGAATTACAACAATACAAAACACTCAAAAGACCCATAGTTTTACATTGCAGCGAGCGCTGACTCGACAATAGGAAAACTGGCTGATGAAAACTTATTGATATTTGAACGAAAAATATTGAGAATAACTTTTGAGCAGTGAAGGAAAATGGGGTCTGGAGAATACTCTACAATTTCAAATTGCAAAGGAAGAACAGAGAACTAAATTTAATTAGAGTAATTAAATCCTTTAACAACTAAGATGACTTGACCACATATTCAGGTATAATAACAGAAACCCAATTAAGCAACCAAAAGGTAAGAGAAAAATGAAGACAGACCCCTTACAAGTTGGCTAGATAATATCGAAAAATGCTTGTGAAACATCGGCGCAAGCAGATAGGAAACAATTGCAATAAGTATATCAAGACGGTTTAAACTGAGACAGCCTTGGCTAGAAATCGGCTGTGGTGCATAAGTTGGAATAATGATTCGAATCAAATATGGGAATTTCCTGAGAATCACGTGCATGTTACAAAAGCTGTAAATAGTAAAGAAATACCACAAACAGAGAACTTATAGGAATAATTCCTCATATTACGCAATGTACCATTTTAAAGGCTGTGAGAGATATCCCCCAGCACACCTTTTTATGTGGTATGCTTTGCTTGACTTAAGTCAGCTTTTGACGCGTACCAATCGGCTCTTTTTCCTCCACCAGATTCGTAATCCCCCGGAAGGGAAGATTTGTAAATTCGAGAGCGTATGGTCGTGCTTTTTGCTCTTTATAAATATTTGCTATTTTCCATGTACCATAGGATAGTATTTATTTTAGTTGAACATGGAAGTACAAGTTGTTGAATACTATTAACTGAAATTGTTGAGTAACATTTAATTGCATTGCACTTCATTTAATACTTTCATTACATTTTGAATAGCTCCAACTTTATTAGAGCGTTTTTCACGTAGTGGAACAAAAGCGCTATTAGGATGCAAATTTCGTCTTCGTTCCATATTTTGTCGTACCTTTTTCTCAGCCAATAAGCAACCAATTGACCTCGGGTTTTCGTCATTGGGTCGCATTTGTGCCCTAGATGAGCCGAATCATATTTAAATTTTCCCAAATTTTCCTATTGTAAAATACAACATGTGAAAAAACGCCTAAAATTACTTGGCCATGCCAATGATTGATATCTTATTTTCTTTAACTGTACACTGTTATGGATATGAAAATCGAGTTTAAGATTTTTAGGACATCATTATTTATTGTTCTGGCTAAAATGTATTTCCAATTCTGTTTTTCAAATATTTTTTTTTAAAAATTCGTTCGCTTATGATAAGCCAAGTGGTCATGGTTATGTGATTAACGATGTTTCAGTAGAGGCACGTATTGGAGCCAAAATTCCATTTAAGAACCGTAGCCTAGTGGTCATGATTTCGAACTTCTGGCAGGAGAGTCGTGGACTCGAGTCCTGGTGACATTGAAGACCTGGCGTGTAGAAGGGCTGATACACGTTAAATCTTTTACATAGATCGAATTCCTCACGTTTGCGTAGTCTGGAATCTAGGAGTGTGGTGCCAGCTCAGAAAATATCGTCGTCACTTAAACTTAGTTCAAAATTACAATGTCCATCATTAATTGTCCTCGCGTTGCCTTATAGTACGTTATTAATAAATTCGCTCTCATCATTCTGCATCAAAACTGATGCCAATTTAAATATGTCAGAGCTCATTGATCTCAAGTTAACAAGGCGTATAGAGGGGGAGGCCACTCAGATATTAAACTTCTCATCTGAGTACATTCTAAATTGTGATGCGTAATGCTATTGTTAGAGGACTAAGTTTCTGAAAGAAATGGGCGGCCGATGGGCTGTTAATGAACATCAAACTTCAAAATAACGCGAGGACCATTAGCGATGAATCGCATAAATTTGAACCACAGTCAAACGATAATGGCAATACCTGAATTGGTACCCTATTTTTCAAATTTCAACTCAACAACTTAAGAACATTGAACCGCGGCATGCTTAATGAGTATCAGCCCTAGGGCTTTAACTAGCATCAGGCCTCAAACGGACGGCATAACCATAACCGTGTCTACTCGACTACCCAGACACAAAAGGCAACCGGAAAACATTCAAGAACCAGATAAATTTTTTGCTTTTGTGTTGTCTTGTGACCATTGGTAGTGTGTGCTTCTTGGTATGTGATAATGTTCACAGAGACCAATTTAATTAAAAAAAGTGTGCTAAATAATGGTTTTCAATTGTTTGCATCAAATAGCAAAGGTAAACAGTACACTATGTAAAATATTCTACATTTACGATGTCAATTTTATGTAAAGTATGATGATTCAGACTAAATAAAAATATAAACTCATTTAACACTGACGAAGGATCTGCAAAATGGTGGAAAAAGAATTATGTCACTGAGAATTTATTTAGTTTCTAGTGAAATTGAAAATCTTTTTTATTGTTACTAACTGATTAACTGTATCAAATCAAGGATCACGAAAATAATCGTGGCAAGGTTCTGTTCTTTACGTCTATCGTTAGCCACAACTTTGAACACCATACAGGTGCCAGTACAATTTAGCTCGGTTCTACCCCAATTTTGAGGGAGTATCCCCAGGGGGAAGGAGCCTCCCACCTCTCGAAAGGACTTTCAGCTTGACGAATATTTAGAGTGCCCCCATGCCGCATAGGCACTTTACATTTAAAAAAATCCATGCTTTCTCCAGGGTTCAATCCTAGACCTCACGGCACAGAAGTCAGTGTCACTAACAACTATACCAGCTGGACTGCAATATATTAAGGTATCCGACTACAATAAAATTGCGAATTTTGCCAAAAATGTATATATACAATATTTTAATGACTTTATTTCATAGGCCATCGTATTAGCTTTATAAAAATACCAAGTTAATTATTCTCCGTTCACTAGAACAAAAAATACAAGTGTTTTAGCAAAAGCAGATGTCATTACCTTAAGCAAGATGCCACACTTTAAAACGCGTTTTACTCGAAATGTGATTTTTTGAAAATAGGCAAACGGGTTCAGCGATTGCTGAAAAAGCTTTGAAAATAACTAACTGAAATTTTTTGTGTATGTTCTGTATAATAGTAGAGTGTTTTACCTTCAGATTTATCAATCACTGTTTTATTACAAAATGTACAGTCCCTTATGTGAATATAATCACTGTTTTTTTAAGCAATTTCATATAATAACTGAGATAAAGTGCTCTAATTTTTGTAAAAATTAAAATATCTCTTATCCTGAAGGTTTTTTCTAAAATGAATAACAACACATCAGAATTGAAAAATTCAAAATTTGTTCATAAACCTTTGGTACGGAATAGGCTACGCTTATGTTTTGTTTTTTTTTGACAATTTCTACCCATTTTTTCCCATTTCAGTTATAATAATTTACTTTTCTCTTCTTAACTTTAGCATATTTTTCTTAAAATGTACTAAAAAAATCTAAAAACAACAAAAAAAATCGACATATCTTCATTTTTTAAAAAAAAAGTTGTCGCAACCAGTCGGATACCTTAAACTAATTTGACGTATTTGTTTCTACAAGTTTTCCCTTTCGATAATGTTCCTTTTTCATTGTTTTAAGAATTAAATGTTTTTTTCTTTAAATTATGATACTCTGATTAAATTCGAAGACTCAGATTTGCGATAAGGACTACACTTTTACCTTATTTAAACCATTATAAAACGTTTCACTAATGAAAAAATACACATGATTACTTTCCAATCGTTTTAAGGTCACATTAAGAATTATTTTAAAAGTTATTAGTGAAAACATGTTAAATTTACTTAATTGATTAGCAATTTTAAATTTCTAATGTGATTAGAGAATAACGAAGATAATATATTTCCTTCAAGTCTATATTTGTGTTTTATGATTTTTTTAAAATTCTTATTGATTTTCTATTCTTGTGTGTTGGTGAAATCTGAATCACTTTGACCTAAATATTTTTGTAGTCATCCTACTTATGTACAAAATATGTTCAGTATAAATCTCAAAATAGCAATAATAATAACACACACAATGAATTTTATATACAAGTTTATTTCATATCGTTCATAAAGTCATACACAGAGCTCTGTCGAAATGTTCCACTTTTGTTTAGGTTTATTCACATATATCAAATATGATAGATGGTATTTTATATCTTAGGATTCATAAATACAATGCAGAAGAATCCTTGCACTGTAACACAAAAATGATGAAAACCAGATTTGAAATGTTGCACATATGTCAATGGAAATTTCTTTTTTTTTTTACCAGAAATAACGACTTAATTCCAATATTAATTAAAACGTTCATCTTAAACCAAAACATCTAATTGTATTGGTTGTCATACATGTTGTCTCCAAATAAGAATAATTTATCAAACATTTGAAATCCGAAACCCACATTGAACTGTGCAACATATCAAAACTTGCCTGTATCCTAATGAAGTTACTCGCAAATAGCATGAAGATAAAATTTAATGAAACACCACGGGGTGAAAAAAAAATGTTAACACAGTATGAATGATTTATGACGTCTAATACATTAACAAAACTGTTTTTTTCAAACAGCCAAACATTGAAACATCATCAGGGACATGAGTTACTATTACTTCCTAAGCAGCTATATTTTGCAAGATTTCATAAATTAATAGGCTTAGATGACCCTTTAAATCTAAAATAAATTTATAGTTAAAATTATTGATCTATTATTCTTAATTTATAGTAAATGTAACTCATGCCAAAGAAAATTCAAAATTAAATGGGTCTTTAATAAAATACATGAAAGTAAGGGTTATTTGGGGTAAAGATATGCATTAATCATTCTGACTGTAACTTTAAATGGAAATATACCTGTTTCCTTGGCTAATAGTATTTAAACTTCACATTAATGATCTTGTATTTGACAGGTGGATAAAACTTCCAAGCAGAGCCAATATGTACAGCAGATATAAAATTGTACATAAGAATCTGTCATATAAATGGTAATACAACTCGTCGGAAGAGTTCGCTTAACTTAGATGATAACAGTCTAAAAATATTAAATCAAACCATTTGATCGTGATCCATGTGATAGAAAATAAGCTATTTAGAAATTCAAACAAAATGCAGAGTTTTGAAAGCAGATTTTTTTAAAATTTAAAATAAGTACAAAAGTAAAAAAAAAAAATAACATGTAAATGCATCAAAAAATTGAATTCTCGGTATGGTAATAATCAGTCTTTGGTGAATATAAAGTACGACTAGAAATGATAGATAAACCGAGTACAAAAAAAAGTGTAGAAGAATAACAATGAAAACAAAATTTAGTATGAAAAAAAATCGGGCATTCTTCAAGAAATAAACTTACAAAGATAGAAGCAATAACAAAATAAGAAATATATCCACCATATGAAACTGATTCACTGTTGGATTATTTAGATGATTATTTACATAAAAAATAAAAAAATTATACAAAAAATTCGCGTAAAAATTATACAAATTACATGAAAATTGCAACACACATTTAAAAAGAAAATCATGGATAATTTCGAAAAAAACTTTTAATAATGCATGCTGGTAGGAACATTTCAATATCAATAGAATTTTAAAACCAAGGGTATTGTTCGTAAAATTATTACAAAAAATGTATCGATAAATAAAAACTAAACATTTAAATAGTTAGATTAAAATTTTTAAAAAAATTATGAAATTCCTTAAAAGTTAATTTCATTCTGAATTCTTAAAAATAATTCGAAATAATAAAGGGGGTAACATTGAATGAGATCATCCCCACATCAATATAAATATAATTTCCTTTCAAATAAGCAAATTGAATTTTAATTTCCAAATTAATTAATTTGAACAAAAATGATTTTTCTCCATAGACTAAAAGCTATTGGTCACATTTAAACATCAAATAAATATAACAATAATTAAATACATAAATTAGACAGTTTTCGCATAAATAATGCCGCAGAGTCAATAACTCAATAAAAAAAAATTCTAAAACCGGGAATCCATTCTTAATAGCTTCGAATCGTGGTCATTACAAAAACAAATTTAAATATTCTAATAAAATAAATATTATTAGTCAACACAGCAACTGGAGTTGAGTTGCATTTATTCCAGTATCTGATTTGAACATTGGTTAACTTACAACAGTTATCTCACAAATCTCATCCCAAAATGTAATGAAATTTACAAAATTTTGTAATGAAATTTACAAAAGTCCCAACTTGATACCCCTATTTTTCCAAATGATCAATGTACAAATCGCACTTGTACATAATTTAACGAATAAATATTTCAAACAAAAAAATTCTCAATAAATGGCTGAAATTATGATCAGGCTAGGAGAATCTACTCTAGATAACAAGCTACTTCAGTCGTAGCATTTTTTAATAATTTATTGCTTACTCATTCGAGTATCCAAATAATATATTATTAACTCCCATTTTATGATTCCCTTTTTTTTCAATACATAAAGGAAACAATGGAGATCATTATTTCCGTTTCTGAGTCATATGGAGCTACTTCAGTCAATCGAATGATTTCCATGAGTAAAAACACTTGAAGATAAGGCACACGAAGAAGTTCGTTTGAAGCAATGAGTACAAAACTTGAGCACCACAAATCATTTTCAATAAAAGCTCATCGGCGGCAGGATATACATCCACAGGATAGGGCTACTCCGCACATTGATACGCAATGTCCTTAAGAATAGGGCTGTTCTTTTCTTTGATACGCAATATCCTTTAGAAGTGTGCTGTGTATTGAATCATAACCACCAATGAAAGAGCTATGCAGCCCACAGGGTTCGTCTGCTGCGAGAGAAAAAGGTGTAACGAAGCAACAACACCATTTTTTATACCACATGATACGGCATACATCGTGAAAAATATACAAGGAAGCATCGGGCACATCTGTCTTTTTTTGGTCGATGGCAAGAGCAGAGTTTTTATTTGATAATCAGGCGGTTCAATTCGGCAGGTGTTAATGTTTCTGGCACCTGGTTCTCAAAAATAAAACAACGATGTGGAAAAGAACGAAGAACAAACAAAAAATATTCCAAAAACAAGCTACCCCACATCAAACTGCATGTTCTGATTGATTTGGGTCTCTTATAAGTACTTATATCTCCACTTTGACAAATATGATTCGTCACGATTTGCCCGAGATGCAATTTGGTATTGAATAATACGTCAAGTAGATACTTGGCACGTTTCGCCAAGCTAGACGGCGGTGCTTCGTCAAACAAGGTGACCATCCATCTCGCTGTGGACAATGACCCCTTCAGCGGGAGACATGTGATTGCACTGGTTGGGTGTCGAGTGAAGAGGTGAGCCCTGCAAGTGAGGATTGAATGTGCTAAGTGCAGGCGAAGGCTTAGAGGTAGTAGCTCCCGAAGGGTAAGGAACGTAGTGACGTTCTTCTGAACTAGGAGGATGGTGCACTTCTGCCCCACTAGCTGCAGTTCTGCCGGGGGGTGGGGGAGGATACACGCCTTTTTCATAAGTCTGCGAAAAGAAAGAAAAAATGAACAAAACTTGTAACATAATCATCTTTCAAAGGAATAAAAATATATATATTCATGTTGCGACGGATCTATACGCGGTTCTATTAATCCCTTCATATCTCTTTAAGGAAAATATTTATTTCATCCAACTTTCATCAAGTACGGAAACGTGATTATGTAAATGAGGTATATTATATAAATTCTGTTTTCGCGAGTTCGTGAGTTGACACGTCGGAGTTGGCAAGTAGGAGTTAACATAAAGTTTGCGAATTAGTTGTGAATTGATGATTGAAAAAGGAGTGGAATTAGTTAAAGATTGCAGAGCGGGGAGATAACGACATTGATCACGCAGAAGAGAGCACCTGCAAGTTTCCAGTGTAGGATCCTATGCATAAAAAGTTCAGGTACTGTGCGTTTGATTATGTAGAAGCTAGTTTATTAGTGTGCGACGTAGTTATATTTGAGCGTATTTAAGCTGTCTTAGATTCAGTTGAGGGTCAGTAATAGTGTTATAAAATCTCACCTCCGCGCTCTACTATATTTCATCTACCTTAATTAGAATTGTATTGTGTCTGATTGATAATTTGAATTAATAAATTGTTTAGATTGAAAACATGTATGTGGATTATTCCGTTTCTCCCACACATCTAGCCGGGTTTACTGGCAGACAAGATGGTTCAGATGTAAAAAAAAGCAGGAACCAACCTCTATCACAATGTATACAGATCATTTTACTTCTTGAGTTTCAGGTACTTACGTATTATACCGTCGACTAATCTCATCAAATCGAAAGACACCGCCAAATGTCGTGATATGAGCCTACAATGGAAAATGTTCTCGCGAACCTTCAAACATAATAATACAGCTGACAGCATTTGGCGACATTTTTTGAATAGGCAAAATTGGTTGACGATATAATATGCAAGTACCAAATTTTATTTAAATCTGATATTTAATTCATTAAAATAAAACTTCAGAACTGTTCTGGAGCTCGAACTTTTACCTGTTTCAAAGTCGAATTACAGTCCTCCCTCCCATCCACAATAAAGTAGCTCTTAATTTATAGCAATGCAGTAGCTATACTTAAAATTAGAAATACGTCGGCTCGGTGGCTTAGATTTAACGTGGTTGCTTCGTCAACTCAAGATTCCGGATTCGATCCTGGCTAGAGTCAGTAGAATTTCTAGATGCGAAAATCGCAGTCATGCTTGCCATATGATTATGTGGTACTTAGAATATCCCTTGAGTATTAATTTGGTTCAGATATTTTCAGCAAAATTAAGTCATAGTAATATTTAACGTTCACAGACACTGTGAATTAATATTAGTTCAAGGGTGAAATTTTGGTAGAGAGCCACCACTAGAGGATGCCACCATGAGATGTTTTTTCACTCGGGAACTTTCCGTGTTTGCAATGTCTTCGTTGCCAATATGCAGCCCATTAGAAAAATAAATTTTAAAAAACTGTTTGTGTTGTTTCAATATCCAATTTTAGGAAATCCATTAGATATTTTTCTTTTATGATGCCAGACCGGTGTTCGAATAGAAGTATTGATAATATATAAGCAAGAAATTACGCACAGATAATTCAACGTATGTGTTTTAAGCAAATAATATTAAACTAAATCTTTTTTCTTTCAAAAAATAACAAACCTATACTATACACATCAATATAGTCTCTTAACCACACTTCTACTTTAGCGAACTAAGTTTCCCTCAAGATCTGATTAAACTGAAATGCTCCTAAATGCAAGTATAAATTAAGAAGTACGAACTAAAATTAAGTAAATGGCATTAGAGTTTAAATGTGAAGTAGCTAGATGGAGAATTCCTGAAGATCTGGAGTTGTTGCTTCCAAACTAAACTAAAAGGTTAACCGATGATTAGAAACTCCACTTAAATTATGGACTTCAACCTGTCTTTCTTATTCGAATTTTGGAACACAGCATACTCCTTCATTTTCCAGTGATTTGTATACTGATACATGAATATATATATTATATGCTTAAGATTTTTAATTGTAGAATGTGTACTGCTAGATAGATTATCCGTAGGAATCTTAATGATATCGCTCCTCAAAATAAACTTGGCAAAATCCCGATTCTTAACCAAATAGTTCAAGGTAAGAAAAAATATTTACTGGCCGTTTTATATTAGTCCATTTAGCTTCTTAGGTATAAAAATAAATTTTTAATAGATAGATACAGTAATTAAAGTGGTATATCAAAGATAGTATTTTCATTTTTTTTCTGTTTAAAATAATAATAAAACAATAGATAACTCTAAATAACTTAAGTTATTAATTAGAATTTCGTATTTCTCTTATATCAGCACTAATTTGAATAATATTTATGCTTAAATAATTATTTTCAATAGATGAAAAATTTCTAATTCTATACTTTGGGGGGGGAGGTAACATAAATAAACATTCGAAGGTGTTAATACTTACATCAGGCCTGTCGCCCAGTTTTAAGTTATAAGCATTCCTTCTCAGAGCATTCGTGTAGAAATCTTCTTCCGTTCCATATAAAAGTTTATTTGGCACGGGTCCACTTCTTTCATATCTGTCATCTAAGTTTACTGTTTGAAAAAAAAAGTTTGGATAAGTTTTAAAAACTAGAAATGACAAAGCTTTGCTTTCTACCTAAAAAAAGAAGAATCAAAACTCCAAGAAATGTAAAATGACGCTTTTAAATCATACAAGAAATACTGAATTATACTTTTTTATGAGACTCTTTGCGATAGTGGAATTTTTTAAACTTAAATAAACACTTTATTTACAAATATTTACATTGTCTGTTCTATTAAATATGTGAACAAAGCCTAAGAAAGTTCTTATAAGTTTATAAATGTTCAAGAAGCCTCATGCAGATGGAATAAAGAAATGAGTTTACATTTTATTCTCTATCAAATATTATTGGCTGCTTCTATTCTTCTGTTACAATCGTGTAAAGTAGATACTAACTGAAAAGAATTTTCAGATTTTTCTTCAAAGAAATTTTTCAAATTATTAAAATAAACAATGTTTATTTTTAAAAATACTTCCTTGTGTGTTCGATGTAAATTTCAGTGTACAGGTATGTATTTCAAGTTAATTGTTTTACTTATCCGTCTAGAATTCAAGAAATTTTTCAGTAAATTTTCTTTTCTATAAGTGAATACGCCAAAGAGGAGGAAAAAGACGTATCCGGCATTTCGAAAATTGTTAGCATGGATAAAATATTGATAATAGAAGAAATATATAAAGCATATTACAGTCAAAGCTTCCATCGGTTATGCCTCTTAGTTCGTAGGTCCTAAAAAGCGAGGCACAGAAAGGACAACAGCAACAAAGAACAGTAGATTTGTTCTTGGCAAGAACATAATTTTTTTTTAAAAAAAACAAAACAAATTGATTTTATTGATTTTAGTTATCTGTCCTTGATGAACATTATACCGTTTATTCTTGCTAGTATTTTGTCCCAGACGCAAAACATGCATTGTGTGCAACAAATGAGACGTACTATCTGCAAACTTTTCTCTCGAAGAAGCAACAAAAAAAAGGGTCTATTTTTAAATTTAGAAAGAAGAAGAGAAGAAGAAAACATCACGATTTATTCCAAACGGAATTCATAAACTGTTCATCCATCCAGCAAAACCGAAATAAAAATAATAAGGCCCATTTGAATTTGACACCTTACTAGCAGGTGCTACTCGGTTCTCTCACTAGCATTTCTTTTTCTACCTATACATATATACATATCTCTTCCCAACCCATTGCCCATCACGTTCTCCAGCAAAACTTTTCTTCTACAACTTCTTCCTTTTTTTTCCTTCTTAAAACCTATCAGAATTTGTATTTTTATTCACGAATTTTCAAGATGCCAAAGGAATTTGCTGGTAAACATTCCATCCCCATCTTTCCCGGGTATTGATTCCTTTTTCAAGGCTACTTCCAATTCCCTAGCTTCTATCCTTCCTGCTGCAACTCTCCGGACCGAATGTTTTAAAGAATGGAAGAAATAAAATTGAAAAGAGGAGAGGGCAGTCGCGCGCACACACACAAAAGAAGAAATAAAATCCTGAAGGAAATAAAATAAAAAGAAAAGAAAACGGAAATGTTACTAACTTTATTCGAGCATTCCGCAGATTCCTGTCTTCCAGTAGTAATAATTTACATGGGACAGATAAATAGCGGAACGCAAGAGTGGGTTCGAGAAAAAAGATAAAAATGAAACACGTTGATATTATTTTCCTTTTTTCCCGCAGACACGGATATTTGGAGAGCTGTTTAAATAACTCTATTCCTCGGTGTGATATGCGTTCATTGTGATTTTCCGTTTCTTTTTCATTGCTTCGTTTTAAGAGGTTCTAAAAAGGAATACGTTGTGTTGTCAAAATGCGTGTTATTAAACATAGCTCTCGCCGAGTTTTGGCTCCAAAGAACTCCGCTTGAATCGCACGGTCACGCAAAGTGAAACTCATCAGAGTAGAAGAGAAGATATTTGGTAAGTTTTTTTAAAGAACTTTTCGAACCCCATTCAACAACTTGAAGCACTTCCCCGCTATCTCTAATTTTAAATTTCTTTTCAAACTTAAAATGGCAATCATTTTACTGATAGTGTATTCTGTATACGATTTGTAATGTTGTAAGAAATTTAGTTAACTGTATAATATTTGAACATAAAATTCGAAAAAACATCTGGGCTTAACAAAACTTAATTTTAAAAAAGTCACGTTAAAATATTACAAATAGAGCTGAACTTTATTTTAAAATATTTGAATGAATGTTTTTTTTATCTTCCATCCACTGTGCACAGTGCTATGACGTATGTAATAGAGTAAATCTCTCGAAACATTTTTTTTCGGAATTTTAAGGCCTACCTAACAGAAAAAAATGCTCTATAATATATAAATAAAGCGAAATAAAACATATTCTCCTATAGGTATTGACATAAGGGGAATGAAATTGAGGTATTTAAGAAAAAGTGGTAAAGTCAAAGTAGCTTTTGTTAAAATGAAAAGGGTATTTTAATACATTTTAGCATTTGTTGTAATAAAAGGACAGCTACTAAATAGTTATAAGAAATAAAAAAAAAATTACTGTCGAAATTACAATACATGATAAAGCGGAAGAAAAAAAAGCTAGGATCGAATTGTGTATGTGTGTGATTCGAAGGTGCGGGGGTGTTATGAAATTTCGCAACGTACCTTGTACTGTATTCTACTCAGTACTTATTCACATATCAATAAAAAATGCTTTTGATTATTGACATTGCAGAAAAATACTTTGTTTGTGGAGACTAAAACCATTTAACCGAAATTAAGTCTCTTTGTCATAATATGAAATTACTTTTTTAAAACTATTTTCCTTCTAATCTCCATCTAAACCATATAACATATTTACATCTTTTATACATATAGGTAGATTCCAGTGGCGAACACAAGAATTTTTCAAGGGGGGTGTGGGGTTTCAGGGTCAAAGGTCCACCATACTCGTGATTTTGTCAATTTTCGGGAACAAAAAAAAGTACAAAATTAATTATCGACTAAATAATCAACATTATATAATAAAATTATTTTTTAATAATAATTAATTCATTCTGTGAGCCATTGGTAGATCCCTATTAATAATAATTTGTTTCCTTTCATATATAGTCTATCTATGCAAGCATGTATTATTGTTAATCCATTGTGCTGTAAAAATAATTGCTTTTTGGTATCAGCAACAATAATAATTAGAGCCATCAATTACAATTAAAAAAGGATTATAATTAAACCCCCATCCTTCCAGAATAATTTCATTTAAAATATGATTAATATTTATATCTTTTTTCATTATACTTAAACAAAATACCTTGTTTGACCAGCATCGCGCTTTTCTAATTTTCCAAGAAAAAAAACTAGCATTCATGTGGCATAACGTAGTTTATTTAAAATAAATACAATTTCTAATTCGATTATATCAAGAGTGTCAAACGCAAAGGCTAACTTGGGACAAACAAGTAAGGTGTTTAACTTTAATTGGGCTGCAAAAAAAATCAATATTCGTAGAAGCGTAAATTTACTTCGAATAATACATTATAATAAACATAAGTAAAAAACAAGAAAAATTTGATGTTTACGTCCTGGCGACATTTCTTCTCTGCAACTGCTTTTCTAATTTCGGGAGAAAATTTGATATTTTATTATATATTATTGAGTCCCGATCTACTGGTTGGGTCTCAAAAATGTTCAATGGGGGCTGCGAGTTTGACACGGTTACATAGTTAAGAATGAAGGAAGAAAAAATATTAGAGTAATAACATTTGAAAAAAAACAATCTTGTATTTTTTCTTATGAAAATTGAATCTCTCTTCTTACCTTGATCAGGATATGGATATGGACAATAGTAAGGCATGGAAGAATCAGCGATATAAGCACCATCAGCATGAGCGGTAATGTATGCTGTCGTTTCCGATTTCACCTGTTCTTCCTGTAGAAAGAAACGAGAACCCTTTCAATACAATCGCATTATCTTGATATTCAAAACATAAAATAGTAAATAATGTTAATTTTTATATGTGAATAGTTATCAAAACACTTAGCTATAAAATTGTATACATCAAACTGTCTTTGATTCCACTTACTGTTTTACATAACTTTGTATCTAAAAGTATGCAATCCAAATGTTATGAATTTACAGGTACATAAAGCTGTACAAATCGGCAAGTTAGTTAAGAGAAAAAATATTTTATTTATGTAAATAATGTAAAATACGCAATTTTTGTATCAACACGTAAGTAAACTTCTAATATAACAGATCAGAAACATTACAACCAATTAGTTCATTATCTTTGCAGGATTTTTTTAATGTTTGCATTTCACAGCTAGGAAAATGCGAACAATATATTACTAAGTCAATGTAATACTGGTCATTAAATTACATTCTCAGTTTTTTTTATCATCTTTCTTATAATAAGATTCATAAATAATAAATGACGAAAACTTTTCGTTTTTATATGGGAAACAAAGTCTGTACGACTATCTGGTATGTTTTCTTTTAATGAGCGGCAATTTGGCAGCAAAGCCTTTTAAGGCACGTTTAGCCCCCACGTGTGAGAGCCATTTCATTGGTGGCATCAACTAGAGGTGGCGCCGCCCATCCGGTATAGTGGATAGTGACGCTGGCTGCGGAGCCGTAGGGTCTGGCTTCGAATCCCGGAGAAGAAACAGATGTTTGAAAACGTATAGTGTCCCTTCGCGATGGTACTTTAAATAGCCATCGAGTCACAAACCTTCTTGTGGTGTTGGTGGAAGGGGAAGAAAGGTGGAGGCCCCTGACCACCCCTAGGGTCTTCCTCAAAATTAGGGTGGAACTGAGTACAATCGTACTGCCACCTTCATGGGGCTCAAAACTAAGGTTTACAACATGCGTAATTTCGATGGCGATGAATTTCGTGGACCTTGATCTGATGTTACTGTCGATCAGGTGGCATTAGCTACAACAACACTAGAGACGGCTCATTTTTTATGCTTGAATTTATTCAAGTTAAACTCTCGTCGGATGCTTAATAGTGCCGTGATTTAATTCTGCCGAGAGTCCCACAGCCAAATTGATACTCAAGGGATCTTTTACATGCCACATAACCATATGGCATACGTGCCTGCTATTTCGCATCCAGAAAAACTATCAACTCCAGCCGGGAATAAACCCTCAACTTAGAGGTAGCGAGCCCGTCTCGCAATCCCAAAACCACTGAGCCGACGCTATCTGGTATGTAAACAAGCACTAACAGTAGAACGTCGTTTATCCAAATCAATTGGGACTGTTCGGATACGCGATTGTTCGGATAACCGAAAACCGAATGCGATCCATGCAGTGTATGAAACCGGACACTACACGAATATTAAAAATCATCACATGCTGGAAAAAGCAAAACAGATGCAAAATATCGCAATTTTACCTTTATTGTGGAAAATAATCACTTATTTTTCGCTGTACCATTGAACACCTTCGTTTTTTCGCTGCAAGGTCTCTGATTCTCTTGAGCAGCAGTGGTTGAGTAGGACAACAATCTGATTGTTGTTCGTACCACTCCATAGCTGTCACTAACGCAGAAAAACGCGTCAGCATTTGACGGGCCCTTGCTACTTTCGTTGTTGTTGACCTCGTCTTCATCTGTTTCATCGTCGACAAAGTCGGATTCTTCTTGCACGGAAGTCACAATCTCGTCATGATTTAGCATTTGGATTACTCAGTCTTCTGCATCGCATGCCACACAGGTTTCTACATCATCAAAACTCAATAAAAGAGTACGTATATACACTTGGAAAAAACTGACCTAATATTCCGCACAGATGTTTACCAAATCACACAACTGAAATTCCCCAAATATCCCTCCCTTTGAATTTTCCCGTCACTTTTTGGCTTTACGCGATACAACTGTTGAGCATTGCACTGTTCGAAAACGTATCCGGACTTTTGTCCGGAGATTTGACGCTCCGGATAATAAACGTTCGGATAAACGACGTTCTACTGTAATATGATTTTTATTCATGAGAAATCTGCGCATGGGTACAATAGGGTCTAATAGGATCCTGCGCCTGTGCAGTGATGATCACCGAATTCAACTGATCGTAATTCATTTATTTCGAAAATGTTCAAAGAATAAATATTGAAGATAAATATAAAGAATAAATATTAACTAAATTTATAAAAAAACAGTCAATTGAATGTACTTACCGAGTATCCCCCTGCGCTGTGACCATCCGAATAATTGTCACTTTTTTCCGAATTACAGCTAAGGCTCTCCCCGTTCAGACCTTCATTGTAGCTGCTCGGGGCGTACATCTCTATGGTGGCCGCCTTGCTGCTGGAGTGGTCACTTTCTGCGTAAGTAAAAACGAACATCATTGTAAAATGTTTTCAACACACTCACAAAAAGCTTACTATATATTTTTTAAAAATACAAATATTGTAAGCTAAACTGATATAAATGCATTCGAAATTTTTAAACCAAGAATATGAAAAATAATTTTATATTCTTATCTATTACATATGTCCAATATCTTTTTCTGTAATTGTTACTTTATAATTATAGAAAATTGCCCCAAAAAAGAATTATTTAACACATGTTTTGTTACACAGCATTTTTAACAAGTTTCAGAAAATACTGATCATTTTTCAAATCTTTATTGTAAGGCATTTCTCATTATTAAATTCTTAATGATATTTCAAGATAATTGTAATTAAAAACATAACCCCCCCCCCTATATGTTTTAATCAGATAATTGAAAGCTTCAAAATCTCCTTGTTCTAATTTCAGTTTTAATGTTCACAGTATAAATATAGCTTATTTTTATTACATATACCTAATTTATTTAAAATTAATAACACTAATTATTTAGAAGAAATGCGTTCTAAAACATAAATAAAATTGCTTTTTTGCAATTAAAATGTTTATTGGCTAATTATATTGTAAAAATTAATCAATTCACAGAATTAACTTTTATTTAAAAAAAATCAAGAAAGGATAACATTATCATTCCGTTCATTGAAGCATGAATCAACGTAAACTTAACTATTTTTAAAAGAGAAATACGAAAAACATCATTTGGAAAGTTCAGGTGATATAATAATTTTCAACTATCAAGATTATTAAAGTATTATAAATGTTTTATTATTGGATTTTTTAGTAAATCTTTTATTTAATCATCATTAACTTCCAAGATTAGATATTCAAAAATGACAGTAAATTGATAACTCGAATTATCTATTCAATTTTCCAAAGAACGAGACTAAAAGCTTTAAAAAGAAAAAACCCTGACACTTTCCCAAAACTTTATTTGCGTTTCTCTTTGAGTCACTTTCAGATATGATTTTTTCTTTCTTAACTCCAGTAATATATCAATATCTTTACGCCACCATCTCACTCGGGGTAAGTATAATAAGATTAATATCATATATTTCTGCCGAGAAATGGTTTCGACTTATGGCACTACGCTTATAAGACAGACGTAAGCGAAGGTTCAAATGCCGGCAATCAAAACAAATCGAACGCAATTTCAGTGACAAAATTTTTGTTTTTGATGAAAGTTTTAAGGTGTCTGCTCTGCGCTCAGTTAAAGAACATCAATCAAAAAGGGAATTTTTTTATATATCCTCCTCCTCCTACTCCTTTTTCTTACTTTTACCCTGTATTTCTTTCAACTTCCTTTTTTGCCCATTCCTAGGAGGGCTAGGTTTTTCTGATCACGGATAAGTTGACTTAACCTTTGATAAATTGGATATCGTTAACCGATACGGAACCGATAGTAGCTGCTCTCGACCTGACCATAGGTGGGGAAAAAAAAGTTGTAATTGATAAGTACCGCAGATTGAAGAACTCTGTATCGACAGTTTTGCTGAGGAGAATAACACAAAACCATTAATTACAATATCCTATTGGATAATGAAGTCTCTCGTCTCCTTTTCCGGAGAAATTTTATCCCGTTTTTCATCCTTTTGTTCAAAGTCTTTTTCGAAACTTTTATTTAGATTGGCAGTTTTTCTTGGATTAAGAAATTATTTTAAGGAATTGTGAAAGGATACGTTAAGGAGAGGAATAATTATTTTTGTGTTTTAATCGGTGAAGTAAGAATACGATATATTTTAGTAAAGTAAATTTAATTTTTTTATACGTCTGATGTGTCATTTAAATTATTTGATGCATTCTTCTTTTCAGATTATAACTTGCATTTATTTATAAGCTTATTTCTTAGGGAGAAATTACAGTATTTGTAGTGTCTAGCTACTGTTGGCGGTAGATTATGGAATGTTTGGCGCAATTCTCCGCATTTTTGTCTTTTAATCGGCGAAGTAAAAATACCATATATTTTTAAAAAGTAAATTTAATTTTTTATATGTCTGAAGTGTCATTTAAATTATTTGATGCATTCTTCTTTTCAGATTGTAACTCACATTTATTTATAGTCTCTAGCTACTGTTGGCGGTAGATTATGGAATGCTTATCGCAATTCTCCGCATCTGGAAGGGGGGGGGTGAGTTACTATTTCTTAGAGAGGATGTAGTTGACCTTCGAAAAAGGTGGACAAAGGGAGAGATAGACCTTTGGTTTTGGATCGCGAAGACGCTGGACCGAATTTTGTGTTAAGGAAATCGAGTTCCTTTGTTTTAGCTCGACGTACTAGGCTTGGTTTGATTGTATTGAGAAACGAGATAATTATGTTGGCTGTTAACGCAAAGCATTAAGAAAGTAATAGAAAAAGATATTACAGTATTGATAAAAATAAACTTATTACCCAGTCATTTTTAATTATTTATATCAAAATTACTCTTGAAACCCAGTTATTTCTCTATATTAGTGGTCCCAAACCCTCAAGACGCAAACCAGAACCAGTTTGTGGATCAAATCGCACATGGAACATTAAATTATTTCCATTTTTTTTTTACTGGGATTTATTTCTTTCGGGTACGTTCGACTCTTTTATGGAAATAATTTATATTCATTTTTCGGTGTAACAATATTTTATTCTGAAGGCATGTTTAAATAAAATTAAATTAAAATCTAAAATATAAGCAATCAACGCCCCCATTCTTCAACGGGTCACTAAAAAATGATCAAACGTTGACCGGTCCAGGGTGGTAAAAGGATTGACCAGCACTGCTCTAGATTTTTTCAATGCATTATATTAGAAGTATTTAATTTCCCATGTATTTATTGAATTGTTTATTACTCTTAAATCATTCATTTTATAAAATGTAAAACTAAAGTAAATGTCAATAGTAAAAATGAAGGCAAGTCTTATAGGATTGAAACTAGTAGCTTTCACTCGGAAAGAAGGCAAGAAAAGTTAGTGTATTAAATTAATAGGACAGAAGTTTGGGAAGAATTAGGAAATGTTATTAGAACAATAATCACTTTTGAAATTTAAAGTTGTTAAGAAGAATACTTACTCTGACAAATCTTTGCCAACCTCTGAAGCACTTACCAATGCAGCACACAGAGAAAAAAGATAAGAGAAATAATAAAGTTGTAGAAAATCCAAACATTCACATAATTGTAAAACTATTTCGATAAAAATCACTTATAATGGTATGGAAAATTCATCAAATAAATTAGTAGAGGGAAAGTTTAGAGAGGGGAAGAGTATTTCCTTGCATGCAAACTAATTACTAAAGTAGAGGAATTACGAAAATGTAATCGAGACAGTAAGACTCAGAAATGCTACAAAAAGATAACTTTTAATTTTTATTCAATAAATTTGTACGAGAATTTCTGATGATATTTGATATTTTTAAAATTTAATACTAAGAAACAGAAAACACACACAAGTGTTCTCTACTACAAACACTAGTTTTAAAAGTGTAATATCGTTATGTACTTTTTCAAATTGAAGCTTCATTAAATTTTCAATGAGAATTAAAAATATTTTGTTAATTAAATAATTTGAAACTACTAAATTTTTAAGTAGATATTAGTTGTTAGTAAAATTATTGAATTAAAATAAATAAAAAAAATTTAATGTTCAAAGTATAACTAACTATTTAACTTTATGCATGCAAGATATTTAGACACTTAGAAATAATTTTCATTTTATTGCATTAATAAAATTTCATAAAAGCTTCTAAGCGTAAAATAAAATCTGTCCATGCAGAAAGCAAGGAGAGGCCTCAAGCCCACCAGCTGCATTAGTTTTCTAATCTATGTTCAAAGCTTTAAAAAGGCAACTATGTTAGTTTGTTATTCTAAAAAAAATGCCGATATTTTTTTTTCATACACACAAAAAGTAAACAGTTGCTTGCATTTTAATGTTACTTCATCAGTCAAATGATAGCAGTTGTAAATAAGTCTTTTAATACTAATTTCCAATTCCAAACATTGAAAAAGTAACATCAAAAGATTTTTTCGGTTAGAAAAAGTTTTCTGTGTGTTTTTCTGAGCCAAGAGATGTGAAAGGTAGGTTATTCTAATAATATGAATGTTATTTATTTGGTTATACGTTTTCCCTACTTTTAAAGATAAAGAAACAAAGTACTTATTTTAAATATAAATAATTTTTTCAAAAGACTCTTTCAACCTTAATAAAATGAAACAGTAAATAAGGTTCCTTGAAAAGTACGTTCGAAATTTAGACAAATTTTTTCCAACTCTACTACGTAAAATTAATTCAAATTATCTAAATATATATAATCAAAATTTAGACTATATAGTTTTTTTCTTGATATTTAATCCTAATTTCCCATGATATACTAACAAATTTAAAATACAAAGTTTAATGAAAAAAATGCCTTATTACATCATTAATTCCCAACGCTATCCAAACACTTAAATAACGAAATTATTAAGAAGACTAATTATTTAAAATTTTGAATGATTTATTTTATTTTACACAACTCTACGTTGCAATTTTGAAAATATAACTTTTTACAATACAAAATGGCGAGTTTAAGTTAAATTTTGTTAGCTGGTTTTTCTCTTTAACATATCTAAGTATTCCTCCCCCCCCCTTTACACAGTTACAGAACAGTAACTAGTAGCTAACTAACAAAAAACTAGTTATGGATTATATCAAACGATGAGAATCCTGGCCAGGACCTTACTGCAGCTGGCTTCAACCTCTCCTTCTACAAGCGTTGAGCCATGCTGAAGACAGACACTGAAACGTAATTTACCCATTGAGAAAAGACACAAATCCTGATCCTCATCTCCAGATGCCCTACCTTCTTCAAGACGCTTCTTCCTGCGCTTCCTCACGAAGCACACCACCAGCACGATATTCAGGACCAGGAGGCATGAACCCACCACGGAGACTGTAATGATGATGATACGGGGGATGTCTCCTTTCGTCGTCAGGGCTTGATCCACCACTTTTTCTGTCTCCCCCAGAGGGGCTTCACCTGTGGAAAAAAACAGAAAATATTTACTCGAAAGTGCTTTATTAAACAAAAAACAAGAGTTTACTGAATTTCTAGGGATAAATGAGCATTTTTAAGATAAATGATATTAACTTATTAATGGTGTCTGATTTTTCTATTTCTCAGCAATAGTAAAATGTATCATTAAATGCAAATTATAAATTAAGAGAATAAATTGGATAGTAATTTATATTTTTGTCACGAAATTACTGTATTCTATTATTTTTCGATTGGCTAAAAGATTACATTCAATACAACACTTGTGGTTCATGCACCCCCGAGGGTCTCCAGTGCCTTTCAAGGGCGTCCAGAAAGGTTTCATAAAAATTAAGATCTTCCTCTTTTACAGATTCTGAAAGATTTATAGAAAAATTGAAAGATCTACCATTCTAGACTAGATCATTAAATTGCCCCAATGGAAAAACTCTTCTAGAACATATAGTTTAGGAAGAACAGCTGATAGAGGGGGTTCGCGATGTCAGGCCAATACTTAAAAAGGGGAGGGGGACGTGGAAACCAAAAATTTAAGAACCGCTAATATGAGCTTAGTTGTCTGGAAACCTTTTCTGGTACTCAAATCTTCATACCTACGTAACAACAAGGACTAGCGTAGCTAGACTTGAATAGACCCTGTATAAAAATTTCTTTGACGCCCTTTTTTGGAGACCCTTAAGATGTTACTATTGTTTTGCTTACATGTGATGGGGCCCCCTATCATTGATACAGCGGCAGCTACGCCTCTGACAACACGTCACTGTACGTCCCTCCCCAATGAACATTATTAGCTCATTAAACAACAGTTCGAAGACCACAGCAATTTAGTGGTTATGGTCACGAACTCATGGCTAGCATTATCGACTCGCAGATTAACCTGATGTCATTGAAAATCCACCGTTTAGAGAGGTCGATGAAGGTTACATTTGACTGGTCCTAACATTACCTTGGTAAGAATTTTAGAAGAGTGGGGTGCTCACTCAGATATCGTCTTCTTTACTTGACCGTGGTTCAGATTTAGAAGGTCCATCTTCAATTGCCTCGTCTTCCTTTATATTATGGCGTTAGTAAACAGTTACTCATTAGCAAGATGGTCGGAAATACAAGACTCACGCCCACGACCTATTTGACGTTCACTCTACCAATTAAGTCTTATATTTGAAACACTTTTTTGATGAATGTGAATCAGTATTTACTAGCATTGCACTATGAAGCAACACGGGGCTATTGGCGACAGACCTCGAAAATTTTGAACCATAGTCAAGTAATAAGAAAGAGGTCTGACCTCCCTCTCCAAAATTCCACGCCAGGTCAAAGATTAAGCGTGAATTATATTCTCTACACGGTAGGTCTGCAGTGGCACTACGGCTCGAACTCGTGACACACCAGCCACAAGTCCTTGGCCTAACCACAAGATACCGCGGCCCAGTTTTTTTTTTTTTTGATGAGCTAGGAAACCTTAGAAAGATGCCTTTTTTAATTAAAGCCTGATATACTGTATATATGTAAAAATATATTTCCAGATTATTTCGCAACAATAACATACATTTTCTGTTAATATATATAAATATAAATGCATTTGCTTTGCAAAGTAGTTTTAATTAAACTTACATTGAGAATTGTGAAAAGAGAGAAATTTTAAGAAAACATACCTCGAATTACAATATATATCTATAATTCTATCTTTGATATTTGGGCATATACACAATGTAATTAAGTATATGTTACCAATTTCTATTGCTCACACATAAGGAATCCGAAAAATGTCAACATGAAAAATAATATAAAACATTAACCTAATAAGATATAACAGGCCACGTTTAACAACACCCACACAAGTCCCCGTCGATAAAGTAATATCCCATCATACGCAATAAAAAAAGGAATATTGTTATATCGAATAACAATAATCGAAGAAAACGTTAACTTTTCGACTTTCCCATTCCTGAAATACCATTCTAAAAGAGAAGGGGGAAAAGAAGCATTGTAATTTATTGACAAAAGAAGAATCCACCACCAACAAGAAAACACTTACTGAGAGTGACAGCGGACGCAGCTTCCTGTAGATAGGAACTTCCGCCCAGATTATTGAGGGCCATGATTCCGAAAACATATTCCGTCCCCAACTCGAGGCCTCCGACTGTGAAGACTGTGCTGTTCTGGCTATCTACATCCACCACAGTGTAACCACCGTTCGATCCGGCTTTGCGATATTGGATGCGATACATCTGCTCCATGCCGCCGTCGAAACCAGGTGTCCATGTCAGAATCACTGCATTGTGGGTTGCATTGATGGCGTTTAGGGATATCGGTGGATCGGGTGCAGCTGGAAGAAGGAAGAAAAAGATTTCAGCAATGATTTAAATGCTAGGGAATCGGTTAAGTGGGTTGACTTCATTACTGGAGCATTTAATTAAACTGTGTACAGTGATAAATCGTGTATAATGTTTGGTGAAGTGTGAATAAAAGAACATAACTTATATGAACTAATTTAGAAAAAATATTCATTGGTAAAAAGAGAAGTTTTGTTCGAAATTCATTCTCCACAAATAAAGAATATTTTGCAATTCAAATAAGTAAATAAATAATAATAAAACAATGGTGTTACTAAGGTACGACTACGTACGAACCCGTGATTTTGCAAAAGCGTACAAATGAATATTTTCTTTAATATTTAGCGCCACTTAGATTAGAATACACGTATAAAATTGTTTTGAGAATATTATTACAATAAAAATTTATTTAAATACATTATTTTGGCAAAAAATGAGTATAGGATTAGCTATTTTCAAAAGATTCTCCTTTTATGGAAAAGGATTCAATGATAATAATATTTTATCTACATTTAGCTCCGACCTTCGTATAGAGCCTGAACTAGGATTTTTGAAACATATCATAAAGGCGGGTTTATCCATATTTTAATACATCGGAGTAGAGAAAGTTTAACAAAAAAAAAACCACTGATAATTATTTCAATTGGTATTAACTCTGAAAGTAATGTGCATTTTTCAAAAAATCCTAGTTCAGGCTCTCTGGAGATGTCTTAGCTATAGATAAGCAAAGTATTATTTCTATAGAAGCATTTTTCATAAAAGAAATATGTTTTGAAAATAGGTCATAATATGTTAATTTTTTGCCAAAATACTGCATTTAAATAATTTTTTATTTTAATAATATTCTGAAAACAATTTTGTACGAGTATTCTATTCTAAGTGACACTAAATATTAAAAAAAATTATTCGTTTGTACACTTTTGCAAAATCACGGTTCCAAAGGTAGTCGGATACCATAAAACTTAATGACTTTTTTTACCAATGAGTTTGTAACTAAATTTAAGCCGTCTTTGAATACAGCAGTGGCCATCATTAACATCCTTGATTAAACGGAATTGTCCTGCGAAATTTTTAGTTCTACCTCTATAAAATGGATTCGATTTGATATATTTTTATTTATCTCTTTAAAAATGATAACATTAAAGCTAATAAATTAAAATCATACTTTCAAAGAAGCATTAGATCGAAATGGAAATGTCATGTTATGGCACGATTTAATTCACGAAAGCATAAACAAAGGTGGAAATTTCTAAATAAATAAAAAAGAAGAAATAAAGGAGGTGTAAATTTCTATTTTTGCACACGAAGCATGGACCACACATTTAACCATCTAGTGTTTAATGCTTATGCATGACTTACAACAGTGGTTGGCAACCTTTAGAATTTCATAGAAAACAAATTGTATAATTTTACTTTTGACAGGCTACTTCACTATATGACGGACCACTAAAACTATGCCATTTTTTTAGTCTCTAATTACATTTCCATATCACTGAAAAGTAATTTCCTTAAAAGCAAGAACTAACTGGCAATGCCAGGCAATATTAACAAACTAAAGTGTAATGCACACAATTTACCACGGTTATGCCAACTCGAAGTTTCAAATTTCGAAAGATACGCCGGCAAAAGTAGATAAAAAGTCATTAAACTCAGAAGGAATTTCGCTAAATGTAGTAGCTAAAACTTAAAAGAAAAATATAATTCATATTCTACAATACGTTGTGTTACTATTCATTATTGAAACTTAATCTTCATGAAAATATAAATAATGTCCCAATTTTTCAGCAGACCATGAAAGTTTTCCACGGTCCACCGGTTAAAGACAGAGAGGATAAGAAGAACATTTAAAAGTTAAGGGGCATGGTACGATTTAAGCAAAAATTTTTAATTTAAGGATTTTCAAAAAAAAATTTGTTGCCTCCTATGAGTGTATAATATGTAAAACAGATTTTACGCTCAAAATTTCAAAAAAAAGGTAACTATTCAATTTTTTAAGGAAAAAACTTAATGTGTGAAGTGATTTTAAAATGCTACTCTTTCTACAAGAATTTACGTACATGTACGAAATTTGATTTACAAATACGTCAAACTATGTATAACAAAAGTTGGTATGAGGGTTTTGCGATAACATGATTGGTATTTGTACAATACTTCTTTTTATGAATGCTTATTAAAAATTCCTTAAAAAACTTACAAATTCTGAGTTCAATTATTTTTAAAAAAATAAGCATTGCTTTGATTCGAAAATGAATACCAACTTTTGTTACATGTACTATTAGCAATAGGTAAAAAAATTAATGCATTAGGCACAATAGAAAAAAGCCTTAACATTTTAAATGAAGACAAGCTAGTTATTTTATCTTTTTGAGATAAGTAAGCTTAAAGTTTGAATTTTCCTTAGGATGTGAATAAAAACGAACGTAAAAGCTATCATAATTCTGCGTTTTTTCAGTTTAGAGCTTTCAAGTTTTGTGAGGTTACATAAAAGTATATAAAGAATAATTTAGGCTAAAAAAATTAGATTTGATTTTTTGACCGATTTTTGTCAATTGAATCGTACTGTTTCCCCTTAACATAGTTTTTTGCCGCCTGTTAAAATTTATCTAGAGTGAATGGGAAAAGTGATAATTCTAAATAAGTTTTATAATTCATTTCTCTTTAATAATAAAATTAATATCCTTAATATAAAACTAATTTGCTTACATTTACGTCCAAGAGGTATCTTGAAACTTTCAAATCCCAGGTCATTTTTAGCGATGCATTCATAATCGCCATAATCCTGCATTTTCAAATCTTTTACAATCAGTGCAGATTCATAAGTTATGAAGTCAACATGACGACTCTTGATTTCGTATTTGGAAACTTTCTTCGATGAGGCAATTGTTGAACCGTCTCTGAACCATGTAAAAGAGACATTGGGCGCTCCAGATGCCCGACAAATGATTCGAACGTCCTCCCCTTCACTTCCAGCCGCCTTCGAGTGAGCACCAGATCTTTCAATGACTGGTTTGTCTAGAAATAATGGTATAATTAATTATTAGAACACCAATATCATGCACCAGACCATAAATTAATATGATTAACTTATACTGTTGCACGATGCAAAAGGATTTGAATTATCTAACGTTCCATTTATTAATGCAATTTAGATTTACA
This sequence comes from Trichonephila clavata, assembly GCA_019973975.1. Classification (NCBI taxonomy): domain Eukaryota; kingdom Metazoa; phylum Arthropoda; class Arachnida; order Araneae; family Nephilidae; genus Trichonephila; species Trichonephila clavata. Next base: position 82,266 of record BMAO01014810.1, on the reverse strand, counting down.
TTCGGTCATTTCATACAAACGACCAAAGTCCCCTATATCATTCAAGTGCATAAAATTAAATGAAGTTGTGTCATCTGATATTATGCGACAGGCTAAAGGCAAAATTTGTAATGGATTTAATTCAGAAGCAGATGCTGAATTTAATATATCATTTGATATTTATTCAGAATTTTATGATTCTGTGGAGAATATATAAATTTTGCATGGTATAGAAAAGCTTGAATAATGCATATAATTCTTTTACACACACACAACTGCATAATTTTCTTCTTAGATACTCAAGACAATATATTTTTAAGGTGAATACGTTTGAAGCCGTGATTTTGAAAAAGGGTGTATAAATTGAATACTTTGATTTTTAGTGTAAGTTGATTTATAATATATTTATACATAATTATTTTAAGACTATAATTAAAAGAAAAAATTATTTAAATGCAATTTCTTGACAAAAAATGAAAATGGCATGTGTTCAAAACTTTCTCCTTTTATAGGAAATATTTCTATGCTAATAATATTTTGCCTACATATAGCAAAATCTCTTTTGCAGTGACTGAATCACGAATTTTGATAAATTCATATTATTTACAGAGTTACAATCGATTGAAAGATTTTTCGTTAAGTTTCTCTAATCTGATAAATTAAAATATGAACAAACCACTTATTTTTTTTTCAAAAATTCTAGTTCAGGCTCTGTACAAAGTCTGAGCTATATATATATATATATAGTCAAAATATTTTTGATATAGAAGCATTTTTCCTTAAGGAGAACGGTTTGAAAATGCCATTTTTTCTACGTTGTTAGCCAAAATATTGCAATTAAAGGGGTTTTTTTATTGTAATAATATTCTTAAAACAATTTTATTTGTATATTCTAATTCAAGTGACACTAAAATATGTGAAAAAGTATTTTATTTATATGCTTTAACAAAATTACGATTCCCAGCGTAAACGATATGCCAACAAAATTACGATTCCCTTTAACTTAACTCAGTGGTGCAACAGCCCATGAGGGCCAAGGCCTACTGTGCCCATATAAGTATACGTGACCTTAGGCCCTGAGGTGCATGAGCAGATGTTCAGATCAGGTGGTCAGTCTGACGCGAAGCCGCCCCCAGTGTTAAATTCTCAAGCAAGCGTGGTACTCATTTATCGACCACGTAATGTGAAAGAATAAAATGAAGAAATGAAAGGCTGAATCGAACTTGTACAACCCTAGGTTTGAACCTCGAACATGTGGTCTGGAAGCGCGATGCACTACAACTCAGCCACTGGGCTTTGTCAGTCCCTTTAGAATACGAATATTTGAGTTAAGCCCCTTGTAACGAAAAGGGTTATTTGTTAAAAAAAAAGAACCTGTACATAAAAAAAAATCCCAATACACAATCAATCTGTTTGTATTTAAATAGATTCAAGGAAAGCATATAAGAATTACTCTGCTGTTTTAAAATTTATCAAGATTTCTACCACACGTAAATACACACAAGGTATTTTTCACTATATATTTCTGAAACAAACATAAATTTCATCGCCAATAATAACTCTATTTTCCTCCTCATTCTTGTCATTTTAATATCCAAAACTATCACAAATACTATTACAACAAAACCCAAAAGCTGACTCTACTATTAAAAAAAAACTATAGTCACATACGCAACAAAATGTATGCTTATCTCAATGGAAAATATTTCCGAAAATCAATATCATGCGACAAACAAAAAAATCCGAACAAACGCATAAATTCCGAACCAGTTCGCACAAATTTCATTTCCCACATCTCCAAAACATGCTCTATCGTAAATATATTCAATAAATCAGCACTTTACATCCTCTTTTGAAAAAGGAAGGGGGTGCCGGCGAATGTGTTCCGTGTTGATTGTCTGTGGCAGGAATTCTAAATCAGGACTTACGTTTGACCACTAGGGTGGATGCCTTCTGGGCTTCATTTCCGATGCCGTTGTCGGCCACGCAGAGGAAAATCCCTGAATCCTCCCTGGTCACGTTGTTGATGATGAGGTACGATCGGCCGTTCTCGATGCTCTGCCTTGTTCGGCTCATGTCGAAATTTGGTCTTTGCCACGTGATGACATCATCACTCAAAGGATTGGCGTCTACTTGGCACTCTAAAAAGGCATTGGAACCCTGGTCCACAAGGGCATATTCTGTTGCCATTGATATTGATGCAGAATCTATAAAAGGGGGGAAAAAGATTTTTGCTTAATTTATAGTTTTATTTGTATTAAAAATATTTATAATGATTGGTGGAAGAAATAAAATAGGAGAGAGCCATGGTTTAATTGAACTCTAAAAGAAAGTATAAATCATAATTGTGTGCCCAAAATTTTTTTTAAGTTAAAATGAAAAAAAGTTATATTAATTAGAAGAGCAAATATTAAAATAGGTGAAAAAATATAAATGGTTTTTCTAGATACGAAATTCGAATATGGTCGGATGTCTAGTTTGGGAGCTTTTTCCTAGAACCAAAAACCTGGAAAGCATAAATCTCTGTTGTTCAACGAATTTTCCACATAACGAACTTTTTAAGGGGAATTAGCGACTTCATTTTATAGAGGTATTACTGTATTTGAATCTTTTCTTGCAACGCCCCACCCCCCTTTAATTCATAAATTTGTCAACAATATTTTTTTCTATTGTATTAAGATAATTAAAAAAAATTACATAAAAAGAAATTATCTTAATAAAAAAAATTGAAAAGTAAATATCGATTAAAAACCCGATTTATAAACAGAAAACATGAATTTAATTTTTCATTAACTACCGTAAAATCCGGCGTACAACGCGCACTTTTAACACAAAAATATGATCGAAATTTACGGGTAAACTTTATATACCGAGTATGAAAAATAACTTCAAAATGAAAAAAAAAAAATAGAATTCGACATAGATCAGAATATTGTTCATTTAAAAGAAATGATAAGCCAAATGAACTTAAAGGGTTGTTCTAGAATTATACTATTTATTTTTTAAAAAATCTGGGATAATATCTCCAATAAATTACTTCAAAACATAAGAATATTGCACACAAACATTTCAGGCTCATTTGTAAAAAGAGTGATGCACTTTATATGGGAAATATAATTACAAATTATAAAAAATGTAACTTGAAAGTATAGGAGCGCGTTATACGCCGGATTTTACGGTAAATTAATAATTTAATCAGATATAAAATACTACATCATAAAGGATAAAGTAAAATACGCATTTACATCTTCATAACTCCATAGCTTGATTTATGAATAGTTTTATTAATTTTTAGATAACACTTAGAAAAATGGGTTTTTTTATTCGGAGCTTCCTATTTACATTATCATCAATTTTTATTAAGTATTTGGGGATTTTTTTCTCGTTTTTTGCTACAAAATAAGCATTGGATTCTTTCCAAATCTTTAACCTCATATCAAAACTGAATTACGGATGCAAATCATTTGGGAAAGATATTTGCTATTTGACAGCAAATCGCTCACACTGTCACTTGGAAATCATACGCAATTCCAGAGTCATTAAATTAAGAATATAAAAGCATCAAACTTACATAAAACATTCAAGACAATGGTAACAAAACTGTTGCCTTCTTCATTGCTGGCTTCTAGTCTGTATTGTCCGGCTTGATCCCTCCTCACACTGGTGACATTGAATAATGATCCGGCGGAGAGTACAGGGGTGACCGCGACATCGTTAGAATCGGCTGCCATGAGGGATGTTGAGCTGCTGGCCTTGCTCCAAGAATAATTTATGTTTGAAGGATTGCCCTTTGCTGTGATATTGATGGTAGTGGATTCGCCTTCGATCACATCATATTGCTGTAGCGGCAACGTCTCGAATTCGGGTTTATCTGATGAGAATAAGACAGGATATTCAGATATCTGCCCATCAAATATCAGTGTTTGGACCATTAGATAAATTAGCGTTTTCTTAAGTGTAAATGTGGAGCATGAATTGATGATTAAATGATTAATCCGTGTCCAGATAATGATATTGTGGCATTAATGGCATGAATGATCAAGTGAATGATTTATGGGAACATGGTACGATTGTACTAGGTCGTGTTATGGTGGATATTGTGTCTTTCGAATCAGTCTAGTATTGTTCGATCAAGTTAAGTGATTGCATTAATTTCTCATTGAGAAATATCACTGAATATCATCCGATTTAGTTTCAATTGTTTTCAATTAAAAATTGATCGCAATCACTGTATTAGATATACAATACTTGAATATTAAATGTAAAGGAAAATACTACTAAGGATCAAGCACATTTTAAAATATTTTTTGGTATTGTCACATGGTAGAACAGCCAAGATTACAAACAATATCAGAGACTTATTTCTATTAAAAAAAAAAAAACGTAAATATTTAAAAAAGTTAAATGAATATCATTTTGTAAAACATCTCTTCTATAGATAACTGGATTGTTATACAATTACCTTATCTATATATTTTAAAACAGTTCAGATATTTTTTAAACAGAAATAAAATTATCTATTACATATTCAGCTATCTCATTCAAATATGTTGTAGGATAGATCGAGGTTATATGGGGAAAAAATATACATTTATTGCCCCAAAGGGGATGAGTTTTCTAAATAGATTATTTTAGAATCAAAATTCTTCAATAAAAATAACCAAAAGCGATTATAATTCATAAATGAATACTTAGTAATTATTGTAAATTATATTGCAACATTCCATAATCTCAGCTATCTCTCTCCGCACCGTTCGAATAAATTCAATAAAAGCTTTTTACCGCCAGTAAGATTTTTTTAATCAATACTAAAAGATGTTAAACGTACCTTAAGATTTTTTTTTTCTTATAACTATTTAGTAGGTGTCCTCTTATCGAAATAAATTTTAAAGTGTACTAAAATGCCTGTTTCTGTTTAACAAAAATTTACTTTGTTTTTCACCATAAAAGAATGAAATACCTAAATTTCATTCCCCTTGTGGCAGTACTGAACATAAAAATTATTTATTTTATTTTATTTTTCCTGTCATCTATACACCAGAGAGCCTCTTTTTCGCATAGGTAGGTTTTAAACTCTGAAAGAGAAAACAACTTTTACCCTCCTACTACATACGCTTTGCTATCAATAATTATTTCCATTTAACAGAAGTATTGCATTACTTGTGCCCCTCACTCGGGGACGTCTTAAGACTCTTTGAAGCCATGGGCTCGGAGAAATTTTAAGAATTTTTTAGGCCCTGGGCCCCTATACAAAAGTAGGCCCTACCGAAATCTTTAAAAATAGACAGTATACAGACGGTATGGTTTGTCAAATACTCGCTCAAATGGTAACTTGAAGCAAAAAAAGATGCACGACTCACGACCTCAGAAACCTAAGCATAAACCGGCTCGGCCAATGGACGTATTTTGACTAAATTAGCTGAATGATTGTTTATGGCATTAGACCTAGACAACGGTCATCACATAATAAGACAGTCTTACCACTTTTGCCAGTTGAAATAGAGTTTGAAATTACCAGTTTATCGTAGAATATGTACGGAAATAATATTTGACCATTAAAATTACCTGGATCATGATCTTATTAAAACATAGACGAGAACGAAACGAGGTCTCCACCGAGGGAGAGGACCAGGCCCAGTTGGCCTTAAGACGTCTCTGCCCTCTCTTTACTAGCTAACAGAAATGCAGTTCCTTTAATTTTTAAAAACATATCGTACGAGAACATGCAATACTTACATAGTACATTAATAGTGACAGCGTCATGAGCACTTTGTTTAAGTTCTTGGTTTGTTGCTTGGCATGTATACACAGCCCCGTCATCTTGAGAAGATACATTGAGTTGTAATATATTTTTCGTCGATCTACCGCCATTAGGAGCATCAAAAAAGCCATCTGGTGTTCCCTGGATCAAGAAACCATCTTTCCACCAAGTAATGTCAGCTTGAGGATTGCTACTGGCGCATTCACATATCAGAGTCACCTGTAATAAAGATAATCAGTTTTATTCTGGTTTAAATCATGAAATACGGCATTTTATTGGACAGTTCCATGAAGATATATATATATATAGATAAAGGCAGATTTTCTTCCAAAAATTTAAATTAGATGAAAAGTGTAAAATAGTGAATAATAGCTAACCCTGTGAGAAATTTCTTTTTACCACCGTTTTCCTAGAAGAAGCAAATCATACTTGTGGCCCAGCAATTGGGTAGTTTGAATCATATGCCGAAGACAAGGTAATTATAGGTTTAGTGGTGATTCCTTATCCATACATGTCGAAACCACCAATGATTTGAGTAAATCATCGAACAACTGCCCAATAAGAGAATTTCTTTTCAGCTGAATAGTCTAAGACGCAACAAAGAATGAAACATGCTTGTAGATAAGCAGATGTGCAGTTCAAAGCATATACCTAAGCTCAAGTCCAACTGCTTATACTTAAGGCTCTAAAAATTTAGCTCCGCTTAAAGATTACAACATATCACACCCAAATTTGATGAATTATGCAACATTTGAATACAGCTTATATTCTCAAATTGAAATTTTCTTACGGAAACATTAATAGACATTAATCAGTTTAATGTATTAAATAAAGGATTTAATTTCAAATTTCCTTGAGTTCTAATTTCTTTATGGCTCTAGAATTTTTTTTAAATATCAATATAAATGATTAATTGATAAAACTTTTGAAACGCGAACAAAATATTGAAGTTTGAAAATAATACCACTTTATAACATATTTTACATCTGGAAAAAAGTTATGCTTTGTCTCCAATTTGTAATACACAAGATTAAAGAAAAGATATACCCATGTAATTTTGTTACTGCTACCTTATGAGCAATTTGAGAATTATTTTCTAATAATGATTGTCAGCTTTTTTATCCATCGATCTTAATTTTCTCTATTAATATCACTTTGAATTTTTACGACACATTTTTCGAAGCAAAATAAAAAAAAAACTCTTACTCAAAAACTAATCACTTTGAAGTAATGCTGAATTCACATCTAATTAATTAGCCACATACTTCAACAGTATTTTAAGCTGCAATAAGTGTATAATTGGTATATTAATCTCAATAAGATAAAAAATTAAATTTAGACACATTGAAAAATAAATACGTCGGATATATATATATATATATATCTTTATCGTTATAAAATACTTAAAGTGCGTTAATGTATTTAATATTTAATTATTTTTTATTTCTAGCCGCAGAATTTGAAAAATACATCATTCTCTGGAGTAAAAACACTCTGCGCAAAAACACATGGAGTAAGAACAAAAATTAAACACCTAATTGATAAACAATAAAACAAAGAATCAAAAACAGAAGAAAAACAGAAGCATGACAACAATCAGAAAGTCAGTAAAATTGCAGAGCTTGTAATTGCTCTCTGTCCCTCCAGTTTCTACCCTAGATGTTACCAGAGACTCCAGGTGCTCAGCATTCATTAGGGAATTGCACAAAACACAGTTGGTAGAGGGGAGGACCTTTAGTCTATGTAGCTGACCCGCAAGGCAGTCGTGCCCCGTTTCCAGTCTGAAGGCAACAATCGCATGTCGCTTCGGTTGATCTGGGATCTCATTTAGCGACACCCTCTAAGACTTATCACAAATTTGTTCATATAAATGAGCTTCATATATTTATTTCACCCTATTTTTAATAACTCTACTTATAGAAAGGTACAAGATTCCTCCCTAGATGCACTGAAAAACACAGCTCTCTAGAAACAGCTCTCTCATTTCCGTAGATATCACAGTGGGAGGGAACCCATGGTAAGATAATATTCATTTCTAAGGTCGACTATTTAATATTAGAACATCCGGGATTTTGATTACCCTTAAATGTACACCAATGTCTTTTTGACACCGCGATATATAATACACAAATTAATTGTTTTAACTAAATAATTTCAGGATTACCGTTCAGTATTGTTTAGTTTTAAGACTTTTTAATATTATTTTATGTAATTATAACATATTACGATATTATAAAAAACTGACGATTACATTATGTTTCGCGAAGCTTTTTGGACCACTGCTTTGTCGCAAAACATTTCGAGTCGCTATTTGGCAAGGAACATTACTATTATGCGGAATCCATTCTGTGCTATCCTTAGCGACATATATCAGGATTTACAGAAATATTATTAACTTTATCTCTAATTTCTTCAGATTCTTCGCAGTCACTTTCAGTCAATCTTATATCCTCATCGGAATCTAAATTAGAGCCAATTCATTCTCTGAAAGCTCTCGCAGAAAATTAGCAATTTCCTCAGATTTAGACCTTTTCTAAGGCCCATCGTTTCATGGTGTCTGATCAGCACTAAGTTCAAAAATCTAATGATTTCTTTTATGAGCAGATAAGTAAATACTCTGTAACGAAAAACTTAGACACAAAAATTTTAGTATAATGGATTCATTTCCACTGTGACCCAAATAACATTGTATTCAAGGTCAAAAAATGTGCGATAGAACTTTGGGAAGGTTGTTTTACTAATAGTATCTACTTGATGGACTATATTTTGTTGAACGACACATTTTTATAATGATAAATTGCCTTGGTATCGAAATAACACCAGCGGACGCGTTCTAGGTATATTTAGTTGGAAAATCACTTCTAATTAACCAAGAATCACAAAACTTTTTCTGTGTAATCACCAGGGAAAATGAGTAAAAGTCACGACAAATTTTCAAATTCTCTGCAAAAATATGAAAAGGAGAACAAAGTGAACAGGTCCGGTGTGAAATTGATACCGACGGACGTTCTGATGTTAATATTAAAGTTATTACATTAATACATGAGATTAGTCCGAGAACTTATTTTCCTTAGATATTTCAAATAAATCCAGTTAAATAATAATAAATACTCTTCTACTACACACAACCATTTAATCTAAAACAAATATAAAAGATCCAACTAACCTTTACTTTCTTAAATAAACGGTACGTACACTTAATATAAATCCAACATACACTATATGTACAATATACACAGACTAAAATTACACTTTCTTTCAAGAAATAACCTTTCTTACACAACACAAGGTATCAAAGGAATAAAAAAAGTCTCAGTCATTCTTACAAATCCATCGATACCCATTTCCTTTTCAAAAATAATTCCTTTTTATTTCTACATTACAAAGCCACAAAATATTCTTTTTTTATGGAATGAAAAAAAGAAGGGGGAAAAAACATAAGCCACTCTTTTTCAGAATTTTTTGCCTTATACTGGGAGTAAAAAATGCTAAAAATAAAGGAATTGTTGTGAAGAAAAGACAAAAAAATGGAGGAAACGCTTTTAGAGTGTTAATACAATAGTGAGGTATTCATACAACTGACAAAAATGAAATCTCATTTTATTCGGTCGACATATTATGCAAAAATAAAGAAAAGCTTAAATTGCTGTTAAAATAGAAGCATAATCAGTGAAAGAAATTCTACATAGTCCTTAGTCCCTTAGGGTGAGAGACTTATAATCGAGCTGGAAAAAAATATGTATAAATATAACCAAAATAAATACATGAAAAAATTAGGAAAAAATCGTCGGTGCTAATGGGAATAAATTTTACCACCTTTTTTTTGTTTCTTTCACTTCCTCGCATTTTTAAAGCTTTTTTTCTTAATTTTCACTTTCTTTTTCTTTGAATAGCAACGTATTATCATACTCAAAGAATTTTTTTCTTTCAATTACCTTTTTTTTTTGTTCTTAAATGAATGTAATTGGACGGTGGTTTCAATACAATTAGCAATACATATGAAAACACTTTTCCCATTTTGTTAAGATTGGTTTTTTTCTCTACTTAAATATAAAAAAGACCAAAACACTTCTATTTCCATCTCAGTTGTCATGGGTATTGATGAACACTAATAATAGAAACAAATTTTAGAAGTCAAAATACCATGGTATAAAATAACGTACTAATTAAATTTTGATAGAAAAATTATTCCTCAAAAATTTACATTTTTCGTTCAATTCAAGGCGGCAATTACAACCTTTGCATCTGCCAATCACTACAAATAAATTATTTCCTGGTTTTGCTTCGAGAAAATAGATAAATTGTTGAATATAAAGAGCTGCATTGCATTTTAGTGGATCTGAAGCCGTTGCAAGGTAACTAGAAATAAAATAGCAGATACATTGGCCAATATCGGATCTCATATGACGCAACCAGACACTCCTTTGTCTTTGCGGAATATATCATGCACTATTAAATGAAATTTTTTCGAGCCTGTATATATAGAAGGCTCCAAGAAAGAAACTGAGCTCCCTTCTGAAGATGCCAAGAAGAATTTCTGGTTCTTTGGTCACGAATTTTCGCAAGATTACCTGTATAAAAGGGAAATGGTAGATTCGTGACCCTGCCGACTTTACGACAATGACATACCCATGACTGTGGATCTCCTCAATATATGTACATCTGTTTTAAACTATATATCTTTGAATGCTGTCAAAAGTGCCTTTGGTAACTATTTTTATAGTGTTGTCTTTGTTGTTTCAAATCCCTTTGGAGCAGGAAAGCTTACGCCAAGTCCATTTGACCATTCCGCATAAGAATGTCACCAAGCAGGTCTTGATCTCCAAACAGCTGTCCCAGGGAAATGTGCCAGCAGTCCAGAAGATGAGAAGGAGAAGCAGGGAGAGGGCAGGGACAAGTAAGGAAAGACTTTATCCCCTGCATAAAGGTCATACCACGCAGGTAACCATTTCTAAAGAGCGCCAAGGCTGTTTGAAGTGTTCAGGGTCCCCTGCACTGTAAAGATAGACCAGGAATCTTAGCTGCGTACCAGTGGTGAGCAGGAGGCTTTCACCAAGTCAGATTCATTTTATCTTTGTGGAGGGAATGAATTTCAGAGTGGCTCAAGACAGGAACTGGGGTTAGGGTGATCACAACCCCCTACCAGCCAGTTCATCAGCTGCCTCGTTCCAGGCACATCCACATACGATGGTGCCCACTGCAGACACACTTGTTTCTTTTGATTATGCATAGCCAATTTGGATATAATATAATATCTAGACCAGTACTTTCCATGATCTTTGGCTAATTCTTCAGTTATTGGATGGAGCTTCTGCTGTCTGTCAGGATCCAGATAGTGTCTTTATTAAAGTTGAACTGTTTTTATAGTTCTATTTTGTATAGAGAACTATGCAATATGGCTCGTTGACTTGTTACCGACAGGTCGGAGATTGGCATATGATCAAAAAAATCTTTGTTCGGGTTAATGGATATCTTCTTCTTCAATTGATATACTAGCTCCAAGTGTGTGATCCAAGGCCTTCTCAAGAACATTCTTCCATTCCGATCTCTGCTTAGAAACAGTTCTCCACTTAGACACTCTTAAAACTGTAAAATCGTCCTCCACACCAGCAGCCCGTCTCAATGTGGGCCTACCCCTAGTTCTAGTTCCAATATTTTGTAATTGAAAATTCTGAACGTCAGGGATCGAGGTATTTATACAGCATATGTAGATCGACCTCAAACGACCCATCTTGAAGGATTTAATAACATTTTCTGTAAATAGCTTGTACAATTCAAAATTATGTCGTTGTCGCCACAATTTATTCTGATTCACAGCACCAAAGGTATAATTAGGAACTTTTAGACTGTTCTTTTGGTGACTTGCCATTCTACATTGCATTGAACGCGTCGGTTAATGGCCAAAGGGCATATTAAAAAAATTGAGTTTAAAAAATTAACTCAGATTAATAGATATAACTCCACTAATCAGTAGTTTTTGTTTAAAAAAACAAACTCAATTAGCATTTTTTTTTAACTTACTTTCTGTCCTGCTTTAGGTCGTTTTGGCCTAATCTTGATATTCACAGCTGATGGTGGAACTGGAAATATAAATAAGCAGTCAAACTCTAACGTTAAATAAATATATAAGAAATTTTTAATGTATTTAAAATATTTTAAAATTTAAGAAATGCAACCATGTTTATTTACTGATTCATATTGATAATAAATTATGTTTTGTGAAGTAAAATTTTGTTTACAAAATCAATATAAATTGGAACGTATATGAGCACTATTTACTATAAATATATATTCAAAATTTTGTATTTATATCACAATTAGCCGAAGAACTTCGTTTAGTTTTACAAAAACGAAAACAAAAAATTACATTATCTCACAAAAAGCTTTGAATTGAAGTTTATTCTAAAATTTGCTTTAAATCCATTTATTTTTCGATATCGTTCGTGGAATAATAGAAATCTGGACACACATCTTCAATAAAAGATATCAGAAGAAAATATATAGATAATTTATAGTGCACAATTTATATTATTACATATCAGAAAAAAGGAAATACTCATTTCTTTTTATAGATTTTACCCCATGATAAGAGATAAAAAATCGATGTAAATTCTGTTTTACAAAACAATAGAAAAACTAAACCCTTTAAGTAAAAATCACGTTTGAATATCTCAAAACAAAAATGCTTTATATAAATCTCGCAGAAATAGGCAAAAGTGCAAACGATTGGATAATTGTCTCAGATAGATGTATATATATCTATATATGAAAAGTTTTTCGTGTTTGATGTAATATATTTATTTATTTATCTCACACACTAGAACAAGAATAAAAATGCAGTAAGTTTTGTTCAATATTATGGTCACAAATTACTCCTGAATTTAATTGATGAGAACAACACTTTAAACTGGACTCGAAAGAAAAAACAAGAATTTAAATCCCAGGAGTAAAGTTTTGAAAAAGTTGGTTTATGTGTAAAAAATAAGGAAACAATATTTACTCATGAACAATTGTGTGTTACTCTGCCAAGGTGTAGAAGCAAACACGAAAAAAAATCTCAGTGCAATTTAGAGGAAAAGGGGACGAGGAGCATTGTTTTTGAAGAAACACAAAATTGTACAAATCAGTGCCGGTTTAGCCATTGGGCGCTTAGGGCGGGCGCCCAGGGGCTCGGAAAGGCCCGTATAAGTTGGATTTAACCAGGATTTTTAGTAATAAATTTTGATTCGTCAGTACCAAGAAGGACTGTAGATTTTCTGCATCAGGGCCCGAAATGAGCTTAAATTGGCACTGGTACAAATTAAAATGCGGTAATGAAGACTTGAAATTTTTTTTTTTTTTACTGCTTACAATATATTGAAAAAAAATCAACTTAGTACTTGTAAATTACAGTTCTACAATTTAAGGAATGAGTATGAACATTTGTATAATTTGTGCGATGGCTGTAATAAATAGTGGTGCGTATGCGCGGGGTGTTATAATATAATAATAATATTAATATTCTGGAGTCCTAGAATTGTCTTTTCCTGGATTTATAGGTAACAATAACTTTCAACAATAAACTTAACACTTTTTAACAAATTAAACCATTATATTAATTAAACTGAAACTAAAAAGAATTATAATATTCGAGATAAAAATCCTAGTAAACAACGGCACCTGGTACGCCGAAGCCAAGAATTACGAGTAAAAAACAGCAATCTAGTTATGCTGAAGCAAAGTTCAAGATTCTACTGAGGCAGAATCCGTTACATATGGTTTATATCGAGATAGAACACGTGGGGTCTGATAGTAGTGTCAACCATACTCCACCCACTCAGACCACCCGGTCCATAATTCACAACAATGGCTATTGGTCTACTGTTAGGCGAAAAAGGGGTCCACACTCTTTAAATAAAAACTGGAACTGAATAAATATTCTTATAATAAGTTTTTGTAATAAAGATAAAGTACATTTTTTACTTTATTAATTAATATTAAATGTATTTTTATAAAACTGAATAAATATTTTTTTGTTCAGTATTTGTAATTAATCTTAAGAACATTTTTTATTTCATTAATATTAAGTATATTTCTAGAAAACCGAATAAATATGCTTAGGTTATATATAAAAACCTTTAAGTAACTTGATTATTCCATCCCATTTTGCAGTATCTCAGTTTCAGAGAAATAATTTTGTAACAGAAGCGAACAAATAACAACAACAACAAACGGGAAACAAACTACAGAGATAAAACGAAAAGTTTCATGTTCGAAAGACCTAAGTTGTTAAATACACAAGAGAAAGGAAGAGAGAATTCCCCGAAACTCTTTTAAGATGCTGCCACTGGAGCAATTCAATGGAGGACTAATCCCCACCCCTCTAAGATTAAAATTAAGTCAAAGAATAATTAGAGTCAGACCCTGACACTTCAGCGTTGCAGCGGCACAAAAGAAAATACTAAATTCCTCGCCATCGATTAAAAGAGTAGAATTATGTTCCTTATTAATGAAGCAGCTCTAATTACTGAGACTTCGGATATAGTAAGCTTTTCATTTAATTCGAAAGGAAGCAAGATCATGTGCTGGTGTTTTATTCAGAACTTGTACGAAGAGGAAAACTAAATAAAAGGCGAATAATATTAGTTCGTGAATATTAATATTCGCTGAAAAGGGGATGTTCTACGACGGGAAGTTCAAAAGAAGAAGTTGCAGAAGCTCTTTTAAGGTTGGGACGATCAATTATGGGATTGAAAGAAAAGCAAGGTTACTCGGTAAAGCAAATATGGTAAGAGGGTTTTAGTTTATGACAGAAATTAGCAACGTCAATAAATCGTAATTATAATTTCTAAGCCGTGGTGTTGTATCTATTTGTGACAACACCTTTAGAGATTATTACTTTACAAAACAAATATTACTAAAGGCCCTCCAAGGTGAAGCAAAGTCGTGTGATGCTAAGAATGTGGTAGAAGTATTAGCTAAGTTAGATGGTCTTGTAAAGGATGATGGAAAGTCAGTGAAGAAATCAACATATTATTAAATATTGATACGTTTTAGCAAACGTACGGAAAATTTCTATAGGACTTAACTTTATAACTTTGAGAAAGAAGTACAAAAGTAATACATTTTTATTTTATTTCTTAAAATGTTCTGCAAGATGAGAAAAGCTTGTTTGACTAATGTAAAATTTCAGGAATGAGTGTCATATTTATTTAATAATTTGAAATAAATTTTCATTTTATTGCTCTTCAAATGGTTCAATAAATAGCTCTAGCCAACAAATTCAATCAGCCAATCACAGAGCTTTCTCTCAACTATTTGAATTATCGCATAATATCTCTCTTTTCTTTTCGACGGAATTAAATGTTTCGTAAATTACGTGAAGCTTATGAAAACTCTATAATGAAGAATTCAGAATCGTATTGATTATTTTGTTTAATTCCAGATAAAAGGAAAATAATTACAAATCATAAAACACTTGATAAAGGCTACGGGTTAAAAAGATGAAAATATTATTTCTCAAAGAATAAGAAACAGGTAGAAATTGAAAAATAAATATGTAGTTGTTTTACATAATTCGACTTAAATAGCAAAAAATAATTTCGCAGTATGTCATATAAATATGCTTGTTTAATTTATTTAAACCTGAAGAAAAATAAAAAAATGATGTAAAGCATTCTTGATTCAATATATTCAGGATATTTGAAATTAAAACAAATATTGCTTGAAATATTATACTCGGTTTAATTTCGCAGTACAATTTCAACTTCCATTGCAATCTGACTTTCGCTGGGATTTAATTCAACATTTTGAATCGCATTTCATAGAAATTTGAAGAATACCTAAGAAAAGTGACAAAAGAATTAAATACTTACAATAAACGGTTAGTCGTGTAGTAGCAACCATTGGCAATAATGAAGCAGAATTCGACGCTTCACATCGAAATTCTATACCATTGTCATTGTCATCAACAGTAATGGATACCTCAGCAGAAACGACATTATTATTCGTTGTTACAGTAGATTCAATCTATAAAAGTACAGAAAAACATGGATTGAATGAGAATTCTCATGAATGAGAATCATTTCACAAGAATTCTAAGCGAACATAAAACAATTCAGATTTTTACAAAACCAATTTTCAATGGATTGCTTGTCTTGAGATTATAAGACTCAAAAAGAAGTATTTTTATTCTATATTCTAGCATCTTATCTGTGGATAATTTTGGAATAACTGATTGCATCTCACAAGACAAATAAATAATGATTAAAAAAATAACCATTATTCAAAGTTTATCACTAATTTTACCACATTTGCCCATCAATTGTTCCTAAAAGGCAATGAAAGGTTCCATCGTTAAAAGTACCAATTTTTACAAAATAAATGCATATAAGAAAACACTTAAAAGAAAACCAGATACATATTAATTATTAATCTACATCTTCTCTTATAGGTAAGCATACGATATAGTTTAAATTTAAATAAATTGTAAAATTTCCGGAAAATTTCAAATGTATGCAATTTATATGATAATGATTTTTTTTAAAAGAAAGCATTTGTGTGTTCATGTGCGTTAAAATTTATTACCTCTTGGTCTTTCTTGAACCATCTCAATGTTGGAAGAGGGTTTCCACCTTGGGAAACGCAAGACATTTGTTGCGCAGAGCCTCTTTCTATTGGTGTACCTTCAGTGTACCCAATAATTGTTGGAGGTTTTGGAGGATCTAAAAAATTGTGATGATTATTAAATTTTTAAAGCTGAGTATAAATAATTTTAAATATTAATTTAGAAATAATTAAGAAGGAAAAAGTATGTAAAGGAATAGTTTAAAACTTACAGAGAACACTGACAACCGCAGATTCAACTATGGTTTCACTTAAAGCTTGATTTACTGCATAACAAGAGAACATTTTCATATTTCTTTCCTAAAAATGGAGGAAAAGTCTCAATTATATTATTTTTATCGTACATAAAACTTTAATTTATAGTTATGGTTTTACAATCAACAGTGAGCTAAAACTATTTTTCAAAGTACATTATATATATATTGACTTCAATAAAAATTTCTAATGGGGATGTGATAAAAAAACCAGGAAATAAAATCCAAAAAAATGTCCCTTTTGAAACAAAAAAATATCATCAAAGTCTTAATTTCGAAAGGTGATATAATTCCATAAAATTTCGCTGAAACATGCTTAATGCTTCCAAAAACTTTTAAACTCTTTTTCTGAAATTTAATATTACCCCATATGATATCATGCACTTATCGGTAAATTTAGTTTCTTGTTAAAAAAAGAAATTCTGAGACGGAAAAAAAATTACTTGCCATAATCTGCTCAAAATATACGTTCGGGTTAAATTGTTAATCAAAATAATTATAAGGAAATGTTTGTTAAATTATTTAATAGCCATATGGTTAGACAAATATATTTCCCCCCATTTTCTTTAAAAAAGTACCTTAGAAATAAGGTTTAAATGGTTAATATATTTTTTAATTAAAAAGGTTACAGGAAACTACATTTAAAACTTAGCGAAATAGATTTCAATAGAACGATATGTATTAATTTAAATAATGAAATATTTTATCTAATTTTGTAGTTAATGCGAAATGAATAAATATTTGCATTCAATATAAAAATATATAATTTTAATTCAATGGATACCTAAAATATATATTTTTAGTACTGCTAAATAAGGAGTAAGTTTTCTTTCAAAGAAGCGTGACTGAATTTCTTTAAAATATTTTTCAATTTTGTGAAAGAACTATTCAAAAGAAAATATCCCCTTTGCAATTTAATTAATATGTAATTCGATTAAAAATAGATAGTAAAAGTTTTGTAAAGAAAATTTCATTTCTTTCCACTTTTGTCAAATTATTATTCATTGCCTTAGTAAAAATATCAACAACAAAAAAGCATTACAGTGTGAAGAAACAGGATATTTCTATTAATTTCTTTTCAATTTTTTCCCCTCATAAATAGAAATGTAATATAAATAACATGAAAATATTTTAAAATTTATTTCACTCTCCTCAACTCCTACACATATCCTCAATGGCAACTAATTACTTGAAACTCATTTCTTTCTCATATTCGTAAATCAAATAAAAATTTCAGGATGTTAAGAAAAACGCTTTAAAAACTAAAATAAAAAGATTTGAATAAGAAAATTGTTTGAAAATAATTTTGTTCCTTACATAGTTTATTTATATAGCAGGATATGTTTAAATGTATTAGTTAATTAATGTTTAGTAGTTTAGCTTTTTAATATCGTCTTATTTGTCGCTATTGATTACTTGATATAACCGAAGCAAAATACCAACCTGCAAAAACAGCAGTTTTATATTTCCTATAATAAACGTGGGTCATTACTTAGAAATAATGTGCTATTTTTAAATTAATCTTCATTAATTGGAAAACTGATATTTTAAGAAGTCGAAAACAAAAATTACATTTGTGCAAAATTTATTTATCAGGTTTTTTAATTCATGACATTTTTGAACGCAATGCAATCTTTCAGTTTTATTTGTTTGTTTTCTAGGTTTATTATTTCTCAATAAATATACCCATTAATTTCAATAATTACAAAATTTAATTTTCTACTATTAAAACTTCTTTTAATTAAAAATTGTTTCTTAAGTATATTTAGGCATTAACTATAATTGCATTTGAAATGCTCTATTTCACAATTATTCCATTTAAATTTCTACATATTTCAACATTTTCAAAGCACTAAGCTTAATAAAATTGAAACTTTTTTTTTTTTAAAAAAAAGACAATTTCTGTAATTAATCAAAATTATTTCATTTCCTTGTCTTTCTGATTATAATTTATTTTTGTCACCAATGCGTTAAAAAATAATACTATTTTTTTACAAACCATTAAATATTTTCTTAAAAAGATTCTCTCTGACCTTTTCTTCATAGAGTAATATTTAAATTTTTAGGAAAGTTGTACATTTTCAAGTAACATTACTTTTGACACTTCTGTTCATATATTTTAAAAGCTTTTAAAGGAAGTCCTATTTAGATTTAGTTCTACTCTCTTTATGACTGAAATAATTAATAATAATCACTTCTTCAAAAAAAAATTTTACTTCAAATGTATAGAAAAAATAGCATTATAGCTCATTAATTTCTTTAGAATGAGAAAAAATAAAGCGTGGACTCTTTTAAAAATGAAAAAAAAATAATAATCAATTCCTATACAGAAGATATTAAATAAGAAACTTTTCCCCTCAAACTTTTTCTTATTTTTTAAAGGATGTATGTATTAAAAAGTTGTGCATAAAACCTGCAAAGAATTTAATGAGATTTAAAATAAGTTTGCTTTAAAAAAAATTCTGTAGCTGCTTTTTTTTAGAGTGTTCAAGAGAAAGGGCGAATATATTTGTGAAGAATTTAGTAATTGAATGAGTGAAAGATGATGAATGCATCAAAAGAAAACGGTATACTTTGCATCATTAAACAAAGCATAAACGTGCAATTTATTTTTAGAAATCACGCAGACTTTGTATAAAAGCATTATATGTAGAAAGACAGACAAAGAGAGTTAAAATTGATCGAAATGGAACACTTATGTTTTCTAAAACTATCACCAACTTAGGAGGGTGAAGTAGGGTTCAGCTTGCTTTTGGAATACCTCTTTTCTATAACTGTTACTGACTTAGGGGGGATGTAGGATTAAACATGCTTTTTGGGAAAAATATTTTGTTCTTGATTCAGTAATGCATTCAGTATCAGCTGTAAAATTCATATAAATACTCCCACACCAAGAAAATTTTACACTTACATGTCCAGAAATAGTAACGGTGACATTTGAAGTAGTGACCCATCCACCACGTGGATCAGCTACACTGCTACTCGCCGCTTGGACAGAGCGACCATCAACTACCCACGACACGTCAGCTGGAGGATTGCTGCGGTCCGTCATGCATACCATTGTCACTGAATCGCCTTCTTGGGCTTCTTTTGGGCCCAAAATGGTAACTTTGCTGGGTGCGACTAAAATAAAATCCTTAAGTTTATGCTTGTCTTATTAAAACCCATATAAAATATGCGAATTAAAATAAATAATTTGGTCTTTGTAAATGTGTACAATACATATTACAGACTAGGCAATGCACTAGAAATGAATTTTGAATTATTACACAAAGCAATACATAATTTGCATATTAAAATTTTTTTTAAAAATGAAGAGGCTCTCATTGAAGGTATGAACAATTTAATTGTAGTGTAATTTAGAATAAAATTTACATTAAAATAGTTCAGATTGTAAAACCTACTATTAGTTCTTACTAGAAATTTTATTGTGAAAGGAATTTTTTAATGCATGTGACCATTTAAGAACTCTGAAAAAAGTTCTGCTCTAAATTGAATGAAATATGAGCCTTAAAATAATATCCCTTTCAATTCATTCTAGAAAAGAAGCGTTAAGAACAGAACATATGAAACATTATTTAGAATGCAACATTTTGTTGAATACCAAAATAAAAACTGGACACACGCATATACAATTTTAAATTATTCTGAAGTTCTTTGAAAAATGCAACATACATTCTTAAAAGGAAAAAAAAATCATTTTCTTAAATAAATATTTAAAAGGGCAAGAAACAGATTAAAACAGGGCTATCAGTGTTAAACCAATAGAGAAATTGCGCGAAATATTTAACAGAATTGGAACAATAAATTCTACGAAAAAGAAAGCCGGTTAATCAAATATTCTGTTTCATTGGCCGGAATCCACTTACACTGAACTGTGAGCTTGACCATGGCAATCATGGGTTTCGGGCTGACAGAATTGGTTGCTTCGCAACGATAGATGGCGTTGTTGTCGCTGGATTCCACTTGAAAAGTGAGTGTGTTTGTGGACTCTCTGCCCGTTGTGGTGTACGTGACATCCGTTTGTTGGTCATTCCGAAACCAAACCAATTTCGCCAATGGGTTGCCCCCACGTGAGACACATGCCAAGGTTAAGGTATCCCCCATACGGACAGTCTCTCCTTCCTGATATCCTTCGATTTCCGGTGGGCCTGGCGGGACTGAAAGGATAAAATCGTGATGAGAACAGTGGTCAACGCATTTATTTTATCGTAATAGTAGTCACAGCGAAGAACATACAAAAGTAATAATAGTAACAGGTTTACTGGTGTTAACTTTTCTTTCCTCGAAAGTTTACACTTGCGGTAAATTTAGAAAAGCTACACAGTTGTTTCTCCAAATGGTTAAATCTCTTACATTGAAGAAGATACCTCAATAGTTTTATTTTCGAAAACTGTTATCGTTACATCTCAAAGTACTGTCTTCCCTGACGGGGTTGAGAAACGTTAAATTTAAGATGAGATTTGAAATTAATATTCATACTTAATATACACTTATATATCAACATCAATAACTGTGAAATAAATATGTAAAAATAAAACAATTTAGGAAGACAAAACAAAATAGAATACGTTTGAACCAAAATGATTAGAAGTAAAACGAATTGTCATACACATATAAAAAAGAGCAGTATCAATAGATTTTACAATGGCATCAGAGAAAGTCAATGTTTCCTCAATAATTGTAAAGTCTTCTTACATTAAGAACTGCCGGTATGTGGGCGCATTTATTTTACACAACTAGTTGTCATTCAATATATTATATTTTTATTACAATTTTTAATTAATAGTAATTGTGTTTTATGGGATTCACAAATTTGCTGATAAGAAATGTAGGATTTAAACCACAGTATTCACCATTGCACGTTCAGTTAGAAAATTTTGATGGGGCTGAAAGCTCGGTTAAATTTAACCGCATTCATTAAACGCATTCACGTGGTTGTGTTTTGACCAATGACATTTCAAATTCGCAGTTGCGTAAACGGAGTTAAGAAATAGTAGTGAAATGAACTTATAATCTGTGGTTAGTTTTCACTTAACCGGTAGTTACTCAACTCCAGGTTTCATAGCCAGGTTCAGTCAGCTGTGAATATGGCTGTTAAAATAAATAAATAAAAATCTAAATGGAAGTTTTTCATTAAAAAGCATCGCAAGAGTGTAAGTTCTATACTGAAGTCACTTCAGAATCTATTATAGATTTCTAATTACGCAACCAAATAATTATGACAATTTCTGAATAGCTATTGAGAAACACGTAGTTATTATGAACAATGCAAAGCAATAAGTAATTAAGATGACTACTTTCATATTTATGAAAATAAAAAAAAGCATTAGTTCTAATTACTGGTGTGTGTGTGATTTTTTCTTTTATCATACTAATTTATTATCAAAACTAATATCATCTTTGAATCTTATAAAAACGAAGAAAGAAAGCATTCAATTTAATTTTCAGTAAGCAAAGTTCAATCTTCACAGATCTCATTACAAACTTATTTCGTGCTTCAGGAATTTCAATTTAAAGAAAAAGTAATGAAACCCAGACAAAAATAGCAAATTATCAATAAAAATAAAATTATCAGAGTTAAAAATTGTAATTAAATTTGATTATAAGTACTACGATTTCTACAAGTGATACGAGAATGCTTAAAAACATAATTTTCTTGCATATTCTTGAAATTTAATTATTACTAAGAAATCTCATTAACTAGGATTATTAATTTAAAGTTAAGGACATTAGAACCTAACTTTTAATTCATGTCTGAAGCAAAATAAGTCAAGCAAAATAATAATACCTAAAAAAAAAATCCTAATTTAATTTTAACAAGGAACAGAGTTTTTCGCAGAAATGATTCTGTAATATATTAAATTATTTTATTTCTAGCTATTTAATTACCGCATTTTCATAAAAGTAAAGAGTGCTCATTATGCAAGCAAACTCGTTAATAAGGAGGATTAGCAAAATATTGATCTTTGATCTTTTCTTTCTCATCTTTAAATACATAATTTAAACAAGAAAAAAAGTTTACCATTTTTTTTCAACAAATACATTTTTAAGAGACTCATCAAATTTTAAACTGGAGTTTAAAAAAAATACATTCCTTTGCGTATTCACCTTTTTGCAATGCTTTTCTTAACGAAGAACTGTTTTTCACCCTCACTAACATATTTTTCAAGTCTAAGAAAAGTTTTGCGAATCAATAAAAGCGGATGAGTTTTTTACATGCAAAGATTTTATAGTTCTTTCTTGAACATAGAAAAACTCTTTCTCTAAAGTTTTTGAAAAAGGATTATCATATCTAAACCGATACAACCTCAAAAGAATGGTTAAAATAACCATAAAAATTTTGGCAAAAACAAAACCATTCGGGTTTTTTTTTTTAAACAGACAGTAATTTTCGATATATGCATTGCAACTACAATATTCAAAATAGTAAAGAAAAAAAGGTTACAATTTTCAATTTCATATTTATGATGATATACTTTTACACATACTGAAAAAATTTAAATTCGATTACTTAATTCTAGACCTTTTTAAAAATACAATACGAATTTATAATGAATAATTTAGAAAACGTATAATTTCTGAAAATAAATATAAGTTTGATTTATTCGTGACTAAAATAAATGTATTGCTATAAATTAAATAAATATAACAGGTGAACTGGCTTGTATAATTTTTATTTAACATTTTTCTGTTCATATATTATTGTGCCTTTTCCATAATGAATCAATATTTCACATTTAATACTAAAAACACTTATGCAATGTATCAAATTACTTCTTTAAAAAAAAATCCATGCAAAAAATTATAGAAAATTTATATTAGGGGCCTAGCTACTGCCGTATCAATAATACGGGGTCCGAGGCCTTGGGGGTCCCAAAATGTGTAAGCAAAAAATCGCAAAATGTTAAGGGCCCACTTGCAAGGGCCCCCAAGAATTTTTAAGGCAGGGCCTAGCTACGCAACTGATTCATATGTTTTTTCTGTGGGCTGAATGATTTTTTAACATTTTTATAAGTTCTTAGTATCATTAACTAATCAATATCAACCGATATCATTACAAAAAATAATATTTTTTTCTTAAAGAGATTATTTTTTACCTAACTCTATTACAGATCATTAGTTCCTTGAATTTTTTCTTACATTTTTAACAGCTTATATTAATACGTGTTTTTTTGTGTGCTAAAAACTTAAAAATAACATATTTGCAGTGTGTATTTATAATACTTTTTTGGTACCCTACACAATAATGTTTCCCTAAAACAGAAAAAATCACCCATATTTATTATGATAAAACTCAACTACCTGATATTAGACACTACTACCATAGGTAAATGAGCATCTATACCCTTAAACAATCGCTAACAAACTAAAAAAAAAAAAGAACGCACCAGAGAGAGGATGATAAATAAATAAAAAAAATATAATAATCAAGAACTTTTTCACTCTCCAATTAAACCCTGATGATCACACCATCTCTCAGCATATCTCACAATACACCCCATACAAAAAAATAATTAAAAACGAACGTTTTCTGCATCGTATTATCGCCATTCCTCTTTGTTTAAGTGAGAATGAAGCAGAACTACGCTCTAATGAACTGCGCATTCCAATTACATAGAGAGAGAGAGTCTCTAACGAGGTATCGGAGCTTGCTGAATGAAATACCGAATCGAATGGGTCCCGTTGCTTGCATTAGTGAGATATTCCAGTCTCTTTACTTGACCTCCGCACAGGAGGGAGGGTGCATATCCGATATGCCTAGTTGTGGCTAGTTAGTTTAATTGTAACGAGTTCAGAAAGACACTATGAAAGAGATAGCTATTGGATATACGGTAGGGAAATTGATTAGGAGAGTCAATGGATTGATTTGGTTACGCAGAACGGCTAATATTGGCATTGGAGGGCTGGGGAGAAAGTTAGGAGTATAATGTTGTAGGGTGTGTATGTTTATTTGTTGGATATCGTTACAAAAGTGTGGGTGGACGGCGATTATTTTTTCAAGAAACACGTGGAATTGATGTCAAGAAAAGTAAATGTTTCAAATGTGTTGCCATTAGGGTAAAAAGTTTATATTGGAGGTCATCTCTGCTCAGTAGCGCACACAAAACTTTTTCAAGGGGGGAATCCATGGTCGAAAGTCCCCCAACTCGTATCATACCTTAAGACAACACTAACTGATTCTTCTGATTTTGTTAACAAAGAACTTTAAAAGATTATTTAATTAATAATTAGCATAATTAATGAAATAAATTGTTAATTACACGTACTGAATGAAATTTAAAGTTATATATATAAAGGATTATCATCGATCGAAAAAAACACTCAAGGGCTTTGGTGAAGGTCCGGACCCCCAGGACCCTTGTCTACGCCACTGTCTCTGCTCTATGGCCGAATTTTAGTTATGATCAAAAGTCATGTCATAAAAGTCATTTCAATCAGATTAATATTTTTCCAACTCTATTTTGATTTAAATGGGTTATAAAAATTGCACATAAAACATAAAAATTTGTTTGTGTGGGGCTAATTATTTTTTTCGAATGGAGCTGCGTATTGATATTTGAAACTTTGCAGATCTATCACATTCTCCAGGAGCTGGTATCACTTTTTAGCGCGGCACCACATAGGCGATACCAATTACTGCAAGTAATTTTGACTCCCAGTTTCCTCGCGAGAGGGAGGTACATGAGCTCTGTAAATGCGAACCTGTACTAGAATTTAATTTTGCCAACTGCACTCAAGCCAAACAGACACTCTAGGGATCTTTTACATGTCGTATAATCATACGACATGGCCGCTGTCGATTTTCTGCATCATTAAAATCCACCGACTTTGTCCGGGATCGAACACGCAACCTTGGGTGCAGAAGGCCAGTGAAAAACCAACCACGCCATCCAGCCAGCGTGTGTGCCTAATTATGGTACATAGCGTAAATACATACTATGTACATTCAGTAGCGTAACGAAGAAGGGCTCCCCTTCAAAGTCAGGTTTTGGACCCCAAGTTGGATTTTATAAAGGGCGCCTGTCAGGCTTTGGCCTCCCTCGAGTTGCGAGGTGTACGTTAAGCCCCGGTATTATTATATATATTTCATCTCTGTTCCACACAGGGCTTAAAAATGTAATTATTTTAATTTACTATTTTTACTTTTTTTTTTAGTGTTTGTTGTTAAACTCCCAATTTATTGTGCTTTGGCGATGTTAATTCACGCCAACAAAAATTATTGAAACCCTATCTTAATAGTATTAGTACTATTTTAGATGTAATATAACTGAAGCGTGAAAGGATGGAACAATTTCCAGTTTGATATAAGTAAATTTTGGTAATAATCCTTAATTACTTATTAAAATTTTTTGTTACTTAAAATGAAAGTTTGTATTGTAATGAATTAATTTTGTTAAAACTTTCACGAAACTGAAGGAATCTAAATGTTAAAATATTCATAAGTGCAAATGCCCATAAGTTAAATAAAATAGTACATTAATATTTAATCAAAGAATATAATGTTAGAATGATTATTTTTACACTATTCGCGTTTCTCATTTATTCAAATATGATATATTTAAATACTTGAAAGGCAGACGATTAAAATTGGAACATTTTCAAGACATGAATTCTCAATTTATTTTTTAGCCGATTTGGAATTTTAAGAATTCAGCAATTAATACATATCACAACTATTAATCCAGTGTTTTCCATCCCCCCCCCCTAAAAAAATGCAAAATCAGTAATTGTGAAAATAAGTGATCGAAACTAGATTCTCATAAGATTAGCGATTCGATTTTCACTCCAAAAAATTAAAGAATTCAGATTTGATATTTTTACTTCCGTAAGGACCGGAGACATGGTGAATGTACTGATATTCTGATATGTCTATGCTTTTTTCATATTACTATACTAAATTTCATTTATTACATCAAAATGCATTTCAGCAAAATAATGATAAATTTAAAGGCAAAAATAGAAGAACTTTAATTGTTATCATTAAAGTTTTTTCAACAACAAAAGAAAAATGGTGGCATCATTAAGTACAATGACAATTATATTTTATCAATCTGTAAAAGATCAGATCTATCTTTAAAGTGGTTATAGCTGTTTTATTAGTTTTGCTTCATATATCTTATGTATTTATTTTATTACAGTTCCGTTCATTCAATTTACACAAAGAAAGATTATGTCTTATATAACAAATTTCAGAAACGCATTTCATCCAAAAAAACAAATATTTGTGCACATATTTTAAAGTTATAAATAATATAAAATATTTCTTTCTCGAAATCCACGTTAAGAAGGGAAAAATTTTACGATTTTTCTTCACAACTGTTTGGACAGTTGGATATTAATAGCCCACCGTAATATTGAATTTTTGCTTTTCCATATCCATTTTTGTAGTACGCAACGAGTGAAATTTTTAAAAAATTAATTTTTAAGCATGTCACTATTTATGTTTTACTATCATAACGTCAAAACTAATGGCTAGGTTATAAAATATATTGTAAAAGTGTGTTAAGAATTGTTTGTTGTAATTTTAAAGAGAAAATAAGATTAAATATGTGATTAAACAAACTTTTTATTTTATTTTTTTAATATAAGTACAATATTTTTTTCTTAGAAAATCATATTGATGATAAATATTTTAGGTGAATACTAAAATAAGAATTTCATTTTATACTTCATTTTATTTGTCACGTTGTAATTTTTTATTATTATAACTGCAATAATAAAAAGTTCCTAAGTGTATAACATCCGGATTTTTCCTATCACTGTATGAATTATTTTTCCTTTTAAGGTTAATCTCTAATTTTTTTTTTTAAATAAATTACAAAACAAAATAAAAAATTAAATAAAAAAAAATAATATTTTTATTTTTTAACAAAAAATCCATTAAATATTTTTAAATAATCCATTAAATTATTTTTAAAAATCCAATAATAACATTGAATTATTTTCAATAAATTGCTTTATCCCCGATGAAAAGAGCACCATAGGCTAAAATATTTTACACCATTTAAAACATACATCTAACTTTTTTTTGATTGATAAAATTTAAAAAAGAACTATGCTGTTAGCCAAAAAAAATTAGAATTAATATCACATAAATAATATATGCGATTTAATAAAAAAAAAAGGAGTTACGCATGCATTAAAAATAAATGCATTGAAATTAACTCAAAGAAAAATTAAAAAAACTTACACAACACGCTGAGTTCTATATATGATATCATCGGCGTACTGAGTGCCTTATGCACAGCCTCGCAGCTATACAAAGCTCTGTTGTCATCATGCGTTGGCGTAAGAGTAATCGTGCTGATAGCAGTTTCTCGATGCTCGTCCACTTTCTCTGTGTTGTACACTACATTATCTAAAAAAATAAATACCATGTAAATTATTTTGGTATTATAATACAAATAATGTTATTCACACATAAATTTTTTCATTGTTTTACTTTAGTTATTTTAGTGTATGTATAACTTATTTCATTCAACTATCATTGCATTCCAGTAAATTATATAAATAGAGCTTAGTATTCATTGTAATAATAATATGCACATGTTTAGTCACTCGCGTAATTTAATATATCATCAAATTGGAAGCTTAAATACCAAAATGGTAATAATTTAAACTTTAAGAACGTATTAAAAAATAGGGTCGAGTTTTTTGTTTGTTTGTTTATAGAAGGCATTTTAATTCAGCTGGTTAAATTTCTAATGCTAAACTATTGCTATATTCCCAATTAAACAATAATTCTTAAACTAAATACTTCTATATGTCATGCGGTAAAATAAGTTTGATTCAGTTTCTTTCTTTCGTGAATTTAGATAGTAGATTTCACTTGTGAATTTGATTTAATAAAAATTATTAAATTCAAAAAGACCACTTAAAAAAATTATAAATTAATTTAAACCACGTATATAACATAATTTTGCTTATTTTTGAAGAAATATATAACTCTGCTACTAATATTACTCTAGAGAGTACAGTGGTTCCCAAACTTTTTTAAAACCATGGACCCTTTTGTGTAGTCAAAACTTGCCAAGGAAACCCCTTCATAAAGTCACCACTTTCCAGTAAAAAAGCTACATAAATGCATAGCATAACAATTACAAATAAAAAAAAAACAATTTGTTGAAGAATTATTTATTGAAATTATAACTTTTGTTAAAAATAAAAATAATTAATGACTTGGATGAACTTGATGAAATGCTATGAGTGTCTTTATGTACGTGTCTCAATGTATGTGATTAGCAACCGCAAATCCCCACAATCAATAATTTTTATATAGTCTTCTTTTTCTTTTTTTTAATGAGGTTTATATTGGTTCTGAATCCCAGTTGTACCAATCAGGAAGCCGGGAAAGCAGTGAACAACGCTTGTACAATAACCCATAATGCAGGATATAAAATTGCGATATGTTTCTGCAGCCAGAATTTGTGCTGCCCTTGTTCAAATATTAGTTTAAATCCCTCATTTGTGGATATTTCAATAGGATGCTCCTATATCAGTGTGAATTCATCTGTGTTTGGGATCTGAATTAGTCCACGCGCAAAAGAATTCAATACCCAGTCAGGAATATCCAAGTGAACTATTGTTATGTATTTAAATTTCAATAAAAATAAAAATGGATCAAATTATTTTAATTCAAATTAAACCTTGAACGGTCCCCTTCATCTTATTCAGGGACCACCCAAATCAATTTTAATTTCCCATGGGCCCCCTGAATAATATAGAGTCCGGAGGGACCACTTCGGTAACCACTGCTCTAGTAGTACAAAACAGTAATGTCACAATGGGCTATCGGCAAGGTCTATCCTCTCTAACTCTGGTTTATTGTCGTCCAGCCATATTGACACTTTAAAGTAGGATTACACCACACCACAAATGAACATCACTACCCAATAACCTTTAAATAGTCAACGAAATTGATGATTTTAAATAATAGCAGATGATTATAGATAATAGTAGATGTGTGTGGACAATGTTGCCGCATTAATTTGTCCCATACTTGCGTAACCGTAATTACGATACGAGACAGTGGATGATTTTCCCTTTGTCACATCTTAGCGGTTGCCTCTCTTTCAGATTAAGTATTAATTAATTTTTACCCTTAGCTGGCCTTATCAGCATATCATGTAGTAGTTTTCAACATTTAATCTTATAAAAATAATACTTGCAAATCTGGTAGTAATATCTCTCTCATTTCGCGTTCAATTCACCACTATGCTGTGTTTGTATCCTCCTCCTCCTCCAAGAAACAAACTAATTAGCGTGATTTTTACCTCAACCAACATGAGGAGGAAGCAGCATTGTAACGGGTCTATCCACGTTTTTCCTTACAATCCTCTTGGGGAACAACTTTCTTTAAATATTATTGAATTGAAAACTTCCTCCCGAAGAAGAAGACGATGTAAATTATGCAATGCATTTTTAAGTATTAACTTCCAGGTTCGAGTGAGAGAGATAGGTTAGAAGTTAAAGAATAGCAATGAAGATTAACGTAAGATAACTCACAGCTAGACTAGAGCACTTCATAGATCATTTGATTAATATTAAGATTGCCGATTTGGTTAATTAATTTTTCAATTGGATTTGGTCGATTTCGATTGGATTACTTTAGAAATTATCTTCAGATATAAGAAGGTTTATTGCCTGGAAGTGCTAAGTGTAAGTGATCTGATTTATTATTATATCTCCAATTATCTCGTCTACTTAGGTATTGCTCCCATATTTATCAATCGGTGCATTTCTTACCTTGGGTTGTTGAATTTGTGTCGTTGTTGAGAGTAGTAAATAAATTGTATTGTTTTGATCTATGGATAATTTTCCTTCTAACTCTCATACACTAATGGATGAGATAGCTCCTCCATTACACCATGACGGTAGAAATATCAGAATTTATTTTAAGTGTGATGCATAAATATATAAATTTAAATAGATAACTTATAACTCTCCTATTTTAATATTTGTTATGCTAATATACAACTCAAACTTTCCCTTTTTCGTCTAATGAAAACCTCGCATATATAAAAATCTGATTAATATACTTGAATTTTATAATAACATTAACAAAGGATTATTTTATTAGCATAAAACGATTAAGTTCCTATCAAAATTCTATTCAACTTTCATATTAAATTATGCTTATCTATTCAAAATAAATTCACCCAGAACTCCTAAGTCAAATATATCACATATTTATATTTATCTTCTATATTTAGGCTAGGGGGTAAGTAAAAAAACTATAAGGAAATTTCTCACAATAACCGAAAACCAAAAGTTAAATCCACTCACTTAATACACACCGCATATGCATTCATAACTCTTGCTTCAGACAGGCGTGCGAAAAATACTCACACCACACGAACATACATCGCTTGGCTTCGCAAGTCCCCTCGGTAAACAATTACTAAATATCTCAAGCACGTTTCTCGGTTATAGTGGTACAATATATCATATTTTTGGCAAACGTGACGCCGCTTTCCATGGTAAATAACACAAACATGAAGGGTAAAAAAAAACTAGTATTTTTAACCAGAACAAACGTTACAAACTGACCTCTTTACCACCATGTATAGCGTGAGCTTGATTTAATACTCAAAGATAGTCACACGCAAAGTTGCTAAGTAAAGGTAACAACACGCATTTAGGATTAGTAGCGTTATACCAATTCTTGGCACGATAACTATTTCCGAATAAAATGGCCGGGATTTGATAAGGGAAATTTATTTCGGAAGTGCGGCCATTTTTCTTTCTTTGCCCCTATCAAGGCATCAGACGATGGAAGGTATTCAAGGGGGGGAATCGAATCTTTTGATCAACAATGGTATTTTTCATTACACGCTATTTGTGTCTGGTAACTAAACATCAGGTACATCTTCATAGAAGAATAGAATTGTTGATGCAGTTTATAATTTGGTAACTAAACCTAAACGAGGATTCCTTGTCTCTTTGTTTTGTGCGTTATTTTAGAACAATTTCTTATTACTAAGTAGATGTTGCGTTCTTGATAGTAAGCTTTGTTTAAAAGGGTTTTGCGATGAGATGTTGAAAAATAAACGTAAACTAAAATAGAATGAATGATGAAACTATTTTTTGTACATTTTCCTATTTATAATCGAAAATGAAATGGTGAAACTAGGCATGCTGGAAAAATAAGATTTATTACATAGTTTCTTAGAATATATGTATATATATGGCTTAGGAATGTTGTAGAATTATTTGTTCCTTGGTATTTTTTTTACTTCATATTTGGCATTAGCAACTTAGTTTCAGATTATTTTTTTAATGATTATTCTTTTAGTTTTAATATTAATGGAATCTTACTCTTACACTACTTTCTCTTCTTAGAAGCCTAGTGATATAAGTAAACATGGGAGGACTGGTGCTTTAAAACTGCGTTAAACCTTTAAATCTTAGTTCCCAAGACTAAGAGTTTATTATTATACTGCTGAGGCTATGTTATTGTTGACGTTTTGTATCTTAATATATTTATGTTTATTGTTTTCCTTCATTAAATTTATGACAAATTAGTGTGCGCGTGTGCACTTGCGTGTGTGGTTTATTCAGGCGAAACATAAAAATTGGTCCAATAGAGAATTGATAACAGAAATAAGCTGAAAGATTCTTTTTTGTTCTTCTTTATTTGAGAATGATATTCTTATGATTTAATTAACTATAAAGAACGTTAATTATCTGCTGAAAATATCTGGAATATTAAAATGAAAATATAACGTATAAGCAGTAAACCAGATAATCTATGTTTTATAAACCACTATCCGAAATTTCTTATTTTTAATAATCCATTAAGAGTCAACACAAAAATTATATTGAAATGTATGAGACAAAATTCTTTTCTAGTAGTATTAAGAAACATGAGAATTTTAGCTAAAATAAAAGAAAAATTTTTCTTTAAAAAAATATTTTTTTATTTTGTGGACACACACACGCATTCTCTTTTATATTGAAATATTCCTATTTAAGTAATTCAGATAATATTATAATAAATATTCATGCGACAAACCAAATCGTTCCGATTCATTACATTTAAGAGGCTATCCAAATATTATCAAAAATTGTTAAAATACATATGAGTGATTGCAATTAAATTTAATTGGAAAGTAAGTTATATTGATTACAACAAGATTAATATCATAATACAACCGAAATAACTTTTACTAACAGTCATCGTACAGCTTTGAAAGTGAAGAGAGAGAGTAGATACCTTATTTTCTTATAATTCCTTATGTGGGCATATGCTCTTTAAATTTACACGCAACATCAATCATTATTCTGTGCATAATTATTGATGTTGTGTATAATCTTTGTATTACCTCTATCCATAACCTTTAATGAAATTTTATTTAGAATTTGAATCATTCCGTCCCCTAATTTCCAAACAAACAATTGCAATCTTTCAACGAATTTAATGGGAAATATTATGACTGAAGAAGCATTTCAACTATCTTGAAAAGACCCAGAAAAAACTCGAAATGCTTATTGTTTAGGTTTATAAAATGTGATAGTTATCAGTTCAATGCGATTCTGACTATGATTAAAAACGAATTTAACAATGGAATTTAGTTAGACGTCATAGAAAAGATTGCTTAGCCTGGAATTTAAGAAAAGTTTTAAGTTATCGTAACTAGTATATACCATATACATAAATATTTCAGACATGAGAAAAGAGTGAGTTTTCATGTTTTTTTTTTACTAAACTTGGGAAGAATAACAAAAATGTGGTTAAAATCTTAGTTAAGTTATCTTATTTAAAATCGAGTAAGTTAGATACTTACGTCAAGACATTGCATACTTAATCTAACGATATGGGTTTTCATACGTGTAAAGAGGAAAATATATTTATCTTTTAAGTCGGATTTTTTTTCGAGAAAGGATCCAAAGTATCCGAGGATGAAAGAAAACACAGAACTTTTATTTCTTATTCTTTTTATCCCATCCAATTACATACAAAGTGGAATTACATTGTTACTACAGAAGATGATTGTAAGTAAGTTTTTACCATGTGTTCCATTCTTTCTCCAATTTTGGTTCCTAAGACAGAAGTATATTGTGTTAACGCAATTATGACTTTCTTATATTTACTTTTATATTTTCATTCCTACTACAAATACTTTCTCATTTATAGTAAGTCTAAAAGTAAACCCGCGTGTATTACAACAACATGTCTCCGCTTCTAATATTTTATGTGTTGGTAGTTATTGAATTTCTTTTAGCATTCAAAATAAACTTATGCGTAAGTCTATTACTAATTTAATTTAATTAACTATTACAGTAGTTTTGTTTATTTAGGTATACGTACATATAATGCAACAAAAACATTAAACACCCCGCTTTTTGGCATTGGATCACATTTTTACCCAACAGACATTTTTAAAATCATTTAATTAAAGTTTTGAAGTTTGAATAAATTAAATTTAGTAATGAAAAAAATATTAAATATTTTAAAAGTTAAATGGTTTCTATTTACACACGGGTGTTTTCAGTTTGCACGATTTACATGAAAAGTGAATCGTTTAAATTAATTAATTCATGCTTTTTAGAAAAGTATTTTAAATATTTTGATGCATACTAATGAAACTTTCCTTTATACATATGATTATTTTCAGATTGTGCAATCAACAATCAGTTAAAACATGTTGCAATAATTTAATCAGAAAAAAATGTTCAACAATAAAGGTATTTCATGAAAATCACATGAAAATTATTGAAATATGCAAATGATTTTTTTTTTACCAATCCTAATAAAATTTTTAAACATGTACAACTACACAAGTATTAACATTTTTATTCTTCGAACACTAGATAGTGCACTTTTTGCCTGTGATATTTTATTGCGCATATAATGCGCTGTATTTAATAAGCATTTTAGTTACGTACACATTGCAAAATATATAATGTTTAATTAATGAGCAGGGATTTGGGGAAAAATAAATTACATAACTCTTCATTTTGTTCTTTAGTATTTTAGAGGATTCATGTGGGGAAAAAATGAGGAACTTAAAGAAAACTCTATCTTAGCAAAAGAAAAACTATTAGTTATAAAATGTATTTGCAACCTATCTTTTTTCTTTCTTTTATTAACATGAAAAGCATAAAGTAATTCGATATTTTACTTGCTATAATTAATTCATTTATAAAAAAAATGAAACAAATAATATATTTTTTTAAAAAATGTTAAATAACTTGCTTTTTGTCAAAATATTTAGCCCTTTTTTTCCTTCTTTTTACGGTGTTAGTCAACTTATGTATTCAAATCTGGATGATTTTATATTTAAATACATAAATATTAATTCAAATCTGAGGTAAGTTAAAAATTTGTTCTATACTCTACATATATTTACAGACGGAAAAATATAACATTTCACTGATTTAATATCAATTTTCATTCGGGGATTAGATACCGCCGTATCAGCCGTATCAATGATACGAGGTCCCCAGGCTACAGGGTCCCTAACATGTGTAACAAAAAACAGTTCCATTAACAAAACTCTCATTTCTAAAAAAGGGCCCGAAGTAATTTTGATTCAGGGTCCACTCAAAACTAGCTATGCCAGTGATTTTCATACTAATACATATTTCTAGTCTAAAAAAATAGGAAGTATGAAGGCTTGCCTATTAAATATTACACAATTTACTCTTTCATCTGAATTTTAAAAAAAATCAAAAACTCAGTTTTAAATTGTACTCTTATTCATGTCCTTTTTTCGGTGTCTAATTCTTTAAGTGTTGAAAATTTTTGTTTATTAGATAAAAGTCTATCTAAAATGAAATCCTTTCAAATTTAATGATTTTTTCTTGATATGTAAACCAAATTATATTTTAAGTAAAAACACTGCGTAAAGGCCTATAGTAAAAATTTATTCAGAAAATCTTTTTAAAATTTGCGAAAAATATCCTTTTATTTATGCGAATTTTCTTCTTAAGGAATTTTAGGTTTTTCCATTCATTACAACTTTTAAAACTTTATTTTAGTACCTAAATTAGTAAAAAGAAACAAAAAAAAAATCATCTAATCTCTGACTTATCGGAAGGTTGTTAAAACTGCTAAGTGAGATTTTACAAGCTTAAATTAAGAGTCTTAAGCAAAACACAAAGTAATAGGGACAAAAATAAAACGTTAAAAGATAAAATACTAAAAGTTTAAATCAAGGTAAATCCGCTTAACAGCAAAACAGCTGCTTGCCTTTGAAATAAGCAATAACGGAGCACTAATAATAGTAGTAGTAACTGAAAATATTTTACACACACGCGCTCTTAATTTTAAAATTTAATCCTAGAATTCCAAAGCAGTTTAAAATTTAAATAAAGACCTTAAAAGGCTAATTAAAAATTATTAACGCAATAGACTCAATTCATGACAGTCACATCATACACGTGATACAGTCACATGACAGCCAATCACGTGTTCGCTACTTAATTCAAAACTGACATTGAACTAACCTGTGCTTATTCTATTTGTAAAATTTAGATCAAATTTAATAATTGGATCAAAATCTTAAAATATAAAGAAAAAAAATTCAAATATTTTAAATTTTGGAAAAAAAATCTTACTTTATTCACACGCATTTCTAAATTTGCTTACTTTTAAACTTTATTATTGTTGACAAACATGTTCTTTTAAAAAGAATGTTTCTACAGGAAGCAAAAGTTAGCAACAATGAAGTGCATGAAGTAATTAGCTGAAAACACATGATCAGATTTATCGTATGATTATGACGTCACATACATTTGTTAATTTAATGGCTAGAATTATATGTTTGTCATTATCATGTGACTATGATGTCACATACATTTATTAATTAATTGGCTAGAGTTAAATGTTTGTCATTATCATGTGACTATGACGTCACATGATAGTGACATTTATTAATTAATTGGCTAGAATTAAATGTTTGAAATTACCATGTGACTATGACGTCCCATGCATTTACACCATTTATTAAATTTTTCACTAGAAAAGTTCTCTTTTGATTCTACAGAAAAATTATTCTATAAATCAACCTTTTCTAAAATTGAGTAGAAAGGGATTTTCTTACAAATTTAATGCATTTCATTAAGATGATTCTAAATGGTCTCATTTGGCATTGATTAGTAATTTTTGGAATTTATAAAGAAATAATAACTTTTATTTGTTTTCCTGCGGGAAATACAAATGAAATCTTGCCTCAGCTGTCGAATTAAAATATGTATGATACTCTACTATGTTTTTAGTTATAAATTTAGGTATTAAAAAAACGAAGTAATAAATTTTTTAAAATTACATTACGAAAATTTTTTTAAATACAAAAACCTTTCTGTTTCTACAGCTTTAAAAGGAAAATCTTGCAATTTCTCACTTATATTTCAATATCTTGGTATGAAATTTGCTCAAAATGCTTGAAGTATGTCATTTTAATGACAAATTTATAACATAAACAATTCGATTTTTCTTCTTAAGTTTTTTAGGGAGCGATGGGGGGAGGGGAGCGAAAGCCCTGAAATGATATTTTAATATTTTCGTTAATATTTTTCGCATTAACTTGTTACAATGAATTAAATTTTCTCTTGGCAATTACTTTCCCCTAATGTATTTTTAATCAGGAAGTTTCTGAAGAAAATGAAATATTTCTGAGTAACATTTCTTTTTTATTTGAAGAAAAAGTGTTATGTGCCCTTGAATTAAAACAATTATCTACCCATCATGAATATTTATTATATTAACTCATCCCAAGTGTTTTACAAAACACTTTCACCCAAAACAAAACCACAAACCAAGATCATTGACTTCAATCCTAAAGTGTGTAACTGGAATATAAAGACAAATATATAGATGATTCCTCCGACAGATATAAGGAAAGTAGCCTTAAGAAATTTTCCCACGATCCCATCTGTCTTGACATATCTACACGATGCACATTTTCCCACGGTGGGTTTCTTTACTGGAGCATTGGGGACCCGAAAAAACTGGTCTGGCCAACAAGGACCTTCTGCAAGGACGTCCAAATTAAAAAACAATCATAATACCAATACTTAATGTTCGTGAAACCAGCTATGAAAGCTCGGTTTGGAAGTAGGTGATTATTTAAGTATTCTGGATGCGCAGCTAATAGGGTAGGTATTAGTTGAAGATAAAAGCAGGTTGCTTAAATGCTGTCCTGGGCAAGTGATGTCTTCTCAACATTGGACATGAAAAGGGGTTCAGCCGGTTATCGGCGAATTTGTTTTTTGAAATTTGTTTCTTGATATCTTCTAAAGCGGAGGAAACATATAACTTTCCCACGGAGAGCCATCAGTTATCGTACATCGTCAACATCGGGTTCATTTTTTGAAAAGGAATGAACTGTTTTGTTCATCGTGATAAGAATTCAAGGAAATGAATGGATATATGTTTTGGATGATTTCGTAGCAGAAGCTTTTTTTTATACTTTATAACTTGGTTCGAGCTGTAAAATGTCGGAAGTGTCATTGATAAAGATCTTAGGAAATCACCGACGCCAATATACAGGTTTGGTGTCGGTAAAATGGCGACAATGTTTCGGAAGAATTTTGAGCATTATAAATCCTTAAAAAGGCATCTTTGTCCCCTAAACTCTTAAGAAAATCATTTATTAATGTTGGAAACTTAGGAAAGTGCCTTTTAGATAGCACAATTATATAAAATAATACTTATTATAATATCATTGCTTATATAAATTAAATTGAAATTATTCAATGTAGAAGTTATTTTCTTTCAAAATACTAAAAAAAAGTTTTCGTCGCCAAATGCTACAATATAGAGCCAATAATGAAAACCATTATCGTCGATTACAGTAAATATAGCATTGGCAAAATTTGACTTTGTTTTTTGAATTGGCGATACCTTTTTGTTTCGCGGAATTGGTCGACGGGGTTGTATGTAAGTACCGAAAATAGTTATTCGAAATATTAAATTTTAAAAATAAACAAAATTATGCACGAAGTAAAGTATATACATACTTGTAATACGAAATTTCGATCGCTAACCCCTTATAAAATCATTGTTTGTTGATCATAAATGAAAATTAAATTGATAACCATCACACATATTGGTGAAAAGTCGTTTCAATTTTTCTAGAAATCTAACGCATTGCAGCATAATGCATAGTTGAAGATACCGATACCAGTATCTGCATAATACGTGCATAACTACGCATAATGTTGACAATCTAAATTCAGAGGTTTATCTATCATATTGGTTAATATTGGGACTATCCGTGCATGATGTAATTCATGTAAATCATAGCCCTACATCAATGCGCCAAATGATAGTCATATGATAGTTTGATGCTACCATAATATAATCCATTCAATTATAGGCAGAACGGTTCATAATATAACTATCCGGTGTTGTTTATAATTATCCAGTATCGTACAATAAGCATCATTTTTCCAAATGAAATTTTGAATCGATGAAACACAATCACACTATATAAGCTATTTTGTTTTTATATTAATTACATGATCATACAGACATAATAGTGTTATAAAGCAAAAGATTGTATTTTAAAGTTTGAAAATATATGTTATTTATATATTGCAATATATAAAAAATCATACTAAATTTGCAAAAGAGTTTAAAAAAATAACGCAAAAATGGACACACATAATTAAATGAAAAATAACGGGGAAAATAATTATCCCGTCGATTAAAACAACATTGTAAAGAAAAAAATATTTTGAAACATTTTATATGTTTTTCAAATTATATTTCAAACAGCAATAGTTCATTTTCTTTAAACACTCTCTTTGGACTTACTTTTTAATATATGTTTTAATACTAGATTCCTGATATAGCATAATATGGATGAAAACTGGGTTATTACCATGTGTTTCGAAAACTAAAATTCATGTTCAAGCATATATCATTCTCACTCAATGCACAACCACGAACTCAAATAGTTAAAAAAGAAATACTGCCCCAACTCTCGCCTCAGTGTTATTCGTTTCCATGGTTACGAGAAAGATAAAAGTTAGTGGTGATTTCGCCTAGTCTTAAAATATAGAGAATTCAAATTCAGAACATTACTTTTTTATATTGAAAAGATTCCAGTACTAACATCACATTTTGACTATATCAATCTAGAATATCAGATTTTGTTGTACTATCCCATTTCTTATAACTCCTAGTTTTTAGTGAATAAAAATATATTCCGCATTTTGTCTTTTACTCTGTAACATTAAATAGGTAAACAACTGTACGAGAAACAAGTACAGATTTATAACTCTCCAAATTATAAGGCCAAATAACTGCAGATGTATGCATCATAAATACACATTTATATAGATCCATGTGTTAAGTTAAGAGAATGTGCACATTATATCAATTCCCTGAAACCCTAGTGGACAGATTTCAATCATAGACATGCTCTCTTGGGTTAAGGTAAGTGGTGTAAAGTACACCCCGGCAACACCCGCATTGAGCGGGGGGGGGGGGGTGCACGGACTCTACGGGTCCAAAGCTTGACTGACACTAACTACATATTTGGACGATACCTAAAACCTGAGTTGCGAGGGGGCCCTAATATTCTCCGTTACGCCACTGGCTAAGGTCAAATATTCTAGCTGACCAATCTAAACAACAAATAAACTTACTTTTTAAGTAATTGTTGAAGCCTTATGTGGACTAGCGCTGTCATCCATTAACAAAGAGAGACCCAGGTCTAACCGCATCCGCGAAAAATCAAACAATCTTGCTGAGATCTATTTTCTCAAACTCAGTGGCGTAAAGTATACCCCAGCATCGTTGTGGGGCCTAAAGCCTATGTTATGTTATGGTCTTGTGATCCTTTGTAAGATCCGGCTGGGGGCCTAAAACCCGACATTGCAGGGGTGCCCTAGTATTCTCCGTTCTGCTCAAACTATTACATTTCACAAGTTGAATCCCGACTCATCTGTTAAAGGACGGTGCTTCAACGAATTCTGGTCCAAGGCACATTTTGTCTGCGCCGTGCTAAACTCGTGTGTGCTACATTGAATGGGGCGCAAATAACTGGAATAAAGCCTTCATGAAACTTTTGACCAGTTGTAGATTGTGAAACTCGAGCTCCGTGGTAGTAAAAAGTTCACTTGAGAGCTGTGAAACTAGCAATCATGTGTCACTGCGATGAAATGCCAAATAAAGATCACCATTCATCGTCGTGGATCTTGGTTAACATTGTTTAAATTTTATCGATATGTATTTAATTACCTGAAACTATTTCCTCAAACCTCAAACGAAACAGGTCGTTACATTGAACTCTGTAGTCACTTGTGATTGTACTGCCTCCAATCACTGGTGTAGCTAGCTCTGAGGGAACCATGTATCAAAATTTCTTCAGGGTTCTTTTTTAGATATGAGAGCCCTGTTAGTAGGACTGTAGTTGCACATGTTGGGGCCTCTGCAGCTTTGGGGCCCCGTATCATTGATACGGATGGAACGACGATAACTACGTCCCTCCTCCAATTTACCATTTAATTCTACTTATCATACAGCCATTCATATACTCGCGGCCACTCATTTTACTCAAATCTAGCGAGAAACACGGTGGATGACGCGGAGTACGAGTATTACAGTCTCCACAAAACAACCCTTCTTTTGAATCTTCTCCCCAGACACGCATGTATATTCTTACGCATTTGATATTGAGCATTTACATGAATCTTAGGGGCATAATTAGTAGCATTGGTTCAACACTTTTAGTAAGAATAAAGTTAACACTTGAACGTGTGTGTCCGTCGGTGTCGACTGGACACCGGAGTCTGTTTAATTTGTTCTCCTTTTTTGCATTTTTGCAGGGAATTTGAAACATTTTCTCGGCTTTTAATCATTTTTCATGGCTATAACGCAGAAAACGTTTTGGGGCCTTAGGTTAATTAGGAGGGATTTAACAACTAAATATACCTAGAACGTCCGCTGGAGTCATTTCAACATCAAGATAATTTATCAATATAAATAGCTGTTGTTCAGCAAAAGATAGTTCATAAAGAATATACCATTAGTAAAACAAACTTCCGGAAGTAATATCGTACATTTATTTGACCTTGAATTCAATGTTATTTGGTTCATAGCGGAAATGTGTCAGTTACAATAAAATTGTTGTCTCAAAGTGTTTTGTTACACAACATTTGCTTATCTGCTCTAAAAAAATTCTAGTAAATCCTGATATATATGTCGCTAGGTACGGCACAGAATGAATACAGCATAATAGTAATGTTCCTGGAAGATTAACGACTCGAAATGTTTTGCGACAAAGTAGTGGTCCAACAAGCTTTGCGAAACATAATGTCACCGTCAGTTTTTTAGTATATAAAGAGTCATAATATATTATAATTACATGAAATATTAAAAAGTCTTAAAACTAAATTCTTCTGAACACTGTAGTCTTGAAATTATGCAGTTATTACAATTATTTTATATATTTTATATCGCGATGTCGAAACGATACCGGATCACGTTTAAGGGTAATCGAAATCCTGAATATTCTAGTGTTAAATTGCATATTCACATTATTTGGTACACGGCTGTATAAGTATTAAGCTGTTTTTTACACGCAAACGTGTTCCTAGTTTACAACAAGATACTTAACAGTAGTGGAAGATAATACTCAATATTTCATTCTGATAGAAACAATCTATAAAGATATCTACTGAAGCAGTAATTACCACTAAGGCCTCGTACAAGCATAAAACGCCGGAACATTATGTACGATGCATCAGATAGAAGCAATGGATTTACCATTTAAAACAAAAGAAATACTTACCAGGTCTAAGTTCAACATTTTTCCTTTGCCATCTAATACCAGCAGCTGGCTTTCCACCAGCGACAACACACTTCAGAGTAAGTGTGTCCCCTTCCATCACTTCAACAGTGCTACCGTTAGGATGCTGTGAAATCGATATAGATGCAGGAGGCACTAAAACAGAAAAATGAACACTTATTACTTCAGAAAACTGTGAAGTGTAAGTTGTTTCAACTCCAATTAATTAAATTTAAACTATGCTCAGCTTGATAACTTGATAGTGAAGATTAATTTCTTTAATAAATATTATAAACTGTTATAATAGAAGCAAAATTGAATTTTATACTTACTTAGGACGGTAAGGTTCACATCTGCACGGATGGCTTTATTAGCTCCCGCAGGTCCAACCTAGTGAATACAATGTGTAAGAGAAATTATTACACTGCAATAATATATATACATGTGAATAAATTATAA
This sequence comes from Trichonephila clavata, assembly GCA_019973975.1. Lineage (NCBI taxonomy): Eukaryota > Metazoa > Arthropoda > Arachnida > Araneae > Nephilidae > Trichonephila > Trichonephila clavata. Next base: position 39,460 of record BMAO01014810.1, on the reverse strand, counting down.
TTCAAATAACATGGAATCAAAATGTTACTAATATTTTAGACATCGAAGCTCTCATCCGATTTTATGACACCCAAAAGCACTACGAAATGAAGATTTAAACTCCAGAAATATTATTACATTTCAACAATATTCATCTAGTTTATGGCGTCACGATTGCCATAATTTTTTAATAATGATCATATAAAAGTAACTATAAACGGAAATTATGCAGAAAATTTTCTTTAACTATCAGAAAAGCTACTTCAGCTCATTTTAGATTTTTGACAGATCATAACTGTCTGAGATCTCATCTCAACAGAATTGGTATCGCCGACTCACCGGACTGTACTCTGTGTCACTCTGGTCAGCCTATGACCGCTGAACATGTGGTAGTGTGCCCTACACTAGGCTTAATTGAACTGTCGAAAAATATTGGGAAGCACGTGCACAAATGGCATAGGTGCTATCGTAGTGTGGCATTTGTAAAATAAATAAATATAACAATGTATTTCCAACAATATTTAGAAGAAGAATTATCTAGAACAATAATTAAAAATACCAATAACAAAGAATCAGAACATAAATAAACTACTTGCACAAAATTCTCTTTTTTTTTTGTTACGATCTCTATTATTAACAACAACGCATATTTAGAAAGAAATAGTGTTCCAATAAAATTATACGCTGCCCATCCGGTATAGTGGTCAGTGAAGCTGACTGCGGTGCCGTAGGGACTGGGTTAAAATCCCGGAGAAGGCATGGATGTTTGTGTTGTAATCCTTTCTTCTGTCTGTGTTGTATACCCCCGTGATGTACATTCGTAGTGCACGGGGTTTATAAATGTTAAAAAAAATAATAAAATAAAATTATACTAATAGAAATTTTATTTTGAAGTATATATTGCAAAATTATATATTTAAAACTTTAATTTATTAAAAACTATACATTTAATTACGATTAAATTCTGAAGCAATAATTTATTTTTATAAAAAATAAATTATAATTATTTCAAACATTTCATTTTCGTTTTTGACACTGCAATGTTGCGCAAAAAGAATTACTTTTTAATGCATGCTTGAATTTTCAGTTTTCATCTATTAATAATCATAAAATCGTATTCCTAAATAAGGTTTTTATTGTTATCAACAATGCGAAAGTGAAGTTGACTCAATTTTTAAAAATTAAATACGCTTAATAATATTTCTTACTTTTATTTAACTAAGCGGTTGATCCTTACAAAAATTTAAAATTACTTCATATTTTTAAAATTAAAAAATGTTTATACCTAATAAATATATTTATAAATATATTATAATAATATTTCCCAGATATATAAGATATACCTGCACTTAGAGTTTAATATTTTTTTCAAAGCTATAGCGTTAAAAATAAAAATTACCTAATAGTTTACAACTATCTTTGAAATCTCGACGCAATAAGTTTAATTATTAATATTAATGCTTCTTATAAAAATACAGAAGAAAACTTTTTTATATATTTAAATATATGAATATTTTATAATACAGTTCATTTTTTATCACCTTATAATTTAAAGTGTGTATTTTTTCTGATAATTTAAGAGATGGTTTTGATTAACGTTACTAAAAAAAAAATGTTTGCACTACATTCGTTTTTTATTTATTTTAAGAGACATTTTATTTTAATATGTCAGATGCAAAAAATAATAATAAAAGAATACAGTCTGACAATTTAAAAGAAGTCACAGAAAATATACTTGCGGATGAAAAAATAAAAGCAACTTAAATATTTACAACCTCATTTTTTAACAAAAATACTTTTAATTAGTTTTTATGATAATTTAAACAGGTTATACTTCAAGTCATTTTTTTATTCTAAATAAATCATATAATTTTTCAAAAACCCATATCATTTGCTCTGTAATCTGCAGTTAAGTTTACACATTAACGAAGCTGTTGTTATTAACATGTAACTAATTATTCTTTCCTTATTTTTGAAGGAGAAACAAAAAAGAATTTAAATTAAACAGTGAATGGAATTTTTCTCTTAACATTTGTTATTTCAAATTTAGTCAGAAAAGAAAAAAACAATTTCACTGTTATGGGATTTCAGGTGTTAAAAATTTAATCAACAGAGAGAAATAACTTTAACTTAATCTTTTTTTTTTATTTCTAACGCAATTTATCAGTTTATAAAGCACAAATTTATCATCGATTTCTTTCCTGTAATTAAACTTTCATCGTGAACAACTTACAAAAATTAGATAACATTAAGAACTAAGCTCAGATAACGGTGCCATTTTTTTCCCTCCCACGATTACATTCCAAAACAACTTTAAATAGAACGGAATAATCTTAACAAAGTACTTTTTCCCGCCTTTTTATTTTGCAGCTGCCTCTTTCGCCAAAATCAAATTTGTTTTCTTATTGATGGTTCTGTACAGCACGGTAACCGCGACCTGTTGTTGTTTTGTTTCTTACTCGTTTAAAGTTTTCTGCGCTGTTACTCGAATAAAACCGGAGAACACACAATTGCACAAGAAAAAAAAAAACTTGCGTTCATTAGCGGTGTGGTTAATGAAAACAGAACAGATCTCTTCTAATTAAATTAACTCGCTTAAAATAACAGCACAATGCTATCTGTGCGAGTTGGTGTAGAAGTAAATGAGTGTTTATTTTAAGGTAGTGTGAACAGTTTGTAAATTGTTAACGAACGCGTATATAAATTTTATTACACGAATTCAGGGAGTTTTGGGAATATTTTCTTGGCATTCGTTTATAGTATGTTTATTTCAAAATAAGTGAATTGGAAGATGCAAAACAACTACTGAGCAGTTCTGTTGTAAGTTTATACCATTTTAATTGAAAATCGAATGGAAAGTTTAAAATCATCAATATTTTGGTCAAATTAAACACAGAAAAAAAAGCAGCTATAACTTTATTTCATTTTGTTATATTTAAATCTAACAATATGAATATGTTATTAAATTTTTAGGAATATATTCTTTATCATCACAAAGGACAATCTGTTCAGTGTATATTGACAAAATATTTTCAAATAATTCTTAGAAATATTTGCTTAAATATTAAACAAACTTTACTCTTCGACATTCTTTAAAACATATATTTAAGTAACGCAAAATAAAATATATTCATTTTCTTCAATTAAATTAATTAGGATAAATTCGATAAAACTAAAGGATGTAACCTAAATAGGTAAGACACTTAAGAATTTTAGTTTATTGGAATACTTTTTTAAATTTATTAGAAAGGTTATAAATCCGAGGAGAGATTTTGTTTTTAAAAATTTGAAACTTTAAGGAGATATATTCAGATAATTATTCCTGATAACATAAAGCGCAAACACTAAATATAACTGTGTGAATCATGTTTCCCAAATTTATTCTTTTTCTTTAAAATGGGACTGATGATTGATAATTACCATTGGTACCAGGTACATTTCCTAGGAATTTGTATCACTTTTTAATGTGACACCACTAAGGAGGATATCAATCACCACAATGCTATTTAGATGCTCAGTTTCCTCTCTATAAGGAGGCACCTTGTGAAGGGTCTATTTGTATTCTTCTTACTAACAGTTCTCATGGAGCAAAATGGTCTTTAAAATTTGATATATTGAAAGTTTTCATTCGAAGAAGAAAATGTGAGTATGTAAATTAAGACTTGTATATAAAAATTAAACTTTCAGATTAGAAAGAGACAGAGCATCGATTGCTAACGGCTAGCAGTGATTGATTAAACGTGAAGTGAGGCGTGGATACTTCGTAGCTAATTATTGTAATATTAAAGTTGACGATTTGTCAATTAGGAATCAAATTAGATTAGATCACTCAGAATTAGAAGATAGTGCCTAGACTTAAGTGATATGATTATTTAAAGTCTTCTCGTATCTCGTCTACCTTGCTATTGTTTTCCATATTTGGTATTTGGTTAATAAAATTTGTGTTGCTGTTCATAACTGAGAATAAACCACTGAAATTTCACTTGTGTGAGGCACACAGGTTACAATAGATTACTACTTTGTATTGTCTATTACCATATATATTTGTGATTATAAATGTATTACACTTTAATGATGACGTATATAAATTTCAACGTTATATTAAATAAGTTACATTAAATTTTGTTTCATACTAAAACATTCAAGAACTATTTTTCATGTAAGTATAATCATTCAAATTTTTACATACCTGACACTGAAACTCTCCATCATCTTCTAACTGAGCATTTTCTATCCTCAGATCATGCACGCCATCTTCGCCACTTCCCTCCATGAAATAGCGAGGGTACCCAGGTATCATTCGGTCGAAACCTACAACAAAAATATTTTAAAAATTAGCATATTTCTTCCATTTCAGACAATAACATATTCAATTTAAGTAGAAATTCGGTTGAGATGGTAAATTCCTACAATGTTTACGTCTTCGAGATTCACTATATGCAATTTTTTTCTTACTTCTTCAACAAATAAATTCCTCTGATCATTTAAATCGAATTTCATTACCATTTTATAACACTATACAATTTTAAACATTTTTCCTAATTTTATTAATCATATTTTACGACAATTAGAGGAGGTATAAAAATACATGTAACTGTTAAGACTACATAATTAAGAATGTGAATAAATGATCAATAATTAAAAAAACTAAAATGAGAACAAAATTATTAGCATATGTCAATGTGTGATAATTATCTTCATACATTTTTATTAATATATCTTTCTTAATACATCTAATCCAAGCATGATCTCCCATAATTTTTAAGATTAATATGCACATGCAACATTCATTTTTTGGTCAGTGAAGCAATAGTTCTTTATAAAAAAAAAAGCTTCTATACTTCGTTCTGAATTCCGTATTTAGAAACACATCAGATTATATAGAATACTCAGAAGATACTGTACAAATATATAAAATACTGTATCCGTAATTCTTGAATTTTCAGTCCCCGACCCGATTTTTCAAAACTTGTTTTGTGGTTCGGAGTTATATCGAAAAACAGTAGTATGAGAACGCACAAGTTTAGATGCGTATATTTATTTAAATTAATGTAGATTACAAACTGAGAATACAAGCGTAAATTAAGAGATGTGCATAAACAGGTTTTTTTTTCATTTAGGGGTTTACCATTAAAAATAGTTGCTGTGAAGAAATTTTGTTTCTCACCCTAATCCCCCAACATACACGAAGTTTTTGCTGACAGCTTGATTTTTTGTTTATTAAAAATGATATATATATGTGTGTGTGCGTGCGTGCGCGCGTGTGTGTATGTGCGTGTGTGGGTATTAGTGAAATAATTCATTTTAATTACATCTTAAACAGCTTTTTAATTTGTAATGACCCTGACCCTTCAGGACTCTCAGGTAAATAATTAACAGTATCTTACCGCCTTAATGGAATACAATTGTAACTTTATCTCTTAGAAATTAAAACGTCATCACGTATTTTAACTATACGTTATGTAATAACCTCGTACGATGTCATTCCACCAATCACCAGATCCGTCCACGGAAGTCATGTGAAATTTAGAACTTCCGGTTTGTGTTTGATATAAAAACTCCCATTTCCAGGGAAAATTGGCGGGCCGATGTTTACTGTTACTATGATTGTTAGTCTATTGTCTTTGCAAATAGTGTATTATGTGTGTCCATCGAAAGAATAATAAAATGAAGATTAAAACAACTATCAGATTCATCATCACTTAATTAAACTTTACAACAACAACCTTGCTAATGAAATAAGCAAATAAAACATACAACTCATCTACCATTATATATATATATATATATATATATATATATATATATATATATATAACATACAAATCGCATCCACCACAACAACAATAATGAAATAGTTTGTTTTTAAAAATTATTATTTGAAAAACACATGCAGTGTCCCGAATTTCGAAACTGGTCAGCTTAAAATAGAATCATTTCAAAAACCTAAGTTAAAAGAAGCAGACAGAACCTACAATAAGAAAAATGCTTTAAAATCCCTTCTTTAAATACCTTCCTTTCCACAAAGTACACACATTTAAAATGTTTTAAGCGTTCTCAAAAATAGACACATCGAAAACAGGAAGGACAGCATAGTAACCTTTTTTTACCCACCCGAGCACGTCACAGCAAACCGCCGGCGGACACATCCAAATATCCAAACTCAACTTCCTTCCGAAACAACGCAGCTAAGTTCCAATTACAACGTACAACTTTAGAAAGAGAGAAAGACCATCTCTAGTTGCTGTTTCAGCAGAGAACGATATGAACGAAAATTTTACAACCTTAAGAATGAAAGCAAAGGCCATTTTTCACCTTTTAGTTCCGAGAGAAAAAGAGATATGCTTGTTGCCCCCTAGAACACTTTCCCTATGTAGCAAGGGCACACAGAAACATTCTTCCTTTCCAGTTCACTGAAGCGACAGTTTAATTAAGTGAAGAATCCCGTGAGTTTTGGCAGAAGTCTTGTTGCTGGCACCATTCGCATTCCTACTTCGTAGAACTCTCGCAACGTAGCCTCTCTGGGGATCAAAGAAGAATGGCAAGGAAAACTAAACACGTTAATATTTGCCAAGGTAATAGTTACAAATTAGATTCGAAGTTGATATTGGGTGTGAAAGAGAAATTAAAGACTTACACTGATGTAGATACCATGAGATGAATGAAATTGTATTATAAGATTTGTGTTTTTGCAATAAATTATGGGTGTCAGTTTTTGAAATAGCATTCGATGTGTTGCAAGAAAATTAATTACAATAATTATAATTACTTCATTCAGTACTTCGTTTGCAGTTTGACATAATAAAATGAAGATTTTTTGAGTCCTATTTAAGGCAAATTTTAATATACATTTATGTAACAGTCTCTAAAAGAAAAAGTGATTTGTATGTAAAAGAAAGAAAAAACGAAATAAAATAGAAATATTTTAACAAAAAATCAAACTAAGGTAAGTTCGACATCAAAATTATTATCTTAATTTTTTAAATGCATTTGATAATGAATACATTATTTTCAATACATCGTCTTCCAGAGCGAAAATTCTCAATTACAATTTTAGAGACGATGCAAGGCATATTATTAAACCCTTAACTGCCACCAGCGTATATATCCGTCTCGCTCAACCTGTGCGTTGAGTTCCCCAGACGTATATATACGTCTTTCCGAAATGCGATTATTTTCTTTATTCTTCTATCGGTAAACCTAAATCGAAGGATTTAAAATGCAACAAAATGGCTTTGACAGTTCTTGGGTAGGATTTAATTATTTCAAAGAAAAATTAGGTAAATTTATGCCTTTTCTCTCCCCCCCCCACAATACACCGCATACATGTACCTATGTGAAAAACGGTCGCTCTGGGGAGGGGTAAAGAAAGAGGTTAAGAGAAATTATTGCATATCATGGAGAGAATGCGTGAGTGAGTGATTATTAACATCGCACTATGAAGCAACGCGTGGGCAAATGGCAGGGACATCTTAAGGCATGGGCCAACTGGGCCTGGACTCAGGGCCTCGGCCACAGTGGGGGGCTCGTCTCGTTCTTGATTCAGCCTCAGTAAAATGAATGAACATAATTTCATGATTTGAATAACTTCAACTGTCAAATGTTTTTTTCCGGTGGTATTTTTCGAAAAACTCAGAATTTTGGACGATAAGGTGATTGGCTACATATGATGACTATCGTCCACGTATATGCCTAGGTTTACCACCATATACTATTATTACTCATTCAGTCAAAAGGCGGAAGTCGGTCGAACCGGTTTGTGCGATTGCAAGTCCTGCAGATTGTTTCGGGTTAGTGTTTGTACGAGTGTTTGACAACGTATGCTATGTACTGTCTCCTTTTAAGGATCATAAGTGAGACCTACATTTGTGTGGGGAGCAAGAGCCAACTTTTGCTTAGGGTTCCAGAGCCTGAAGGAATCTTAAAGCGTCCCTGGCTATTGGCAACGGACCTCGAAATTTTGAGCCTCGGTCAAGTGACGAAGACGACAACTGAGATGGAACCCCTTTGCAAGGTAACATACCACGCCAAAGAGCCTCGCCATTACAGGTCTTCATTCGCATGAAGGCTCGAACTCATGATACACCGGCTACGAGTTCTTAACGATAAGCATTAGGCTACCGTGGCCACCTGATACTATCTAAGAAGAATAATAAAAATTCAAATGTATGATTTTTTGGTCAAATCTTGGCCTATTTTATATAATTATATCCTGCAAAATATTTATATTTTTTAAATAAATTTTAATCTGTTTCAAGTGTACAAAAATGAAAATAATGATTTATATGGCTTTTTTCCCATCATTTAAAGAAACTCAATTTAATAAATTAGAATATGTCGTTTTGAATGAGAAAAAAATTACAAAAAAATTAAACTAATGTTTTTGGATAAATTACTTCACTATCGTTATTTCCCAAACTAAACAAATTAACTTTTATTTCTTCAGGGACTCCATAAAAACTCATTGCATCCAAAACAATTACAATCGTAAGATATAAAAGGCAACGGATTATTAAAAAAAAAGAGTTCTACTCTTAATATCAAAGCATATGCCATTAATCATTCCATCCCGAAGTAGCTCCTGAATTAGGTATCATCCTAAATCTTTCCCTTCATTTATTTCACTTAATTCTAAAAAACTTCCAAATTCCTTTTTTTTTCTCTTATTTTATTATTAATTCTTCATTGTTCGTCAGAGAAATGAAAACTTCATTGAGCTGATGCAAGGGCAAATATCTCCGTTTTCCAAAAGTACGTCATTTAGAAGAACTTTTCCACGATAATGCATTCTGTATGAATTGATTTTGTTCCCGTTCAATCCTCTGTCCCAGCATAGTAAGACCTCTTCCGTCTTTAATATCAGCAGGCTATTCAGGAAATATATTATAAAAGCTCTTCAATCTTTCCCAATTACTTCATTTTCCGGAAAATTCCTGAGGATCGGAAGTCCCGTTCTAGCCAATTAAGCTCTCTCTTCGGGAATTTATATACATCTCTTACTGTCATTTTTTTTTCTTTTCATTATTTTCTTCATTTTGAATTATGGTCCCCCTATTTTAGTTCTTGCTCTCTCGCTCGGCGAATTGGATTGACGAAGTTAATTTGAGTTCTCCTTAAAATGGATCAGGGAAACATCATCAACAAAGGGAAAGAAATGGAAAGTTTTAGTAGCATTTTTATGACTAAAAAAAATTTTTTTTTCTCCTCGAGGGTATTTGGACCTTTTAAAAGTTTTTAAAAAGTAACATTTTTGCTTCGAAATGTAAAAGTGTTGCCTTTCATTATCTTCTTCTATGTACCATTTTGAATCATTAACGATTTGTGAATTTCTCATCGTTTCCAGACATTAAACTATTCAGTGTATTCCAGTGCTTCTCAAACTCTGAATATTCGCGACCCAATATTCAGTCATAATTTTCGTCGCGCCCTCCCCTTCCTCCATACAATAACACAATGTATTGAATGCAATAATCTATACCTTAACGCTAAAGCTACAACACAACTTCAACCTCTTACGTACCACCGACGTATATAAACGTCCCGCTATATATATATAACTCAAATGATAATTGTCAAGGACGCATATATACGTCTTTCCGAAATACGATCTTTTCTGTGCACTGCTATCCATAAAATTATTCCGAAGGCTTTGGAATGCAATAAAATGACCTTGACAGTGTTTGTGAAAGATTTACTTTTTTCATAGGATTTTCTTATTTATTCCTTTTCTCCCCCCCCCTCATACATCACATACGCACGCCTACGAGGAAAATTGTGGCATTGGCGAGAGAATCGCGTAACTTTTTATAGGCACTTAAGGAATTAATTATAAACCGTAAAAATTATCAAGATAAATATTAATTTTTGGATACCCTTTTTTTAGACAAACCCACACATGGGCTCACTAGTAATTTTTAAACTTGTTCTTAACATAGTACTGTTATTAATTACAAAATACACTGTGCTGTACTGATACATTTATCAATGTATTATATCAGTGTAAATGCGCATTTTATTTTTTATTACGTCAGAATGTATTTTGTTCGTTTACTTTTCCTAAATTAATGATTTTCTTAAATAATCTTTTGTTTTCGACTTTTCAATATGCTCGCGCCCCCCTTGTAAAGTTATCACGCTCCCCTAAGGGGGAGCGCCCCCCAGTTTGAGAAACGCTGATGTATTCAATTTAAAAAGTTCTAACCAATCCTCACACATTTATCCGTTTGTGTTAACTGCATTTAAGGACCACACAGCAGAGTAATGTGAGTGAATAAGTTTGTATTAATGTCACACTATAAAGCAACTTTATTGGCAGCGGACTTCATAGTTTTGAGCCTCCCTCAAGTGATCAGAACGAACCTGAGCTGGCACCCCCTCATCTAGATACCAAACCCTGCCAACGGGAAGACTCTGAGCCTCGACAGATTTAACATGTATCAGCCCTTGTATAGGGCGGAGGGCCTTCAGCGGCAATGGGGCTCAAAATAATAACACGCTGGCCTCGAATTCGCGAGCACGACTACTAGGCTATAGCGGCCACAGCAGAGTATTGTCGAAGCAATTGAACACTCAAAAAATTAAGAAAACGCTTCATAAACTTTCCTACCCAGTAAGAACCTAAAAAGCCCAAATGCTGAGCCCTTATTATTATACAAGGTGTGACACACACACACAAAACGAGACTAAGCGTGTAGCTTGAAAAAAGAGTGGAACTGGCAACAATTGATTTGGTGACACCATCCCACTCACCTCCTCTATTCATGTGACCAGTTTTGCCTTAATCAATGACGCCAGTTGGGGGTACACCGTCATTGAGTAAACACATGCAACTGCCATTCTGCAGGAAAAATGTCAAATCAACATCAAGTTTCTTGTGAAACGTAAGAAATCCGCCACCAAGTATTAACCGAGGCTTATGAAGATGAAACTTTGTCTCGTGCACGTGTGTTTAAATGACATAAGAAGTTTTCAGGGGTAAAGGACAGTGTGGAAGGTAATGAGCCTACCGAGCGCCCAAGGTTAGCGATTACAGACCAAAGCATAGCCGAAATTCGTGATATGAGTGAGTTCCACTCATATCACGAATTTAAGTGGTCAGACTGTCAATCAACACTTTTACATTGAAGTACTAAAAAAAATCGTGAAAATTAGGAAAAAAGGCCAGAATTGGAGAGTTATCAAGGGCTGTTGCGCCAAAACAATGCATCCGCTCACATGGTCCTATCTGTTAAGCAGTTTCTGACCAGCGAAAACATTACTGTGATGAGGTATCCTCCTTAATCACCAGATTTGGCCCAAGAGACTTTATTTTAATTCCTACAGTTAAATCTTGCTGAAAGGGAATCCATTTTACCTCAACTGAAAAGATTAAGGCAAAAACGGAAAATCTCCTAAAGTTACTTCCAAAAACCTCGTTCTAGAACTCTTACCAGCAGTGGTAGCACTGAATGCACAAGTGTGTGAACGCTGACGGGTACTACTTTAAAGGTGATACTGTCACGGAGAACTGATTCTATAAGTACAATGATTTATTGGACCCGTCTCGCTTTTTTTTGTGTATGTCACGCCTTGTCTAAGGTAATCTCAAACTCGAATTCTCAATTCCTCAGCCACTCTATATCAATCAAGCTATTGTGACTATGTAATATGCAACTCATTGTTTATTTATTAATGTCACTCATTGAAACTACAAAAAAGCTTTTGGCGACAGACCTTGCAATTTTGAACCAAGTTTAGAAGTGAAAATGTTACTTGAACAGGTACCAATCTCTCTAACTATCTGAAAATGGGGCTTTGAGCTTCGTATGAAGTGAAACCAGGGGTAGAAATCTCAACTCGATAGAAGTAATGTCAGAAACTAGTTCGTGGCAATGACCACTTGGCTACGGTGGGCTTTGAAAACTTTAAAATAACAGATATATGCGCAAGTTTTAAGGTAAGTTATAGTGGATTTAAACTTTTTATATTCTGAAGCACTTCTGCTTTCATTTCATTTTTAATTTCACAATGAAAACATTCAACATTTTATAGTTTTTAAACCTATATGTGTCTTACAAAATTGATAAAAAATGAGAGGGAAAAAAATCAATTCTAATTTTAGTACCCACTTTGGATTCTCAACCTGGAATATATCAAAATAATCTTCTAAGTATTTAGGTATTGTGTAGGTATTTAATATTAGTTAACTATAAGTTAAATTATGCAAAGAAAATTATAATAAAGACTCTACTCGTTCTACTATTTAATCAAAATCTTAATTATATTTGAACTTTACACCACATGGTAACCTACGGCGGGAAATGTGGCGAAAATGATTGGCGAGTAATTGCCCTCCAAGCTCAGTTTAAGCATCTAACATTCCAAACAAGGTAATTGCAAATGAATATTAAACCTAAGATCCTAATAAAAGCAACAAGCGACATTGAGGTATATGAATATCAATCTTCCGACAAATACATATTGCAGTTATATCTCTATATATTTCTGTTAAATTAACTAGTGAGTTAGATTTATTCTACATATTCAAATCGCACCATAAGTCAGCTTCCCAAAGGAGTTTAAAAGCATTCGAAAACATAGCGGTGTATATTTTCATCTTTAATTAAGAACCTTCGAATCCCTTTTCGAGCTTGTGGGATTGTTAGTTTTACTCTCTAATTCAGTCATAGAAAATTATACCTCTAAGTATGGTTAAAATAAATCCTAAGGGAATAGATACTGCAATTAGACAGAAAATTAAATTAGTTAATAAGCAATACAATTTCGTTCATAATATATTAAAATATCAATTTAAAATTGATATATGTTTAGATACATCTGTGGTTGTTTTGTAAGGTATTACATGTTTAATTTGTAATAAGATTAGTGCAATTTACAAGACAGTAAATGTTATAAACAGTAAAAAATATATATTGAATGCATTATATTGTATATCTCATGAACGCATCCACTTGATTATAATTCCTTACATTTTTCACGAAAATAGTGTTACTATGTATATTTTTAAAATTTTAGAGACAGGTAAGAAATATTGATGGGAAAACCTATAAATCGTATTGTTGTGAGTAAAAAAATTATAACTGGTTGGTTATTAGATTTTTCAAAATAATAAAAGTATTGAAAATTATCAAATATATGATGATAAAAAAATGTATGTTGTAAACTTTAATCTAGATAATATAGCCTTTTTTTTTAATTCTGAATTTGATTTGAACTCATTGTACTCAGATATAATACAAAGCTTACACTAATATAATTAAAGTCCTGTCCAATATGTCAAAAAAAATAATAAATGGATCAAATCATGTGGAAGACAAACAATTTTAAAACTAGAGATATTTAAGAAAGATTGTAAAATTTACATACCAGCAAAATATTAAGAAAATAAAAAAGAGCACTTAGACATTACACAGGGAACCAATTTCACCAATTCAAGATTAGTCTCCAAATGTTTTATCTTTATAATTATTGTGTTTAAACACATGTGAAAGAAACGATTTTATGTTATTGGCAAAGATCATCGAGGTATTTGTCATTTTAATTTGACGAAATTGGACGACGGTATAATACTTAAGTACCAAAAAGTAATAATAAAAATTAACATATTATTAATTTTAAAACAAGAAAAAATAATAAATAAAAATTTGAGCAATTAATAGAAAATTAAAAAAATGCAAATTAATACGTATAATAAGTAATGAAATTAAGAATGAATAAATAAAATAAATGAACAAAATTAATACAGAGTAGACGATAATAAATACTTTAAAAAATTACACAGCAATTCTTAAATATAGACAAAAATCAACTAAAAACGTCGATTGGATAAGAAAAACATAAAATAAATATAAATAATAATAAATAAGTATGCACGCACTTTTACTTGCTATATTCTTTACATGTAACACCTTTCTTCCAAGTTACCAACCGAAGAAAATGAAACTAGAGCCTTCAGTATACAGTAACCTCATTCATATATCTTAAGAACAAAGAATGGATGTTTGCCGTAATTAAGCCATCAGTAAGCAGCATAAGCTTGAGATTTACTCAGGCGTGAGCTTTATACAGTGAGTAAAACGTTCATGCTCTGTCCATCCGCATCTATAGACCATCAATATAACGCAGCGAACCATCTCTCCACCTGTGATCTTCAATCATTCAGGAAAAGAATTCTGACGACCGTAATCTTAGCTCTGGTAGAGACAGAGAAGATTGCATTCTTCTTCGTTTGTCTGTCAATTCCTGCTTACAGCAATAACATTTGCTCTTAGAAAAGGCCATGGAGGGTTTCTTGACAGAAATTTGATAACTTGTTTTATTCACAGTAACAGACAGATTGAATATCAGAGATTAAATATATTTCTCAATCAATATTTTTAAGATATGTTGTTTAGCGTGTTTAAATATAAGATTGTAGAGAGTTAGATGTTGAAAATTAAACTAAATATGGGGGATTCATGCTTGTGATTTCAATAAAGTATCTTTTCTAATGAAAAAATATTTATTAATTTAGGTTGGGCTACACAGACACAAATATCATAACAAAACATAATGGGCACGGAACATTGACTTTTTTTTAGTAGTGACCACATTGATTTCTCACCTGACCTGTACTAAGCTAAGTGATCGCTAGAGGACGCTTCTGCTGCTTGGAACAATCAGCTACAATTATAACAAGAGCGGTTACAAGGTTTTATACTGAAATCGCGTTTGTACAGGATTTATTATTTATGAATCACATTTACGTTTCAAATTATTGTTTTTATAAGCAGATGGCCTTAAGTTAAATATTTCCTCAGCAATAATGCAATATTTTTATGGGTTTTTTTTAGTTATCGGGATTGCCAAATATATAATAATTTATCATAAAAATGTTTTTACAGAAAATATATAAACGTATATTTCCTTTTTCGAAATTTTAATCCAGGTAATCCCAAATTCAATTAACAAATTATTATTATGATTATTTTTGGGAAGGTAATAATTTTCTTTATTAAAGAATTCTTAGGAGGTGTGTTGTGCAAAAAAGAATATCATTTTTTTTTAATTATAAGACATTCTGACATTTTTCATACTTCTTTTATTAATTTTTTTAATTCTATTTTTAAGGTACTTGACCTTCTTTCTTAGAATTTAATTCCTAGAACCATAAGAAATGTAAGTAAGCATGCTTAATGGGGTTTTTTTATTATATTTTTCGTTCCGATATTGCGTAGAATAATATTTATGAGTCCATACTTTCCCCTCTTTCTAAAGAATCACGGAGACACTAGAAACGATTTAACCGCTATAAGTCCGACCACCCAAGCATTATTAGTAACCATACGTTATCAAGATTTAAATCTACCTACGCTACCAAAGCGGTCTACATGAAAGAATTCACCAATAAAAAAATGAAAGATTTAAGCACTTAACAAAATAAAAAAAAAGTATAGCTAAGACTTATTTTAAATTCTACCAACTTATAAAAACATTAAGCTGCTTTAAAATGTCTTCCATTAACTATAACTCTAACTGACGAACAAAGAATTCGACACGACAGAGATCATGAAAGAAAATACTAGGAAACGTTGAATGAACATATTATATTCCATTGAAAATAGTCTAATGTAGACAATCGTAAACGTTCGGAAAAAATTATATAAGAGAAAAATCACAAAAGAGAACCGAATACCCCACAATATTAAAAGTAATAGGCTTATCACGAAACTTATAGTGTTCAGAAATGTTGAATTTGTTATATAATACTCAACAATAGAAATTTTCCATTTTGGATTAATCCAAATACTTATTATCAAATACACTAATCTAATTATATTTCATTGAACTAATGCCCAAATTAAACTGTGCAAAATATTATTGGAGAAAAACCAAGGTCTATTTCTTAATAAAGGCTCAGAAATTAAATTAGAATTACGAATAAAAGATGGTGATTTTCTAACATATTAGAGGAATAATGGATTTCTCCAAGGGTATCTGATAATGATGTTTTTTAAACTATTTTAAGAATCACAAGGGAACGTCAGGCAGCGACATGTTTTTTTCCTTTGAATTGTTGGATTTGCATTTTTATTCAGAAATACATTTTATTGGTGAATAACCGATGATGATGCATTCTACACATACAAAAAAAAATCTTTCATAATTCTTTCCCATTATACAGGAACGGACATATGTATCTTAAAATATATAGTTCTTGATTTTACTACTGTTGCGATCCAAGCAAAATAGGCAAAGTCCTCGAATCAATACCCCAAATGTAGTTAAAAATTGTATATAAAAAGCTAGTTGAAATTCTTATCTTTACCTTTTACTTTCCAAGTCACTTACTGATCAGTTGACGAACTGCCCTTATACTGTTCTATCCCTAGCCGCATTGTTCTGTTTTAGTTTGTAAGCTTTGAACTAAACGAATTATTAGTTAATTTTTACACGCGTGTCTTAACCTTTTCCTTTTAATAAAACCTTCTAATTTGAAGCAATCATTGAACTTCCACATTGGTGACCCGGAAGTGAAAAAGTGTCTGTGATCATATTCTCTCCTGCCTGAATATGACGAATATCAGTAGTGTTTTGACCAATACGTTCAATATACCGAACTTGCAGATGAGAAATCTGAACGAAAGAAACACAATCACCTCTCTTTAAGTGAAATGTCACTCACATGATAATGCAATCACAAGTTCCTAATCAATTCATGTTACTCGCTATCACCAGTTTTTGCTTTTTACTCAAATTTTCTGTAAAAAATGCATGGTTGTTGACTAAATATTGTTACCAATTTGAGTAGGGGGAAATCAGCCGAAAACTTCAATTATTTGAATAGCAACAGATTTATTAATGGACAAAGAGCGAACAAATGACTACACGAAGCCAAATCGGTGTAGGCACACAAAGAAATAGTATAAAAGATTATTTATAATAGTTGAAAACGCACTCGTTATAAATAAGCTGAACAGTGCTCCTGAAACGTCTTTCTAGAACCAGGAGAGTCCAGATTCTAGAGAGAATAACAATGTCTGTTTGTAGAGACTTCATCTGAAATCACAGCCAATATACAATCAGATACTGATCTCAACAAACTCTGACTCGACCTTCGTCTCAAAGGCCTCAAATATAGCCTCATTGAAATTTTCACAAGGGTCATTCCCAGAGACTTCTCGGGGATTCCTTGGTACATCATTTTTCAGTAAAGTTGTCTCCAAGAGCAATAAAGTCGTAAATCTTTTCGGGTTACCTTAATTTTATTTTAAGTTCATGATGGAAAGCGAACTTTTCCTGTAAAACACAATTTTCCCAAAAGCAGTGTATCGCTGCAGGGAGAACAACATACGTGTCATGTTTCAATACTGATACGTAATTGTAACAAATGCACTGGGTTCGAAAATGCATACATTTCATAAAAAAAAGTTAAAAATATTTAAATTCATTTTGCTTTGAAAAAAATCCCCAAGGGAATTTTAATTTTAACGTACCGTTACCGAGATATTGCATATACACGGAATTTACAAGTGCAGCACAACAAGTACAAGATTAATGTAATCTCTGACTCATGCGAAAAAACAAGCTATGGCATGAGTCATGCTGCCGATAAGAAATGAACCCATTGGTGAGAAATATAAAAAAAAATTACATACAAATCTCGACGCATCGATATTTAATAATGCCCAAATTCTTCCAAATAACATGGCTAATTACTTTGATCATAATTACAGTCCTCCCAACAGAACCCAAATTCCGACATCTATCCTGCGATTTATTCCAGTTAATGAACCACGACCTCAACCTGAACGATTATAATTACTCTTGCCCAACCAAGTGTAGACTCAAATTTCTCAACGGGTAAACCCCCTGATCCCGATATTTAGCTTCAGAATTAACGTCTCTTACGAATACCGACACTTGGAATCTTCAAATGCATCAACTGCTCACCAAGGGCGGTATCCTTTCCCCTCCTTGTCATTCAGATTTTCCTATGAATAATGTCCAAGACACGCTGTTTCTCGTATCTCTATTAATCAGAGAATGCGATTCGCAATTTTCAGAGCAACTCTTAATATAAATCTTGCGCATCTTCACTAATCATAAATTTTGAGACGAGAGCTGAATTTTAGGAAATTTCCTGGAGTATGTTATTAGGATAGCATGCTGACCTTTTAGATGGATGAATTCAATTATCTCTCTCGTAATGATAGGCCAATTCATCAAAAATAGAAATTTGTGGTCCACGTTTAAGAGTAATAACTAGTGGGGTTTTTTTTTCAATGGCTTCATAAAAGTTATGTTGAGTAAAATGGATATAGTTTCAGTGGCGAATTCAAACCCTTCGAAATAAGATATTTCAAAGCATGAAGTATGTAAAGCACTGTAATTATTTTTATTATTATTCTCCTATGATTATTATTTTTGCATATTTATACGGTTTTGCATCGCCAGAGCTCAGGTGCCTCCCTCTGGGGAGGAAACTGGGCGTCAAAATTACCTGTGGTGATTGGTATCCGTCAATATGGTGCCGCAATAAAAATGAATTGTTAACAATGCATAATTGTTAAATGAATGAATTGGGAACAAATGCATAATCGAATTATTCTGACAATTTTATTTACAAGAAAGAAAATTCTACATTCGAATAAAAAATTACATTTATTATAGTTGAACTTAATTGCGAGATTTGAATTTTGACGACTTATCTCATTGGAATTTTAAGCTTATTTTATAATAACCTACTATGCATATATTTCTTTATACGTCGAAAATTTTTAGAAAGATCGAAGTAAAGTTATACTTATATTGTATGTTATTAATGATGACAAATTGAAATTAAAATTAAAGTTCCAACCAAATTTAGGCATGATGCAGCCACAAATATGTAGGAATATTTCTATCGGTAATCATGTGCTAAGTTACAAATCTAATAAAATATAAATAGAAAGGTAAGAAACAGAAATTCAACATAGCCTAAGTATTATAATATCAGTTAGCCCCAAAATTCATTCCTGACGTGTTGTGCTTTGATATTTTTAACTTGAAAATATTGGGTTTTTTTAGATAAATAAGAAGATTTTTTTCTTCGTATTTTATATTGTAACTTAATTTTAGGATTTTTTTCATTATTTTTCTAGTATTATGATTATTACCTTTAGTATTTATTAAACTTATTCTTGTACTATTTTCTCAACTTTACAATCCGATGGTACAGGCAAATATAAAAGAATGTTTCTTAGTTTTAGAACTAATTTTAACCCTACTGTAATGAAGGTTGGGTTTCTCCAACCGTCAGTGTACGAGAGTTAGAAGGAAAACTAGCCATAAACAAAACAGCCCAATTTATTTACAAGTTTCAGCAACCTAACAAACCTGAACCACCAAGATTAAAAATTGCACCGTAAACTAACTAAGGGAGCAGGAACGAGGAAGACGCGATATATGTTAATTTCGTATAGACTTAATAACTTACTTTAAAACAACACTAATCTGATTCAAATATCAAATTGACCAATCGTCAACTATAAATATTAAGTAGATAATTTACTGCGCACCTTCGTCTAGCTTTCTATTATCTTACGTCAATCCTCACTGTCATCCTTTAGCTTCTAATCTCTCTGTCCTTCGAACCCGAAAGCTAATACTTAAATACACGACATAATTTACATATACCGCGTCTTCTTCTTAGGGAGGAAGTTTTCAATTAAATAATATTTAAAGAAAGGAGAGGATTAATAGGAGAAACGCGGATAGACTCATTACATTACAATGTTAGATTCTAAATCTAAAAGCTTGCTATTATACTACTAAGGCTTCCTATTTTTGTATACTCTGTCTGTCTTGTATTTCGATGTATTACTTTCTTTTATTAGATTTGTGAAAATTTACTATATATATGATTATTGATTATATGTAATTGTTTCTATATCATTGCATATCCTTCCCAGTCCACATAATATACTAATATGCGGTGAATGAAACATATTAAATTTGTTTGAATAAAATTTTACGTTTAATAGTGTATGTTATAAGTCTATTTTATTTGAATTTTAAGATGCACAGTGAAGATGTACATATTTAAAGTGAAATTATTATACAGTCGAGTTTTCCTAAATGGTACGCTGATATAAACACGATACCGACAATTCATTGAGCAGATCTTGTACGACATCAATTTAAATGCACCAAACCTAACTGAATTAATCCTAACTTTTCGGAAACAGTTTCATGCACTAAGACTTTGGAAGCTTTTCAAAACAAACCTTAAAATCCAGTTAAATACGCAACAAAATTAGCTCTATTTAAACACGGAACTTCGAGTCGGTTACTTCTCCGAGGTTTAAACTCAATACAAAAGCTGAGTGGGGAGGCATAATTCAACTTTTCGTTCAAACCATCGCATGAATAAATTATATTATTTTAAATATTTTGGGTACATTTCCTTCTGCTGTTAATAAAATTTTAGTATCGAAAACAGAATCGCTGTCCCTGACGAAAGTTCCGCCTTTGTGGGTAAAATGTTTAATGTTTGAAGTAGCTTCCTTCGGTATTTCCTTAATATTCCGAGTCAAAATGGAAGTCTCAAGATGTTTCTTTGAAGTGTTTTCGTTATCAGTTCGGGACAGATCCTCTTAAAGGGGACATAATATACTAATGGGGGGTGAATAAAAGAAATAATAAAAAGTATTAACTTCATTTCGATGTGAATAACATTCTTCTTATAATCTTTTAGTGCATCGGATTCCATCTTTTGCAAGTATATATAAAAAAGAATGCTTTTAGTTGACGTTAAACTAGATATCTTTGTCAAAAGTTAGTTGATGTAGTTTCCAAAGGTTTTTAGTAAGTTTTATGTAGTTCTTGACGGAAGGAAAAAAAGCTAAAAGAAGTTAGCATTAGTATTTTCAAATTTTTCCAAGTATTATCTATATGGAATATAAACGAAAGGATGAATTTAAAATGCACATATTATAAATTATACAATCCTTTCATTTTTATTCCAAAAAAAAATCCATGATAAAAAAATCAGTTTATCAAAAGTTCGTGTTTGTTTATTATACATGTTCTTAGAGAGATGACAAGGCATGTAAACGTTATGACGGATCTATACGGTCTTTCACTAACTTATTTTTTTTTCCTTTAAAGCAATTTATTAATTTAAACCAATCTTCATCAAGTGCCAGGCGTGATTTATGTAAATAAGGAATATTATATAAATTCGGTTTTCGCTAGTTGAAAGGAGCTAAATAAGAGGAATTGAGAAGTCAAGTGAATTAAAGATCGAGAAGTCGACACGTTGTTGTTGACAAGTTAAGCGAGCCTGATACGTGTTGATGTTCGCGAACAGAAGCGGATTTAAAATAGTGAAATTCACTATTTGCGTGGAGTCTTCATCAATTCGTCCAGCAAAATAAAGTGCCTGAAGTTCGTCACAAAGGAACCGCAGCAGTAAAATATAAGGTTAGTGATTTTGATTAAGAAAACCAGATTATTATTGTGAGGCGTAATTGTAATTGTGCTCGTTTAAGCTGTCCTAGATTCAGTTGAAATTCTGTATTATCCGCTTGTGTTGATATTCCACCTCTTCATTCCCCTCTAGTTTATTTATCTTAATTAGAATTGTGTTGTGCCTGATCTTATATACTGATAAGCATCAATAAATCAGTTTGAACTGGAATTATGTCTTTTGATCATTTAAGTACGCCTACACATCCAGACAGAGTTTCAGATAGACAGGAAGGTAATAGTGTAAGGGGTGGCTACAGGTCACCACAATGTTAAATAATGAACATGTTCATTATTTAACAAAATAATGAGCATTTCCATTATAGAACAAAGCTCCACTATAGATATGATTTTCGAATATTATATATTAGAGTTCTTCCAAGCGTGGATAAGAAGCAATTGCCAAAATTTGGAGATAAAGTTATCACAAAGTATTAACAAACACAAATATTAATCTTTTTAATAACATCATCTACTAAAGAGATACACACTTTGAAATATTTCTCGATAATTATAAGTATTATCCTTTAATTTTTATAAAAATCATCCACGATTTAGGGAATTCTTTACTGGGATTTTTTAATATTTTATTCATTAACTAAAACTACACCCAATGCCACAAAGCAAATAATAACTGAGAAAAACTGACATGAATTCGTTATTACACTATTCAAGTTAAAAAATTGTAATCGATAATTAATTAAAATATGTATTAAAAGTTCGTACTAAAATATTTAGAAAAAAAAAATTATCTATCAAGTAAATTATTTTTAGCAACGTTTTGTTCAACTGAGAAATTCCATTACATTTTTTTTTAAAAGAAGAAAAACCCTAGTTATATTGATAAAGCCATTTATATAAATTGACTTTACCACTCATCACTTATAACATGTTTAATCCGAGAGCTATAAAAATGCCAAGTCCGTCGCAATACGATGATCAATAAAAAACTGATTTCGAAAATCAATGAAAACGTACTTTACTCGATATTGACTACTTTTCCACTGTCTATTCAACAAAAGAAAACTCAACTAACCAGTACAAATTGGAAATATCTTACTCGGCTGGCTACCCGATAAAAAAAAATTGCCATTTGTTAAAGTTTTCCTTTCTCCCACAAGAAAATTAAACGAGGTCCTCAGGTACATTCGTCAAGAAAGTGCTTCGAAATTACATACCTTTGTCAACTCCCTCTTGTGCTTTAAAGAGAGCCATCTTCAGTAATTCCCCCTTACAGTCTACTTCTTCCACCAATGTACACCATTTTTCCCATCGTTTTTCATGTCCAGATAATGGTCAGTCCCACTCTTTGCCCTCTTACTTCGATCCATGCAGTCCAATCTTTAGGTGGTCCTTTAGCAAATGGCACCAACCTGAAGGTAGTCATTTTGCAGCTCTGCAGCGTTTGTTAAGTCCAGAAAAACTTCCCTTTTTTCCTTGTTTATTCTCTCTTTTTTGGTACCTCTTTACATTTTTTTCCCTTCTTCTCTTTCTCCGGATTTTTTTTCCCGACTCTTCTTCAACTAATGCCACAATTTTTTTCGTAATGATTTTACTGCTTCCGTGTTTCTATTTTCTTGTCGTTACGTTTCTCTGTCTAAAGTGCTTCTGACCGTAAATTGAAACAAAATACGAAGAAAAAAATATTTGAGGGAGATTTTATCCCCAGTTGAGAAAAGCAAATAGAAATAAATCCTGGCTTCTCTTTAGTTTTAGGATTTTAATTAGATTCGAAAGTGGAAAATACATGAAACGGTTGAATGGGAAACAGGATTAAGGATTCGTTCTTGGACAGGATAATTTAAATCTAAAATAACGCATATATTTGAAGGTTGTGAGAAGAAAGGAATTCCATTAATTAGTTTATAAGGGTCATGGATTAAAAAATAATAAAATTAAATTAAATCTGTTCTTAACACTTCAATTGACGATTTTTTTTTATTTGCAATAAGGGGTTTTTTTTTGTATTAAATTATATTCTAAGACAAGAAATATATTTTTTCCCCTTAAGCCTGCCACTTTTTTCACAAGTACTAAAGCAAAACTACCAAATAAGTTAATTTTATAATTATTCCAGCTAAGAATACATATTCAAATTATAAATACAACTTATTCAAATACAATTTATGTTTTTATATATACATATATGTGTGCAATACTTTGGCTCGATTTAATGTATTTTTTATTTGTAACATCGAAATTTTGTTCGATGGAATAAATTAATTCCATGTTGTTGCTTAGGGATGAAGTAGGCTTGGTATTATATAAATCCATATTTATTTAGTAAATTAAAACACGAGCGGTTTAAATGACGTTCATTAAAGCGGCTTTTGTTCGCTCCCGAGATCTCGTCTATTTATTATCATGGTCAACCGGCAACTATTAAAATCATAGGATTTTCGGTAAAGTGTTTTCTGATTGGGTCTTTTAGGTGGGTGATACAAGGTTGCATCATCCCGATTTTAAAGCATTAAGGTATCCAACTAGGTTGAAAAAGTGCTTTTTAGGTGTTTGATTTGTTTGGTGTTGTTTGAGCCATTAGGGAAAAAAGAAGTATAATTATTGAAAGAGAAGGACTAATACGTAAGACTAGAGAGTTTTTTAAAGTTGTTTTTATAGCATTTACTTTATTTAACTTATAAAAATATTTTTAATGAGTTTTTTGAAGAATGAAATTTTTACGATAATTTGCCCACGAAAAACGTGATATCTCCAAAAGAACCCAATCACATTCAATGAAATGTATAACATATATGTTATGGGCTTTTCAGAGTGTAACAAACCACAGGTTTTAAGACACCTACATTTAATAACATTTTACAGTCATTTTTAGCTTAGAACATGCAAAATCTTGGAGTGATCAAGACTATAATGGATAAAAATACCTCAAGAGAAAATTTAAGTGAATTATTGCATATATCTAATAAACAAAATTGTGTGGAATATTCGAGGGGAGATAAACTTGATGTATAACGCATATTAATAAATTTCACTTGGTTCGCTAATTTTATTTCACACAAATAAAAAAAAAATCATTAAAATATAAGTAAATGGAAAATAACAAAAATGGGTAGCATGCTAATTTTAAGAAAATAAACAAATATACGATGATTATACACATGTGATATATACGAAACTTTCAAACATTACAACCAGCTTGTGAAAAAAAATTCTTTTATAAGAACAAGACAGAAGAAATAAAGATCTAAGCCATGCAAGCTGCTATAAAAAGGCAGAAATATTCACAGGTGTTATAAACATGAAAAGATTTCATGCAGAGAGGAAGAATGATGAGATTTTTGCTACAAGAAAGAGATAAATATGTCTATCAATCACTATTATAAGATCAAATCGCTATAATTAGAACAAGCTAAAAATGATTTGAATATTAAGAACGCAAATAATTTATGTGTCAACCATGATACATTATGTTGTAAGGAGCAGATAGATTCAACAATCATCGGAATTAATTAGGTCTCAAAAGCAATAACATTGCTAAGATACATTATTAAAAAGCAATAATATTGTTAAGGTACATTATTAAAGGGTAATAAAATTGTTAAAATGTATTAACTCATTTTTATTAATGATTTCAAAGCTTACACATCAAAATGCAGTTGCAACCAACTAAGGTGATCTAATGAAAAATTTTATTTTTTTCCTGGGACTTACATAATTTTTTCCAGGATTATTTTCGTATATGATCCCATGAAACATTTATTAATATTTATTTATTAGGTTAAAATTTACTAAAATAAATACGAATCAGGTTTTGAAAAAGACAGGATAACTACAATAATATGGTATACTGACTAATATGTGTTAAAGATTTGAAAAATAAAAACAAAAAGCTATGATCATTAAAAATAAAATCAGGAATTGTCTTATTAAAATAAGGCCAGCGTTTCTCAAACTGAGGGGTGCCCCCCCCCTTAGGGGAATGATAACTCTACATGGGGGTGCGAATATATTGAAAAGTCAAAAAGAAAAGATTATTTTTAAAAATTATTAAGTTTCTGAAAGTTAACAACCAAAATACATTTTGACATAATAAGAAATAAATACACATTTACACTGATTAAAACACTTATAATTGTGTCAGTACTGTGAAATGTATTTTATTAAGTTAAGAACATATTTAATAATTGCCAGTGACCCCATGGGCTTGTCATATATAAAGTTATATACAAAATTAACACTTATCTTTATAATTTGTACGGTTTTTAATTAATCCCTAACTGCCAGTTAAAAGATACATGATTCTGCTCCCCAATTCCACCGTTTTCCACGTAGGTCTGCGCATGTGATATATTGGGAAGGGGGAGTGAAGAAAAGAAATAAATAAGAAAATCCTCCGAAATATAAGTAAACCCTTCACAAACACTGTCAAGGTCTTTTTATTGCATTCCAAAGCCTTCAGAATAATTTCATGATTAGCAGTGTACTGAAAAATCGTACTTTGGAAAGACGTAAATTTACGTCCGGGGAGTTTAACTCTTTGGCTAGGCGAAACGTTTATATACACCGATGGTACTTAAGAGGTTAAAGTCGTATTGTAGGTATAACATCAAAGTATAGTATTGTTGAATTCAATAGATTATTATTGTAAGGAAGAAGGGGGGTGCAATGAAAAGTATATTTGAATATTGGGTCACCAATATTGAAAGTTTCAAAAGCACTGAATAAAGCTGAATATCCCTGAATAACTTCAAATAATTTTATCGCTCCAGTTTTTGCCATAAGCAAGATACATATTGTTGTTTTTAATATTATAGTAATTGAAGCGGATATTAGGAAACTTGGGATTTATGGCATCAGGACAGTAGATGCAACTATTTCGCAAAGTAATTGCTACTTTTATCACGCTGTCTATCTTCTTTCTATCTCTAATTGAAACTTGCTTATGTCATACTTCTTGAATCAATAATATTTAATACAGTTTGCGTAAATTTTATAGTTCTAAAATTGTGACTTTAGCGTATTTGAAATTACGTATCCTGGAGTTAGTCAATGTGGGGTTTGGGGGTGGGGTAAGAGCTAATTTCAGCTGTACTGCGCTAAACATTTGTTTTATACACCATAAAAATTTTAAAATACATTCAAAATATTAAAATTTTTTACGAATAATATATATTAAAAGTAGTTCTCTCTCAATCAAATCACGTTTAAAATACCATTTATATCGTATCCTGGAACTAGTTCAACTCAACTAAAGCACACATAATCTTATAATAAAGTATTTGTTCAAGTAGCTTGTGTGTGTATCAAATTATTTACAAATATTATTAATGAACATACTTTTAGCATGTCAATAAAATTTTCTTCATTTTCACAAGCTATTAACGAGAACTGACAAGAATCTGTTTAACGATGGCAGTAAACAAAACTAAAACCTCACACAAAATATCATATTTCTCATTCCCAACCTTACCTCTAAACATCACCTCATATAAAACTTGCTCCAATCACTTTTCATTTAACTAATAAGACCAGAAAGAGGCGTAATACAACTCAACACATCCCACCTTAAGCAATTTTCCCTTCTTATCAAATTGCTCCATGGAGGTAACAAAGGGGCGAAAATAAACTCCAGTATCAATGCATGGGAGATAGAAATAAATCAAATATTTAACTAATCATATTTTCTGTGCCCTGAAAAGCTATTACGGCCGTGTAAATTAATACTGCTACCTGAGATTATTATTTAGCAGTTAGGTTATTGTATACATACAAGAATGGAGCACTTATGAGTTATTGAATGTTAACCCTCGCGGCTTTGGGGGTGATGTTACAGGAGAGGGAGTTTCTTGGAGGATACATGAATCCGACTAAGATAGAGACTAATAGAATTCTCATTTAGTGAAATAAATGAATAGGTTTGCTTCAGGCGATGCAGTAAATTTGCTGGTGAGAAATAAGGAAGAAAGCTTTCCAATTGTATGGCAATACTACGCACGGAAGAGAGGTGTGTAAAATAGGTTTTTCGTACCTATAAAACTGCAGAAATTATTGTATAACTTTTTTTTGCTATAAGTAAAACCTTTCTGTGTAAAGGATTAAGAGGACACAGGACGATTCAATTGACAAAAATAGGTCAAAATATCAGATATGCTTTTTGCCTAAATTATTTTTATATACTTTTCTACAAACTCGCAAAATTTGAAAGCTCTGAGTTTAAAAAAGGCAGAGTTGTGATAAATTTTACGTTTGTTTTTATTCACATCCCAATGGCAAATCAAAACTTTAAACTTACTTACCTCAGGAAAATAAAACAGCTAGTTTGACTTTATTTAAAATAATAAAGTTTTTTTTTTCATATTGTACCAAATACTTGAACATTTTTGTCACTTGTTGCTAATAGTACATAGAATAAATATTGGTATGTATTTTTCAATCAAAGCAATACTTATTTTTTAAAAATAATTAAAATTAAAATTTACACATTTTTTAAGGAATTTTCAATAAGCATTCATAAAAGGAAGTATTGTACGAATACCAACCATGTTATAGCAAAACCAATACCAACTTTTGCTATACATAGTTTGACGTACCTTTAAATCTAAATTCCATGTATGTACGATAATTTTTGTAGGAGGAGTAGCATTTTAAAATCACTTCATAAGTTTCAATTTTTTTTCCCCTTAAAAAATTAAATGATTAGCTTTTTATGAAATTTTGAGCACAAAATCTGGTTTACATCTTACATACACATAGAAGGCCAACCAAAAAAATTATGAAAACCATTAAATTAAAAAAAAAATTGTGTAAATCGTACCATGTCCCCTTAATAAATGGAGAAGGTAAAATATTGCAAAAGCGGAACACTGAGTAAATGGAAATGGAAAGAGTGGATAGAGAAAATGAAGGAAGTAAATATGTTATATTACTGAGAAAAACGAGGAATTTATTTGAAACATTTTATGAAAATTAATTAATCCTAGCAACAATGAAATATTAGCGACTAATATTTGTCTATTTTTAGCAGGAAGGTGCAATTTATTCTAAACTTATCTTTGCTTCTTCAATCGAGAACCCCATATCTAACTATTACTATAATATTTACACTAAGGCAGAGACCTAGAGGGAATTATCATTAATCTATTATAATTTTCATACCACATTGATTTTACTATAACTTCATTAAGTAGATGATCCAATTGACAAAAATCAGACAAAAAAATAAAAACTTTTTTAGCCTAAATTTTTTTTTTATATTTTACTATAATCTCACAAAGTTTGAAATATTTGTGTTAAAGAAAATCTAGATTTTTTACTTATTTTATGTTTGTTTTTCGTGCATTCCAATAGCAAATAAAAAAACTTTAAACTGATTTACCTCGGAAAAAATATCTGGTTTTACTTCTTTTCAAATGCTAAAACATTTTTTACTATAGTGTCAGATGATTTGGTATTTTTTTAAACTATTGCTATTAATATATGTAACAAAAGTTTCCAAAGTTCCAAAAGTTTGCATT
Source organism: Trichonephila clavata (assembly GCA_019973975.1). NCBI lineage: Eukaryota > Metazoa > Arthropoda > Arachnida > Araneae > Nephilidae > Trichonephila > Trichonephila clavata. The sequence goes on along the minus strand of BMAO01014810.1, from coordinate 10,517 downwards.
TTTGAATCAAAGCAATACTTAATTTTTATTAAAGAAAAATAGTTGAATTTATAGAATTTCCACATTTTTTAAAGAACTTTCAATAAGCATTCATAAGAAAAAGTATTTTACGAATATCAAACATCTTATATCACAAAACCCATACCACATTTTGTTATACAAAGTTCAAAGTACTCGTAAATCAAATTCCATACGTGCACATCAATTATTGCTGGTAAAGTAGCCTTTTAAAATCACTTCATGAGTTTTTAAATTTTTCATTAAAAAAATATAATGATTTTTATGGTATTTTGAACACATAATACATATGCATAAGGAACCCCCTTCCAAAAGATTTATAAAAACCATTAAATGCAGGAGATATTTTTATAAATTATACTATTTCCCCTTAAAGCATCAACAACGTAAATATAGACTACATTTAAGGCTGTTTTCGACATTTGTACGAGAATGTGAACTTGAAGCAGAGCACATTTTTGGAGAGAAAAAAATGCCTCTATTTTTATTTAAAAAAAATTTTGACATTGTAACTCCTGAATTTGTTTACGATAGTGTTTTTAAAACTTCAAAATCTTTCATAAATAATTAGTTTCCCTTTTAACATGTAAAAAGATAGCATTATGTCATAGAAAAAAAATGGGAAACACATTTTATAAAAGAAAAAGATAGATCAACTCGCGGATAAAAATGAGTTATATGATAAAATAAGTGATTTTCTACAGCATAGTGAACCAGAATATAACATTAATGTTGGAATACCTTTATATCTGAAAAAATATTCCGAATTTGGTCCCTATTCTTTAACATTAACCGAAGACAGCCTTCACTATGTATAAGGAACCAGTTAGATATAGTAAAGTAAACATGCTTTTGAAATTAAACCTACCATGTATATTACAAGCTAGCATTATTCTGTTATAAAGTGGGCTTGATATCAGATTCAATAATCAAGGATTAAAACTCGGAACGAAACCAATTTATGTACGAGTAAACACGAAACTCGAAACTTCGGATTAAGTACAACTGAATAGTACTTTATTATTTGTATTAGTTCTAAAGCCTAATCCTTGTAAATACCTTATTATTAAATACACCAGTCGAAGCGAATTATGGCAGCTCGTTTAATTATCTTAATCGTAATGTACGAGTATCATGGCGGAATCGTAATATCTATTCTCTATCTTCATCGAGTTTATTAGGCCAGGAGATTCACCGGGATCCGTTGATACATCGGTGAAGTTTAAACGCTAATCAGTTACCGATACAACTCAAAGCCCTTCTAGATTGCTAGAGATATTTCATTGGATCTCTTAGCTGTCCATCCTATTTGAATACATCATAAACGGTATACCATCAAAGTCTCTCAACGAAGGAGGGATGGTGTCACAATTTGTTGAAAATGTTCCAAGATACTGGACAGCATTGATGGATGTGGTACCGAAAATGAATTTAAATGATGATTGATTGGCTTAAACATAAGAATAAATAAATGCAGTATTTGAGTGATTAAAATTCGATTCTGATTGAATGCGGTAGTAAAAATTAAAGCATTTCAACGACACTTTCAGTTGATAAATGAAAGGAAATTATATATATAAAAAAAAACTTATTACGTACAGATGAGCTTGGTTCTAATAGATGTAATAAAAAAGAATTCTATTGTTTCACACCATTTCCTTTTAATCTGACAATCCATTTTATTGAATGACAGCATAACAACTCATAGATTAATTGGAAGATGTTAGGAGACAATGGGTTTTCTTTGATTATACCACATCAAACTTGAGATTAAAATGAATTATTTCATTAAATATATTTATCAATCAAAGACGATTCAGTTGGTTTGAATTGTGATTTACAAAACCAAATCTATTATACTTCCTGGCTGATTAAGTTTTTATCATAATGGGAGGTGAGATTTGACAATTTTTACGTCAATTACTGATACCTGTAGAATAAGAATACTTACGTACCAATGAAGAACTTTAAACATGTACAAAATTGAAAATCAAGCTCATGTATCATCACAAAGGCATCAGAAATAAAATCTCATGACTGGTTTAAATTTAAGTGTTGTTACACATTAGAAGAAGGATGGTAAATATTTTTGGCTTAAGAGTCACGTCGTGAAAGCGGAGGGTGCCGGAGGGCAGCAACCCCCTTTTTAAATAAAAAAAAAAAAAGAATATTACATTCATCAGTTTACTTTGCATCTCAGAAAAGGTGACTGTGATATGAAATCAATAAGTTAAACAAAATAGTGGGAGTTTTATTCAATTTATTTATTGTGCTAATTTCATATCAATAGCTGCAGACACACACAAGCACATTTAATTATAGAATTGGTTTATTGAGACAAATGTATCCTATTTTTTAAACTTCTTTTTTAGATCAGCAGAACTGCTGAAATTCTCATTACAGCCTGCAAATATTAATGTCATCCAACTTCCATTTATATTTGTTCTTGTTGATCTTCATGCAATAAAAACTGTTTACAAATAGATGTTGACCCCAATATAAAGGAACATTTTCTATATATTTAATTTTCTAAATGTCTTATCGGTTTGCCAAAAAACTCTTTGTGGGCAGCACTTGGCCCGATAGCCACTATTTATCCATCCCTGCGTTAGAATATACTTATTGAATCTTAGATAGAATATTTTTTTATATATTGATTGATTTCACACTAAGAACTGCATTTTTGTTTTTAGATGAGTCATTTATAATATATAAATGCTTCACATAATAATGATAATTTTATCTGTAATAAATATCGAATGGAAAATCTTAGGCTAACATTCAAGACATTTGGAAAAGGTTTTGTCAAAAGCCCCCGTAAAGAGGTTGTGGCAAACTCCAGACAACAAAGAGGTCATGATTGCATGGCGCATCATCTAAAAAAAGCATTTTTCCATTTTGTACATGCCAAATTTGTAATTCGGGCATCATGCATCCATAGCATTTTATATGCTCAGAGATAAGGAGTCTCAAAAACTTGGTGAGATAAGCAATCCAGAATTTTCCCGAACACTTTGTACAGACAAAATCTCTTAAGTTCTTTTTCTTTTAGTTTAAATTTTTAACTTTTTCATTTGTTCTCACGTTAATTTTTCCCGGCTTTTACTTTAAATATTTGTTCTTTTTAATTATTTATCATTGTTTTTACGTAACACTTCAGCTGTTTTAATCCTTCCAATAAAACCATATGTAACAGGAATATTACATGTAATGATTTCTGTCTTTGTGGGATGTATGTGTGTGTACAAAGCGCTGCACGCAGAAAATTCTACATTTAGTCTCACCCAATATACTGCTACTTTATTTATAAAAAAGATAATTAGTCTCAATTTACTCAATTCAGTCCTATATTAGCATCTAAGATAGTTAATTCTCATTTTTCTGATTGTACATGTTCATTAACTACAAATGAAGCTGATCATCAATGAATACATTTTATGATTTTCTCGCTCAGATTAAAAAGAACCATTAATACAATGATTAATTCCGCACCGTTTTAGTTCGAATAATCTCCAGCATTCAAACTTGAATACCTGAACCCACTCTGAACTCAAACGAAACTATTCAATCTATCGAGCCAAAATTGCGAAGCGAGGCAATCAAATCCAAGTAGAATTGCAAACTTTTTCCCCTTCTGTCAACAAAATAGGTATCAATCCTATAAATGCCTATGCTCAATGTTTGCCTTCAACATTCCTCAGTCCTGAGGTCGCAATTTCCCCGGTAGCTTCATTCTTTTACAATCTACTTCTTTTTCTTTTGCCATCTGTGGATTTCTTTTTACTTCTGCCCCAAGAACAGACAACACATCCACCCTTAATTCCAGTCGATTCGTAGAGAAGTAATTATTTAGTAACTATCTTTAGATTCCGTCTGGGTGGAAGTTGAAGAGTAAAGAGAACTGTGGAATTAGAAATGGAAAAGGAAAAAAAATGGCGAAGTAGTCTTTGCCCATAGGTGGATGATTAGTTCTGGAGTTGGTGGTATGGAACTTGACTACAGAAACAATCTAGAGTCAATAGTGGAAAAATTACTTCTGCTAATCACGCAAAGTATTTACATTGAAATGCACGGAACAACAGAGTAAAAAAGTAAAATCAATTGAAATGATCACTGACGAAAAGAGATTTCAGATTGGAATGATTTCGGCTTAAGGGTTTCTTTAGTTTATCACTATTTTCCGTTCAGCTTCAGAAGTTACAGAGCAATTATCTTACGCTAAATGTTTTGTATGTATTTCAATAAATAGAGAAAAATCTAATAAGGAAATGATGCAATCAGATAGTTTATAAGACAATTTAATCGGAAAAGATTTTTATGAAAACGTTACGCAAAGAAGAACCTTAACGAAATTTACGCGATAACTATTAGTCAATCCTCGTTAGATATTTTCTCCTTTTTATCATTAATACCATTGTAGAAATTTAAACTAATACGAAATGCGGGATATTTAAAAATTAACAATGTATACTGATTTGTTCCAATAAAAAAAAATTCATTCCTTAATCTGATATAACCATGTACTTATAATTAAAGACAGTTTATTTTGTCTAAATTTACTTTTAATTCATAAGATTTTTTTTATCCATTGGGACTACGGATTGGTATTTTTACCATTGCACAGACCTAGTACATTCCCAGGAGCTGGTATCACTCTTTAGTGCGGCGCCATATAAGCGGATACCAATCACCGCAGTCAATTTTGACGCCCAGTTTCCTCCACAAAGGGAGGCACCTGAGCTCTGACGATGCGTACCTGTACTAGGATTTAATTTTACCGACAGCGCCCAAGCCAAACAGACACCCTAGAGATCTTTTAAATGTCTATAATCATACGACACATTAATTAATAAAATTTGAGATATTTATTAAAAAATACAATCTTATTCTTACATTGCGAATTCTTGTTGCGAATTGTATATGTATATGTTCAAAGAGGGAGAAATTATTATATCTCCATATGTAGTGATATAATCCCTTATTACTTTGTTTTACATGAAATCTAAGGACCTTTACTTTGATAACATTAAAGATCATCAATTTAAAATTCAAGACATCAAATACAAAGAAGAATTAATGAAAATATAAAAGATAAACTGATGTAATTTTAAAAAGATTAACTTTTATCTTCTAAATGAAAGCTGAATTTTAAATATAACAGGAATGTAGATCTCTCTTTAATAGAGTTATTAATAAAAAACTTTAAAAACATGTATATTCTTTTTGATTTAAATTGTTGAAGTATTTTAGTACATGATATTAAAAGAGACAAAACAACAAAATATTAGAATTCTTTTTCTTGCTGTAAATGCTTCAATAGAATTAGAATTCCATGAGGCAATTACCTATATTTTTTTTATACTGTGTCCTAGTAATTCAAGAAAAATCTAGCGCATATGTTATTTGTTGCCTCTTTATAACCAGTTAAAAGTCAATTTGGTATCAAATCCGAAAGTTCGATGACGAAATAAGGTATGCAATTACTAAGCATGAAAAAAATATCGATTCAAACTAAAATGAATTACGTGCTAAAATTCCATAATTTATTTTTAAAAGATAATTCAATACAAATACGATATAAATATGAGAATTATTCTTATGAAAAATATTCCAGACTTAAGTATTTTATCTTCTTTATCGGATGAAATCTCTTTCTGCTTGTCTTTCCTCGAAAATAGTCTGTAAAATTACTTTCACCTTTGAATCGTGGGACTTCACTCCCACTTCCCTTCACGGAAGCTTTCAAAAAGGTATTTTAAACACACATGATTTAGTCATTCGTTTCAAACTTCAAATCTATATATTTAACTTTTCTAAAATATTAAGAGGACATGGTACAATTTCTTAAAAAAACTTTGATTTAATGTTTTTTAGAATTTTTTGCATGTAATTTATGCATATGTATTATGTAAAATATAGTTTTTAAGCTCAAAATATTGCAAAAAGTTAACAATTTTATTTTTTTAAAGATACGTTTTAAAATTTATGTGAAGAAATTTTAAAATGATCCTCCTACTATGATTGACGTACACATATGGAATTTAATTTACAAACACGTTAGCCTATGAATAACAAAAGATAGTATGGGTTTATACTGCTAGCATGATTTATATACGTAAAATATACTTTTTTTTTCTGAATGCTTATAGAAAATTTCTTAGAAAAAAGGGTAAATTCTAAATTCAACTATTTTTTTAAGTATTGCTTTGATTCAAAAAGGCACACCATTTTTTGTTACATGTACTATTAACAATAGGTAAAAAAATTTAAAACATTAGGCACAATATAAAAAAAAAAGCCTTAGCATTTTTTAAATTAATATAAATCAGTTACTTTTTCTTTCTCAGATAAATCCACATTTAAAGTTTTTAATTGCCATCAGGATATACATATGAATAAACACGAACATAAAAGTTATCATAATTCTGATTTTTTTAAATTTAGAGCTTGCAAATTTTGTGAGATAGTAGAAATTAAATAAAGATTATCTTGGGATAAAAAGATTTAAGTTGAATTTTTGATCGATTTCTGTGAATCGAATCATTCTGTGTCCTCTTAAGATTCATTTTAAAACATTATTTGAAGTATAAAATTAAAAGTAAAAAAAAGTAAATAAATAAGAAAGAAAGCAAGAGATTTTAAATGTTAAAAAAAAATGCCAGGCTATATGGCAAAACATAAGAGAAAACACAACTCAATTATCTCTTCAGAAGATTTCAAGATGGAAAAAAAAATGAAATCATCTTACACATTACGCACTAAAAAAAATAATAATTTAAAAGATGAAAGCAGAAGGAAAAAAATACATGTACTTGTACTCCCAAAGACTCTAGTAACCTTAACATTCTTTTTAATAAATGAAAACAGGAAGCAAAAAATAAAAATCCCTGCCCTCTCTTAAAACAGCTCCTCCATCAGATTTTTCGCGACATCCTCTTCTTTTAATATACTTCAATCAATTAAAGAATATAATGTACTCAATGAAGACAACTGTCATACTCTCTAAAATGAAGCATTATGAAATTTGGGGATGCATGTCTTCATGGGCTAAGCGGAATATAATGACTAAGGTTCCCGAACACGAAATTAATGTCAGTCTCAGCTGTTTGAATTCGATTTTGAAAGCATCGATTCTGTCGCGTCGCAAAGTGCAAGATTTTCTGCAGATTCCTTATTGGATTAAAGGAAATACTGCTCAAAAGGAAATGCATGTTATGGGTGATTGAATACTACAGAATGTTTAATCAACATGGCTAAGCATTATGCGTTGTGAGATGAGTATCCGTAAGTTTTAAAGTGCATTATAATTTATTAATGTCAAACGTAAAGTAAATGTAAATGAAATAGTACATTCATTTGAGTGTGTATTGTTTGGTTTTAACGTTTGATTAATTCCGTCACAAACTGCTGAAACTATGGTTTAGTTTCAAATGATTATTCTTGTGTGGACAGTGTAATGTAGATCAAATAATGGATTATGTAATTTTGAAGTTTATGTATGAAAGAACACATTGGAGGACTTTGAGTAATGGTTATTGAACTGGCTGTATTGGGAAATCTAGCTAAATATTGAATAAAATGAGACTGATACATAAGGTACAGCGCAATTTATGCATGATGAATCCACAGAGCCATTTCCTTGATTTAGAAAATAGTTTCTTAAAAAATTATAAAACTTTGATTTTAATGTTTTAAAAGTTAATTTTATTATTAACAAAAATAAATTGTGTTTATATTTTTTAAGACTGATTGGTTAAAATTTAGCTAGTTTCTTCATGGGTATTCTTAAGACTTCATCATTGTTTGAGCATTTATTTGACTTATAACCTCGCTGAATTAAATTAACTGTTGATCGGAGAAAAAATTCTTTATTTAACTCTTACTATAAGTTGTGAGTGAGGGAGCGAATGAATAAATGTTTATTGACGTCGAATGATAAAGCATCCCAAGGGCTATCTGCTTCGTGATTTTGAGCCAAGGCGCAGTAACAAGGATGATACCTAAGCTGACACCCCACACTCCTAACTTCCCCACTATGCCAACGTGAGGGTTTTGAGCCATTCTGCACGGTGGGTCTGTAGCGATATAATCAAGCCAGTAATAGCCTCCTCACCATAGTGATCATTTTGGTGTAGTGGTTAAGTTACTCGGTTTCGAATCCAAAGGTCCCGGGTTCTGTCCTCCGGATAAGCACGCCACGTCATTTTGGTGCCGTGACCAGGAGACGAACCTGGGTTATTGCGCTACTCATCCAACGCACACAAAAATCTGACCGCTTCCATTAACAACTATATCGTTCGTTCGCCTAGCCAGCTCACTGGTAGGGGAGTGAGTAGCGATATAATCTATATAAGCCAGTAACAGCCTCCGCACCATTGTGATAATTTTGGTGTAGTGGTTAAGTTACTAGGTTTCAAATCCAAAGGTCCCGGGTTCTGTCCTCCAAATAAGAGCGCCACGTCGGGTCCTTAGTGGTATCAAGACCCAAACCCTCGACTCAACAACGTCACTATTTAGTCCATGACCATGACTGCTAAGTATGGCCTGGAAATTGCTCATTGTAAATTTAATTTTTTCAAAAATTATTATCTGTTGGTAAATTTCTTTCTTTTATTTCCTTTATAAGATTACTTTTTATGGTTTCACATAAATTTTTACACGGCAGGTCATCAATGGAACAATGACTGAAACTCATGATACGCTAGCCACAAGTTCGTGACTATGACCACTAAGCTACCACGGGCTTTAATAAAGTGTTGAAGTAACGCGCAATTTCTTTACTTTTTTTTATTTAAAACTCAAATGAATGCATATATCAAAAGGAGAAAGTAGTCTCGCTTTGATAAAATTCGATGTTTTCATTTTCTAATTTTTTTTTCGTCTGCAGTTCTTTCAAAATAAGTTGCCATCAAAATATGTTCCAAATTTTTCAATTGTGTTATTCGAATATAAAATACGAATATGCTCTGGTGTCTTACAGCCGTATATTAATTTCGAGAAAAAGGTAGGATTTCATTGGAACGCGTGAATGGCATATGGAAAGACCTACTCAAACCTTACATTGGTTTCCTAATAAATATGTTCTCCTTCAAAATAAATTAAAATATATTTCAATACTTATTTATTAAAATATAAATAGTATTAAAAACATACTTTTTGCGTTTTGATACCTACTGCAACAATGCGCTTCTTTACCAGAGAAAAAAGAAGAAAAAGAAAAGACTTATTTTCTTCCAAAGATAAATTACTTTTTGATATAAAAAAATTACACAACACACATAAGAAAAAAAAACGAATTCAATATTATTCATTATTCAGAAGTATTCGCGACATTTCAACAATCCAACCCATTTTTCCCCCTCGACTATGACACGATCCTTCTAAAAGGTAACAAAAGAAAAAGAAGATAGAAATTTTTAGAATACAACCAATACATCAGAATGAAGATAAAAAAAGACAGAAAGCAAAAGAATACGAATAAAATAAATCATATCCTTCATAGTGGCCATAGAAGCAGAATCGCATAACACATAAGGGTTGAAGTGCTCGGATTACTTTTGAAGAGGGATTGTGCCTGGCAAAAGAATGGAATAAAAAGTCCACGGGAATGGGACATTTATCAAGGAAAGCGCCTTTTAGCAAGAATCATCCACACTACTACCGAAGAGGCACCTCTTCAAAATACATCCATAGGTTCCATCCATATATTTCCCCTCCCTGTCCTTCAGTGGATTTCTGTCGCTTCGAAACATGGCCTAGTTCCATGCTCGCATAAGCGAAATGTGAAATGTTCCATAAGAAATGGCGGCAATAACCTGTAAATTTTGGAAGAGACTTTTTTATTTTATTTTCTTATTGTTATTATTTTTTCCCCTTCGGTATTATGCTATATGTAATGTATCCTTCTCTGGTGTCTCTCCCGAGATAAGCGGTTGGGTCTCAGACAGCATATATCAGGAATGGAGGTTTTGGATTTTAAAAGATTCTGGTGACTTGGAGGAATTTATTGTGCAGAGGCCTTAGGCAATAGAAACCGTGGTGTTTATTTAATGATAGGGATTGTGTTTGGGATCAGAAAGGAATGGGGATTTTTTTTCCCTGACAAAAAAATTTTATGAGATCATTTAGTAGATTGATTGATTGAGCGTATTACAGGGGCATAGAGCAACAAAAACTATTATCCCCAATTTAGTAGATAGTATGTATTTACATAAAATGTAACTTACTGAAGTCTTTTCAAACTAAAGGTTTTCTTATCTTAACAGCAAAACTGGATCTTTAAGCAAATAAGCTTCACTTTTTGATAAAATTGTTCAGATTTACTAGCATTCAAGGGGCTTTGAATTCTATACTACAGCGTCATCAAATTAACTAAGGAAATGATGATATAAATACATTCATGTAAGTATAACGAAATACGCCTTTATGAAATTATTTGCTTGATTTTATTTTTTTAATGAAGAACAACTCAAATTCAGTGGTGCAACATCCAAAAAGGG